>VUYV01000325.1:719977-765647 GCA_008711295.1 Anarhynchus alexandrinus | reverse complement strand
GGTCGCGGGCAGCGGGCGGCCGGCCCGGCCCCGCCTCGGCGCCCGCGGCGGTGTGGGCCCTCGGGCCTGCGGGACCTGCAGGGAGATAATAGCAAATCAAACGGGGCTCTCTTGTAACACAGATTTATTGCAGAACAAGCGGGCTGGAAGCTCAGCACCTCCCGCTGAGGGGTCGGGCCAGCAGGTTTTAAGTCATCAGGAGCTTTTTCTCCCCAGTGCTTGGGTGGCTTTGGCCTCCATGCGTGGCAAGAGGAGGCGTTTGGGCACTGCTCTGGTTTTTCACCTGGTTAGGGACGAGAAGAGCAGGAATCTGAGGCGGGAGCTGGCAGTGCCTTCTGTCAGACCCAGGCAGGAATGGGGCTGTTTTGGAGCCAGCCATCTTATGTAGCACAGAACAGTTCCTCTCCTTTCCAGGGATGAAGCCTGGCCCTGCATGAACTTCTGCAACCTGCAGGCCTGGCACCTGGGGGGTGGTGTGCCCCCCACCTCCCCTTCCCTGTGCCAGCGGGCACTCTGCATGTTCTGTTGGCTCCTCGGGAGTTGCTAGTGTTGCGTGACCCCTGTCACAGCCCCAGTCCTGCTGCAAAGGTCTCAGCCCTGCAAAAGCCTCTGCTGGTCCCAGCCTGCCTTGCCCTGGGAGCAGTTCTCCCCACTGTTTCTGCTGCTGGCCTGGCTGTGTCCATCCACAACTTGGCAGCCTCTTAACCTTCCTGCCCATGAAGTTGTAGCAACTTGGAATCTCTCCTGCTACTTCAGAGATAGCAGCCAGCAAACTGAAGGGGCCAGAGGCTGCAGCCGAGCAGTCACTGGCCTGCAAGCTCAGGGGAGAGAAGGCATGGCATTCAGAGAGGCCAGGGCAGCAGCGCTGAGCCCAGGGGCAGCAGGGAGAATCCACATGTGACTGCTGTGAGCCCAGGCTCCTGGGGTCCTTGGGTACTTTGTCTGCTGCTGATGCTGCCCAGCTCCCAGGGAGGTGGAGACCCTCAGAACGTTTCCCTGGCAGAGTATGGACAACCCCTTTCTCCAAATGTGGTAGCGCTGAGAGCGAACATGCTCGGACCAGACCCCTCCGTTCCTTTTCCCAGGTTTGCTGAACTTCAGAAGGGCCTGGGGCAGGCTTCACCCTACTTTTGCCTCTGGGTGATGGCTCTGTTCCAGGCTGTTAAAGTGATTCTTGCAAATCTGCTCTGTTGCAAACACTGTTTTCTGAAAGGTTTCTGAAAGAATGCAGCCTTTTTGGCCAAAAAAAGGAAGAGGAAACAATTCCTGCTGCTTCTGTTCAGGTGTGAGCCAAACCCCACCGGAGACAATAGAATGCAAAGCCAACTAGAAGCTGCTGCTCAACCTTCCAGTGCCCACCACAGTGGGCACCTCCCCCTGTGCGGGGACCTTAGAACTTGGCACATTTGCTGAAGCATGACCCACCTCTGGGAGGCCATAGCGCTGTGAACCCTCAGTTATACAGATGTGTGTTACCTGAGAGGTTCAGCCAGATGCAAGCAGGTAGCTCTGCCATGCTGGAGGGGACCAGACTCCCCAGTCACTGTGGGTACCTCCTGTGGTGGTGCCAGGGCTTCCACTGCAGGTGCAGCCCCATACCCAGAGGCACAGCAGGGCTCTTACTTCTTGCTGCCAGGCTGTAAGTGGTGTCGCAGCATTTGTGCAGGCATGGTTCCCCGCCTCTGCACTCTGGTGAGGGAGTGGGCTGTTGCTGCAGCCCTCTGCAGTTCTGTGGCTGGTTTGTGCTGCACTCCAGGTGGGTGCTTGGTTCCTGGCCAGGAGCCTCTGAGATGCCCCACAGCTGCACACACTTGCACTTGCAAACCCAGTTGTTCTTGACTCCCTAGCAAGACATCAAGCCTGTATCCTTTCCCAGCAGCTGTGCCCATCACAGCAGTTCCAGAAGGCTGTAAACTGCAGGAGAAGACTCAAGTATCGCCTCCAGCCCTGCATGACATGCAGTGGCAGCACTGCCAGCCCAGCCTGATCCCAAGGGGTTGGGGGACAGTTTGGTTGGGGTTACCCACCCTATTTGTCACTGTGCCCTGGGGCAAAATACCCTCATCGGGACAGGTACAGCATCTATATACATGCACACACAGAACAGGGTCCACTTACAACCTAGGCACAGCAGTTGTCTCAGCAAAGCATCGATCTCAAAATGTGCCTGTATCCTTCACTCCCATCCTAGGAGCAATGCCTGTCCCTGTGCTGCACCCACACTGAAGCAACATCCCAGTCTGAAGGGACTGGAAAGCCTAGGCAGTTAAAAACTGGGGTGGAGGCTGCACCTGGTCAGCCTGAGCTGCATGTAGGCTACAGTTCTGCCAGTCCAGGACCAGCAGCATGAGGTCCTGGTGGGCTGTCTGGCATCTCTTGCTCTCCCCAGGGCCTCTCAGAGGCTGGGGAGATTGCTCATCATGCTGGAGTTGCTGGACAGAGGTGCTCTGGGACGGGCGTTCAGTGCTACAGAGCTGCGGAAGCTCTCCCGATAGCGGAGGGAGCTCTCTGTGGATGAACCTGAGTTGATGTCTGTGATGAACAAGCAGTTCCCAGGCTTGCAAAGCCCAACCCTGACACAGCAGCAGCACATGAGGCTTCCCACAGCACGGCGCACCTCCACGCTCCGGAGGGAGTAAATGATGGGGTTAACACCTGAGTTAAGCATGGCCACAGCCAAGGTCCAGTCCAGGTTGTGGAGGTATGTACAGGTCTGGGTCTCGCAGAAGACGTCAAGGAGCAACAGGACAAAGAGTGGGCTCCAGCAGAGGATGAAGACACCCAGGATCATCAGCACAGTCTTGAGCAAGCGTAGTGACCGTTTGCGGCTGTGCCGAGAACTGATTTGCTTAGAACTGGCCTGGACTAGCTGGAAGATGGAGATGTAGAGGCCGACGATCCCCAGGAGGATGATGCTGAACATGACTACGGAGAAAAGGATGTAGTTCTTGGAGTAGAGAGGCAGGAGGACAGAGCAGGCATTGAAGTCGCACAGACAGTTCCAGCCCAGCAGTGGAAGCAGTCCAATGATGAAGGCCAGCAGCCAGCAGGAAATGATCAGGCTGCGTAAGCGCAGGGTCTTGCTGGCTTCATTCTCAGCAATTGGCCTTACCATGGCACTGTAGCGCTCGATGGCAGTCACAAGCAAGCTGAAGGTGGAGGCAGCTAGTGCAATGAAGAGGATGCCTTCTCGCAGGAACCAGAGCTGAGGTGAAAGCTGGAAGGTCTTCTTGCCTGAGAGGCAGAGATTAGAAAGGTAGGCAATTCCTGCAAGCAGGTCGCTCACGGTGATGCTGGCAATGCAGGAGTAGACCCAGCGGCGAGCTCGCAGACACCGCAGGATGGCCAGCAGCACAAGCAGGTTCTCCAGGATGATGATGCAGCTGATGATGGCAAAGGCTGTGCGGATGAGACCCATGCCCTCATCCCCAGACTGCCGGTTGGTCAACTTGCCTGTGAAGTTGTAGTGCTGCAGGATGATGTTCACGTTCCTCATGGCAGCGAGCTGCAGGCAGGAACCTTTCCTGTCGAGCAGGTCAAGTCTGAGTTCAGGATATTGAGCAGAGCCCAGTGGAAGGGGAAGAGAGCGATTTACCAGCCAGTTCAGCTCTGGACCATCCATCTTCTGAGCCTAGGTCAGCAGCCAAGGGATGCACGATGGAGCAATGGTTTGAGGTGGGGTTTGGAGCAGAGCAGACCCTCTGTTTGAGGGCTGGAGACAGCTGTGAGACTCTGCCACACAGGACTGGCTCTGATCCCAGCAGCCCTACCCAGCGTGGAGATGAGAGAGCCCTGTCTGCCAGCCCTGCGGCACTGAAAGAGCAAAGGGAGAGGACAGTGAAGTGTTTTGTAAGTCCACGTATGAGTATGGGCTTCCTATTGTTTAATAAAGTTTCCTGTTGTGAGCTAGAGTATTAACATCGTTTCTAACAGCTGTCATCATTTCTCAGTATGGGTCTGGTTATTCTCAGCTTTCCTGTGGTTGTGAAGGTGGGACATGAATGAAATAATGTGTCAGGTCCCTCTTTGAGTCAGGGCAAGCTGGGTCGAATAGGGTAACACCTCCCATCTTGATGGGTAGGGTCTGTTGGGCTGAACAAAGCCAGGTGCTAGTAAGAGCTCCCAGGCAGCCTGAGACACTAAGTGCTTTGCCTTTTGTGGCATTAAATTCACCCCGGAGCCTGGCAGAGAGCAACTGCCTCTTCATCAACTGTCCTGTGCACCACCCATGCCCAGATACATCCTTCTCCAGGAGGAAGCTCCAAGCTCTCACCCCTCTGGGCTCTGCTGGGGGCCCAGCTCCTACCAGTCTCAGGACACATCCATCCAAGTCAATGCCCCGTCAATGCAGCAAGTCCAGGCACCTCTGTGCCTGAAGCTAGGGCTCAGTTCTACCCAGTTCAAAGAAAACCAGCTTGTCAAAGCCCTGCGTGTGCCCTGACACTGCACCCTCCACCTTCAGCTCTACAAGCATCCGCTAGAGATGGGTCGGGATCTTCCCATCGTCGAGGTCACAGGCAGGGAAACAGAGGTACAAAGCTACTGCCTCTTGCCTGGAATTGCAGAACGCGCGAGGGCCTGCACTGTGACCAGAGCCAGCAGCCCTGACATGACTGTAATGTTAATGTCTGTCATTGACCTATTCCCTGTGTCTGCAAAACTTGACTGGAGAGAAAGTCTTGCAGTGTGCTATTCCCAACCACAGCAGTTGAATTTGTCTTATGACTCACCTGTCATGACTGGCCGGAGGCTCTTGCTGCCGGAGGGAGGTTCAGCAGCTAGCAGTGCTCTCCAGCTGCTTGTCTGAGGCCCAGCACAGAGTAGGTAGTGGGGAGGGCTCCTTGTGCAAAATAAGTGAGACTTCTACCTACCAAAGTGGAAAAAGGGAAGTTACAACATCAACCACATTTGTGTGCAGGATGGACCCCACCCAAAACAGCTGCGAAGAGGCATAGAGAAAAGAAAGAGCAAGCACCTTTTAACTCGGGATCACAGCAGAAGCTGTGCCCTGCTTTCACCTGTGTTCTCATGCCAGACTGGCACAAAGCCATGGAGGGGTCCCCAGGTTGAGAGCAAAGAGCGGTGATTTCTTCCATCAGCATGGCAAGCGGGGAGTTGTCCTGGGAGTCGATCCACCGCTTGATGAGTGGTGAGATCCTGGGAGTACATCCACCGCTTGATGAGCAGCGAGATCCTAGCCTGGATCACAGCATAGACAAGTGGAAAATGCAAAGGAGGTTCCTGCTGCAGGAAGTCATGTGCGAGCAAGAGTGGTTCTCATCAAAAGCTGAGGGATCCATCCTCCACATTCACCCTTTCAACTGGTGTTTTGGGCTTTTCTATCAGTAGCATAGAAAAGAAACGCATGCTGATAAAGTCAGCAGATGACCCCAAGATTGAAGGAGTGGAAATCAGCAGGAAGGCTGGGCCATGAGTGCAGCTCAGTCCAGAGAACAGGAGTACAGGGTTGCACATTCAGCACAAAGAGCACAATCCCAAATGGGCTGGGCAGATGCTCCCAGCACAGCACTGGAATCAAAAGGGTCGGTGTGATTCTTGCACATCACCCCTGCTTTGTTCTTGCTTCAGGCTGAGCCTCCAGCTAATCTGCTCAGGACAGAACTGGTGGGGTGTCCCTAAAAGATCAGAAGATGAAGCAATTTGCCTTGTCAGGGGCCCTAAGTAGCTGCTCAAATGGCTGGCAGCAAGCAAGAGATATCTGACAGGAACAAGCTCTTTGTCAGGGAGATCTGCAGAGAGTGTGGGGCAGGTGGGAGGCAAATGCTTTTGATGGCAGGAGGGCTTGAGGCAGGTAAGCAGCTGGGACAGCTCAACACACTCATTGGGTGCCAGGTCCTCTGGACCATCAAAAGCCTCTTCCTAATGCCTGTTCCACAAGCACATCAGGTGCTGCATAAGAGGCAGCTTTTGCCAAGAGCTGTTCCAGTGAGACAAAACCTTGTTCCTTGGTCTGTGCTAGCACATGGCTTGTTTGGCCTTTCCATATTGGAGGCACTGGGTACCAGTGAGGCACACTGCAGTTTGTTGTGAGGTGGACCGGCTCTGGGTAGCTGCTTGAGCTGTGTGCCAGCCCCTGCTGCAGCCCCCTTTCACTCCTGCCCCCCAGCAGCCTCCGGAGCTCCCTGCCTCCTGGCAAGTCAGCACACAGTCCCATAGCCTGGGGGGACAGGGGGAACCTGCATCCCCTGCACTCCATGCCATCAGCTCAGCAGAGCGGGGCCGCGCTGCCTGGCACAAGTCTGGCCCCGTGTCCCCCTCAGAGCTGCTGCCGCCAGAGCTGAGGCAGGGAGTCCCCAGGTCCATCGCTGGGGGCAAATGAGGCTCGCTCTCAGCGGGGCACCCGCACGAGGAGAGTTCCTGTTGTTCTGCAGCCGCTCCCCGTTGCTATCTGCACAGACGCAGGCTGAGCTTTATCTTGGTACTTCTCCTTTGCTGCCGTTTCAGTTCAGACGTTCTTTCTTTGAAATGAAGGGGGGGCGGGGGAGGGACACTCCATCCTGCAATGTTTCTCATCTCTTTCCTTCAGATCAAGACCACAATCTACTTGAAACCGCCTGATAGCTGCTGAGTGCTGGGCTTGGGAGGACCAGGGGTGGTATGGGGGCCAGCTGCAGCCCCCAGAGCCCTCTGCCAGAGCCGTGGCCATAGCAGGTGTTTACGGATGCTGAGATGAGGCGCCTTAGCAGCAGAAGCCCTGGAACCCTCCACAGCCTGCTCCTACCAGGCAAGGCTAGGAAGGCAAAACTACCTCGGCCCCAGAGGGAAGACTTTGCAGACAGGAGTGCCCAGAGAGGAGCAGGGCAGGAGCGGCCCGGAGCCCAGTGCCCTGGGTTTGTGGCCAGTGGCATGGTCAGTTTGTGGCCTGGTCACTCCTGCCCTGAGACTGCCTGCTCCCGCAAGGGCATCCAGCTCCAGATTGTGAGGGCCATGAGCAGCTGTGGGGGAAAGACAGCAAGTTACAAATGCAAGATAGAATATCAATGATTTCTGTTGAGGTTTTCCTGCTGTGCTGCTGCACAGTCCTGATTAAAACTTTTATTTTCAGACATTCTGATTAAAAAAAAAAATCCCTGGGTGAAGCTCTGTGGAGAGCTCTGCCTGGTGTGCCTGGTCAGGCAGCCCCCAGTCTGGCTCATGGACAGCTGGCGTCCCCATCTCTGTCCCACAAGGCTCCCTCCCCACCTCCCCCCCACCCATCCTGTCCCCACTGTGTGGCCCCAGCACAGCTCAACATCAGCCAAGGCATCCATTTGCCCGCAGGTGTTTTTCTGCTCCAGGAAGGGTGGAGTTGTGTTGGTTTAAAAATGACTGATTGCTCCTGGCAGTTGGTTGGTTGCATTTCCTAGCTTTGGTCTCTTCCACTGTGCAGCAGCAGGTGGTCATCTTTCCAGTGGGACATCCCAATACGGCAGGATGCTTCTGGCCCCAGAAGAGCTGGGAAGAGCCAGCAGGGCCCCTATGGCTTGGGCTGACACCAAACGCTGGAGACCTGGCCCTTCACAGTGCTCAAAGAACTGTCCCAGGCACAGTTGTTGTGCCTGGGTGTCAGTTCATTGAAACTGGGTGGTGGTGATGGTGGGTCTCTATAGGAAAAGAGTCTCTGCAGTGCATCTCTGGATTTGAAGGAAAACAAGAGCATGAAAGTTTCAGGATCGTGTACTCTAGACCACGTTAATGACCTTAAATGGCAAAGTTTTGTTGATTTTTTTTTTCTTGAAGTGCCTTTTCTTTAGAAACTTGCATTTCCTCAATGCAAAAACATTAAACAGAAAGCAAACAGCTTTATAAAATGCTCCTCCCCATCCCCCCTAAAAAAAGATAATTACTTGGAAGTCATGCCAATAAAACACAGCATCAGTGGACCAGCCTGGACCCTCTCTGCCATGGTGTCACACATTTCCCCCCTTTGCGACAGGTTTGAGATTTTGACCTTTTAGCTGGTCTGCAGTGAAAACCCTCAGTGCCTGAAGGACGGGAGCTTTGGAGGCGCTTATCCCTCAGCATCCCTCCAGAGTGAGCATGCCACAAATGCGCACTCCTGAGTCTTGCTGCTTCTTTACAGTGTGGCATTTCGTGCAGTTCCTGACAGCCACTGGCAATTGCCAGAGAAGCAATCCCTCCCGTCCCAAGGTATGGCTTTTGGCCTGGGTAGCTGGAGAAGCTGGACCAGCTCAGTGCCTGGTCTCCAAACGCCATGTCCAGCACCAGCTCTCCTACCACGCCTGGGACAAGTTCAGCTCTCGCCTAGCATCTTCTGCCCTGTAACCATGTTTGCAGTGAGCAGACACCTTGCACAGGAGGGAGGGAGCTGCACAGTGCTCCCGCCACTCCCACTCGGTGTGGCATGGCCAGCCATGGCCAGTGTGGTGTCACCAAGGCCATGAGGCTGCTCCAGAGACCTGGCTGGAGCCTCTGGCCTAGGGTCCCCTGTGCAGCACCCATAAAATCCCGCATGTGAGCTCATCAGTGCTGCTTTGCACCCCTGGGGCTGGGCCTAGCTCAGCGCCAGCCCTGTCCCCACAGGCTCACAGCTGAGAGCTGTTTCCTCCCATGTTCATGCTGCGATGGCAGGGAGGAACCAGTCCTCGCCCAGGAAACAGGCCGGGGAGGGCTCCGCGTAAACAGCAGGGTGATGGCTGCACGCAGGGAGCTGGCAGGGGTGTGGTACCGGGCACCATGCAGGGGAAATCGCGCTGGTTTGAAACCCAACGTGAGCACTGCACAGGAAGGACAAGCAGCACTCCTTCCTGTGGTGCGTGCTGCCGGGCTGGGGCGGCAGCAATGCACTTACTGGCAGCAGGGCTGGTGCTGCTGCACCGTGTCTGGAGAGCATAAATGTATCCCAAGCTCTGCTGCTTACCGTCCTGTGCATCACTTCCTCCACCTGCTGGTTTTCCTCCCTGCTGGTTATACACAAGAACACGAAGCGGTTTGGGGCAGAGAACTGCTGTCTGGTTTCTACTGTCTGCAGCGTAGCCTGGCCCCAGTACTGCGGACCCACCAGCTGCTAGAAAGCAATAAGTAAACTCAGATGGCACTGGGCACTCGCAGTCAGGGCTTTCAGCTCAGCACCACTGGGATCAAGGAGAAAGCAGGACCTTTGCACAAGGTTACTGCAGGATACAGACTCATGGAGAGAGCTGCTGCTCACAGAGAGAAACTGGGGATCAGAGCGCAGTGAGAGCCCTGTATTTGGGAGTAAGAATTTAATCAAACAAAAGCCCTGATGCCCGAGGACCAGCATGCAGGACAGCCCATGCTGCCAGACCTCCCTGCCCGAGTTAGTACGGCCCTACCACAAGCCCAGTGGCAGCTCTGATGTGCTGGAGACTGCTCTGGGCAGAGAGAGATATATTTGTCTGTTGGTTTGTTTATACCTACGCACATATTCTGATTTTATTTCCAGGAACTGTTTCAGGGGTTTTCCATTCTCATACCGCAGTTCTCCCTCAAATGTCCTCCTCCCAGCAACACAAACTGACTGGCAGATCAGCCCCACTGCTGCCCTGGTAGCCTCCTGGGACACTTGCCCTGTCAGCTTGTCTGTGTGCCTGCAGCATGGCTACCCTGCTGTCAGCTTGCCCAGTCCCCCAGCTTCAAGCCCTGGCTGAGAACAATGAGGACTGGCCCAAGCAGACAGGGGAGGAAGGGCTGGAGAGGAACGCTACAGTCTTCTTGGGGGCTCCCAACCTCTACGCACCAGAAATGCCCCAGCAGATCTGGGGAATCAGGACAAGAGGTAATGGGTACAAACCTGAACATAGGAAGTTCCACCTAAACATGAGGAGGATCTCTACTTTGGGGGTGGCAGAGCATTGGCACAGGCTGCCCAGAGAGGTGGGGGAGTCTCCCACTCTGGAGACATTCCAAACCCACCTGGACATCATCCTGTGCAACTGCTGTAGGTGACCCTGCTCTGGCAGGGGGGTTGGACTGGATGATCTCCAGAGGTCCCTTCCAACCCTGACCAGTCTGTGATTCTGTGAGAGACGAGTGTTGTGCCTCTCGGACCTGTGAGCAGGATGCTGGAGGGCATCTTACCAGAGATGGCTAAATCAACCCAGCACCAGCTCGCCAGGCGCACTGTGGGCAGTGGCAGTGACAGCACCTACACACTGCTTGTGCTGCCGGCAGCACTGCCTGCACAGGGCATGTCTGCCACAAAGCAGCATGCTTACTGCATGCCAAAGGGGGGGTTAGGACAGCTCTTCCTCCTGACCCAATCTCCTTTTCTGGAGAGTGCTTTTTAACCTGCGATCACCTGCAGCAGGAAGCACAGCTGGTATGTCTTGGGCAGGCACAGCTGAGTTTAAACCATTTCTCAGAGACCTACATTAGGACTGGTAACCAGAGACTGGTCCAGAGACGGTGATTTATGATTAAAGTAAGGCCCATTTCTTCAAGTGACATGCAGGCCCCTGAGGAATGTTGGCAGAAAATGTCCCAGGGAATGGGCACATAGACAGGGTCTTTGGGTAGAAAAATCTCCCATAGCAGGACCAAGGATTTGGTAAGTGGGGGAGGGCAAGGAGCATTGACATTTCAGAGTGCTAATTGTTCTTTGTCTGTTGTCTGTCTTTGCCTTTGTCTGTTGTGGTTTTTCATCAGTTCCTGGCTGCAGTTACAAGCCCAAATTAGCTTATTTAAACCAGATGCCTGCAGAGAACCTGTAGTAACCTCAGCCAGAGCTTCTGGGAGGATTCCTGCCTAGGTGACCCAGATGGAAAGTACTCCAGGAATTAAAAGGAGGCATTACCCCCTACCTCCTTCAGCTCACCCCATCCTTTCAATAGCAAATTGTTCATCTATACAGTAGAGGAAGGTGTTTTGGAGTAGCTGCTTTGCTTAAGAAAAGCTAGCAGCTGCCCACAGCTTCACAGGGCAGGAGAGGAGAGCACTGCTCCAGCTTTAGCAACTAGCAGGCTGGCCAGAGTCTGTGAGCATGGCAAAGATGTCCTTCCAGTATGCAATGTGCAATCCCTCCTGAGCAGAGCACACAGCATTAACCCTGATAGATTTATGCATTGCTGTGGGCTCACAACTGCCCAGACAAGCCCCAGGGAGCAAGAAACAATGCAGCAAACTGGGACAATCTGGCAGTGGGGAAAATTAAGGTACTGAAGGTACAGTATCAGACAGCCTTATTGCCAGAGTTTGAAGACACCATGCTTTGAAGCAGGTGGACATGATTTTTCCTGCAGCCAAACTGCGGGAGAAATGCTTGCTTACTCCTCAAAAATACCCTAGGACACCTCTCCCAGTCAGCATCCCCAAGGCTTTGGGACTGTGGCATACCATGCTCTCTCTGCCCTGCTCTATCACTCCACTCGTCAATCACAGCCTCAGGGCACATTGGGCATGTGAGCAGGCTGGGGCAGCAGAGATGCAGATAGACCTGCAGGGATGCTGCACTACTCTGATTAGCACAATCAGGCCATCACACATGGTTTCCTGGCTGCTGGGTACAGCTGGTCCCAGGGTATAAAACCAGCCCTTGGGCACTAGGAGACTCAGACTTCCACACATCTTGGAGGGAGTGTCCAGCTGTGGGAGGAGATGTGCCAGCCCCAGCCCCAGCCGCTGCTGCTGGCGCTGCTGCTCCTGCTTTCCTGCCCATGGGCCAATGCCAGTAAGCTGATGTGCCGTGAGCTGCTGCGCGAGAGGCTGCTGGTCTGGGCTCTGACCTCAGCAGCCACTGGCTCATCCTGCGGTGGGGTGTCTTGCAGGTGCTCTACGGGGTCAGATTGTGGGGGGCCACGAGGCTCAGCCCCACTCCCATCCTTACATGGCATACTTGAAGGTAGGGATGTTAGCCTGTGGAGGCTTCCTGGTGGCCCCTGACTGGGTGATGACAGCTGCACACTGCATGGGGTGAGTACTTCATACAGGGGCTTTATCCCCTTCTTCCTCCCCTAACCTGTGAGGTCTATCACTGGAGTAATTTTGGAGTAGGTTCCTCATCCTCCTGTGTTGAGCAGCTCTCTCCACCTGCCTGCAAAAGGGGAGGGATGTGGGTGAGACCCAACCTGTTTTCCCCCTTCTCCCCTCTGCTGCCATGGCCAGGAATGCCACAGTCATCCTGGGGGCTCACAACATCTACGCACCAGAAATGACCCAGCAGATCCGGGGAGTTCTCAGATACCACCAGCACCCTGAATACGACCCCGACACCGTGTCTAATGACATCATGCTGCTCAAGGCAAGGCAGTCCTGCAGCAGGCAGTGGGTCGGGGGGTAGAGTGTGGCTGTGGGTCTGGCAGGATCTGGGCAGAGCACATTCTTGCTGTCAGCGCCGTCCGCAAACCATCAGCTGCTTTTGCCCATGAGTGCTGGCGGCAGGTAGAAATGGGAGGGACCTGGGAGGGAACCGCGGGTAGGGCTTGGAGCCACATGCCCTGTTTGCAGCCGCTCGCCAGAGCTTGCAGTGCTGTACGTCCTGCTAGACCTCCCCTACCTCTGCGCACAAAGCGTCCTTCAGCTGCTCTCCTCATAGTCTTCTCCAAAAACCTTGCTTTCTCCCAGCTGACAGCAAAGGCCACTCTCAATGACTACGTCAAGACCATTTCACTGCCCAAGACCAGCAGCGACCTCCCTACAGGCACCAAGTGCAGCATAGCCGGGTGGGGCCTGATTGATAACGACCAGGCGACCAACAAGCTCTTTGAGACCAAAGTCTCCATCTACAGCCGCAGGAAATGCATCCGCTTCTATCCGCATCTCGACACTGGCATGGTCTGTGCCGGCAGCTTCCACGAGCTCAGGGATTCCAGCCAGGTACAGGCTGTTGATGGGCTGGGGGCTCAGGGCAGGCCCGTTCCCTCCTAGCAGGGGCTGCTGCTGGTACAGGCTTAGCTCGTTCCCAGGAGAGGTGACGAGATTTTTATCTCCCATGTGGACTAGCTCTCTGGATGCCCTGACACCACAGTCCATGTGCAGTCCCAGGGGCAGAGCCTCAACCCACCCGCCCCAGACATCTCCACCAGCATGGTGGGCATGTGGGGCAGGAGCAGAGCCACAGGTCCGGAGCAGAGGCACAGCCCTGCTGGCAGTGCCTGGCCAGGGAGGGACCAAGGTGAAACATGTTCCTACAGGGAAGGGACCTCTAAAACCAGTCTCTCATCTGTCCTCAGGGAGATTCTGGTGGTCCCCTGGTATGCAATAAGGTGGCACAAGGCATCGTTTCCTTTGGGCACGACACCCCGCCCGGGGTCTACACCCGCATCTCCAACTACCTGCCCTGGATCAAAAAAATCCTGAAGAAGTAGCGGCAGCTGCACTTGTTCCAGCGTCGGCACGGCCCTGGAGACTGCACTGGTTTCCTTCCTGCCCCTGCAGAAGGCTTGACTCCCTCCTCTCTCCTAGGGAACCTGAGTGACCTGATCCCACAAGGGTCCCCTTCCTTCTGTCCTGAGGCTGCTGGCTGTCTCGTTCACTGCTCATCTCAGGCAGCCAGTTCAGGGCTGTGTTAAATCGCCCTGGCAGAAGCCAGGATCGTCCCAGGTGGCACCAGAAAGACGCTGTGCCACAGTGGACCCTGTTTCCATCAGAGATAACCCTGTCCCTGCTTGAACCTTGCTGCACTTAAAACCCACAGTAAACTCAGAGCTGTACTTCCCAGCGTACGTCTTCTTTCTCGTACCTTGCCCTGGGGAGAAGGGCGGGAGGGTCTTGCTGGTGGAAGTGAGAGGTCAGCCTGTTGGGACGGAGGCAGTCATAGCTCTGCGCCCACTGAATTGGTGCAGACTTGGAGGACAGGAGCTACAGTTGCCCTTCCAGGGGTCATGGGGACAAGTGTGTTGCAGGAAGAGAAACTGGCCAGGTAGAAGTGGGATGGGAAAAGTGATGCGCACACACTCCATTCACCAACTTCAGCAATGTCACCACCTGCCTGGGAGCACCTGACAGCCAGGATGTGGCGTGTCAGCAGGTACCATGGGTCAAAACCTGCCATTCCCTGCAAAGTAATGACTGTCCCCTCTGCAGGGACCACCTGCTTGGGTGATGTTGCACCCTAGGACACAGGCTGGATCACAGGGGAAACCAGGTTAATCTTTTCAGCTGTCTTAGCTGTAAGAGGCTCCAACAGGTGAAGGGAGCTGAACTTTTTGTGGACTGTGCTGTTTCTGCCCCCACTTGGGCATAGGACAGGTGGTGGCTGAGATCCCAGGGATGGGGCTTTAGGATCTCAGAGAGGAGACATACTCAAAGTCCCAGCTTTCAATCTTTGACTCTGCCATTCTCCAGCAGCCACAGTCCTCTGTCTCCTGAACAGCAACATGATGCCCTGGGTAGAGACATGGATACAGTCTCTGAAAGGATTGTACTGAAAGGGTTGATAAAGGACCTGGGTTCACAAAAGCACCTAACCCCATGCCACCTCCTCCTTTTCTCCCATGCCAACTATAGTGGGAGAGCCTGACTCTTTCCCTGGAGAAGCCAAGGTCATGTCCTAGCTGGGAGCTGCCTTCTTTGAGGCGTGGGATGTTTCTGTCCCTCTCAGGAAGGCAAGCCCAGCCCTAGCAGTACAGCACGAGCAGAGACTGTTCTAGCAGTAGCACAAAACTAAAAGGGCTTATGACTCTCCCCTTGGCCAGGCGATGCTCAGAGGTGAGCTTCTCCCCGCAAAGGATGCTCTAGCACTTTCAGACAGCCCCTGCATTAGAGTCTGAATATCTTGCACCAGCCACTCCTTCCATGGCCTGCACTGGATGTAAAGCAACCTGCCTAAACTCTGAGCCCCGGTCTCCTTCGTTCCAGCTAGTTTCTGATGGTGTCTCTCAGACAGAGACAGGAGAGCACTAGACACTTTCCTGGAGGAGATGACAAGGGGCAGAGACAGTGCATTGGTAAATAACTGAGCTGCAGAACTCCCTGGTGCAAGTTCAAGAGGAGACCAGATTGGTTTGCTGTGGGGAAATCCAGTGGTAAATTTTAAACATACAGAAAGAGTGTGCAATTCAAGGGAAGGGGACGCTTACCCTGTTCTCAGTCTTTCCTGGGCTCTCACTAGCCACCTCTGTCAGAGGGAGGAGATGGCCTGCGGTCTGGCCGTCGATATCTGCTCTTATGTTCTCCCTGTCTTGCCTTCAGCACACATGCCACCCTGGAGAAAATGAGAAGGGTCCATGGTTTGGGCTTCTGCTAAGAGCTGCTATCAGCTAGGAAATCTGCAAGTGAAAAGGCTGCAACTGCTTATCAAATCTTCGTCACGTCAGGGTTTTCCTTGAAGCTCCAGCTACTGCAGTCTTTGCACGAGAATGGTAGCTTTTAGCTTATAAATGGGTTTTGCCCTGTGACACAGGGGGCAGATAGGAAAGTAAATTTACCGGCAGTCAGTGAGGGCAGCAAGGATGTAACAGCCCCATTTTCATAGAATCACAGAATCGTGGGGGTTGGAAGGGACCTTCAGAGATCATCTAGTCCAACCCCCTGCCAAAGCAGGTTCACCTAGAGCAGGTTGGACAGGAGGACATTTTGAATACCTCCAGAGAAGGAGACTCCACAGCCTCTCTGGGCAGCCTGTTCCAGCGCTCTGCCACCCTCAAAGTAAAGAAGTTTTTCCTCATGTTCAGATGGAATTTCCCGTGTTCCAGTTTGTGCCCATCACCCCTTGTCCTGTCGCTGGGCACCACTGAAAAAAGTCTGGCCCCATCCTCTTGACACCCACCCTTTAGATATTGATCAGCATTGATGAGATCCCCTCTCAGCCTTCTCTTCTCCAGGCTGAACAGACCCAGGGCTCTCAGCCTTTCCTCATAACAGAGGTGCTCCATTCCCTTTATCATCTTTGTAGCCCTTTACTGGACTCTCTCCAGTAGTTCCCTGACTCTCTTGCAGTCCGGAGCCGAGTCACAGCCATGGCAGGATCTGCTGCTGGGGAGAGTGCATAGACATACCCATCTTCCACCTTCCGCTGGAGCGTGCGCTGGTGCCAGTGGGGAGGCCAGGGCACATCCTGGGGGCCGAGGCGAGGGGAGTGTGTTCAGTGATTTGCCACCAGCTCTTCCTTCAGCACAGTCCCTCTCACCATGGGCTGAAGGAGAAGGAGGTGCAGCTACCACAGGGCCTGGTCCAGGGAAGACAGATCCCCGCCATGCACCGCAGAAAGGCACCTGGCACTTTGTGGCCTTTAAAAATCACTGCCTGCCAGGGTGAGGGCAGTGCTGGCTGTGACACGCTTGGACACAACCCTTCCCAGAGGAACAAGGCCAGCGTCGGGGAGTCGTGTTGTTGGGTTATCTCTAGCTAGTGAAGGGGCAGAATCCCAAACCTGCATCCTTCATCTCCATCCACCCTCAACACATCAGAGGTAAAGTGACCCCTGCCCCCGGGTCAAGGAAGTGTCCTCCTGCCTTCTCTCATGTTGTCTGGTAAGAGACAGGGAACTCCCTTATTTAATGGTGGACAATTACATCTGGAAAGAAACACTTGAAATGGTGTTTTGCTGTACAAAGCAAAACAGTCAGCAGATGTTGCAGAACAGAGACCTTGAGGCAACAGCAGTAGTCACGCTGCTGTGGGCCACGCTCATGGAGCTGCCATTAACAACTTCTTGCCCTCACATAGCCATGACCAGTGTGGTGTTATCAATGCACTCACACCATTTTTGCTCTATTAGCCAGAACCACATCTGCTGAGAAAGAGTGGGAGGGTTCTCAACTGCCACTGCATGGTCTTTGGAAGTGGTACATCAGGTGAAAGGAATCTTGTTCTTGCAAGGCTCCAGATAAAAATCAAGAGAGTTTGCAAGTGCCCAACAACAAATACGAGCTGCAAGGGAAGACCCCACTGGCAGGCAAAGTGATGAGGGTGGATATGCTCCCTATAGCTTCCAGCTCAAAGGCAACAGGTTAAAATTGGCTCTGGGTTTAGAAGGAGGTCAGACACCCCAGATCGGGCCCAACATGAAGGTGGGTTGATGCCCAAGGCTAAGGCTCACTGAATTCCCCTCTCAGATTGCTGAGGCATGCAATTTGCAGATAGATTAATCAGATGAGTCTGACTTCGTGGTTTCCTGGAGTCTAGCCTCATGCTATAAAACCTTGCTGGGAGCAGGAAGAGACCCCAGATTCAGCCTTACCTCCGGGAGATCCACTGAGGCCGAGAACGCTGTGATGAAGCACCTGCAGAAACTCCTGCTCTCTCTCCTGCTGGTGACATGCCCCCCAGCCAAAGCCAGTAAGTAGAGCGGCCCGGAGGCGGGGAGAGGGCTGGGGAAGGAAGAGTCCCAGACAGCGCGTCGTGTGCCCTGTGTCCTGCGACCCCCTCATCCTCAGTCCCGTGCATTGTAGACTATTCCTGGAATCGGATGGAGGGAGGAGGTGAAGCCAAGACCCGCTCCACACCCTACATGGCCTATCTGCAAGGAAAGAACAACCAATTCTGTGGAGGCTTCCTAGTGGCCCCAAACTGGGTGATGACAGCGGCTCAGTGCTTTGTGTAAGTTTTTGCTATGTTCGTACAGCACCTGGCACAACGAGATTGTCGCACTGCCATGACCCGGGTAACATCTCCCAGATGGAGGTCTAATAGTTTGAGTTGCTTTCTTCATGGCTGTTGCCAAACTCTTTCTCTAGCAGGGAGTGGAGGCTGCTCTGTTGGGATGGGGGCTAGCACCGAAACCGCGGGGGTCTGTCTGCAGCTCTCCCTCGAGCCGTCATTCCCCATGTCCCTCCCCAGCCCATGTTCAGATACTTTTTATTCCCCCTCCATGACTGATTTTATTCTTCCCAGACATCAACAATGAGAAGTCAGACTGGCTTCTTCCCTTGCTGTCACTGACCTGCTGGCATCGCAGGGATTGCTGGTGTCAGGCTTTGCCCTTTCTGCCACCAAAGACCTCCAAGACTGTTATCAGAGTTAATAATCTCTTATGAACAAGGTGCTTGCCCATCTCTCTTCCATCCCTCCAGCTGGAGAAACTGGGGCACAGATAGGCAAGAGGGCTCTTCTAGATGCGCATGACTGCGTAGCTACTACGGTCCTCAGGGCTGACAGCTCTGCCCCGGTGCCAGTAACACAGGCCAGTCCCCACATCTGAGCAGCAGAAAGGAGGATCAGCAGAACCCAGGAGCCCAGATGCCCAAGTCCCACCTGCTAGATCGAGAGGGTCACTGTTACCCATACCCAGGGTCCCTCCCAATTTTCCTAAGGCAGACCCTTCTGCAGATGATGTAGAGGCCAGTAAAGGTGTCTTGGCCCAGAGCAGGGTCCTGATTTAGAAATCCTTCCTTGGTGCAATGGACTTCCATGGGCCTACAAAGCCTGGACCAACAGCCCACATATCAGTACACAGCAGCAGCATGGGACCAAATCTGCTAAGCTCCAGATCCAGAGGGAAAGTAACCCTTGCAGAGCTCTGGCCTGTCAGACGGGGACTTGCTCTGCCTCTTGGCTGGGTAGATTCACTGGCAGAGCTCCTCGCTCCCATCATTCTTCTTTAAAGCCCAGCTGGTCTCTCCTGGCCATGCCCCTGGGAGATGTGCCTCAGTGTTACCAGAGAAGACAGGAGAAAGCTAATGACATACACCGTGCTTGATTTTGCCAGACACAAACCTCTGACTGTCATCCTTGGAGCCCACACAATCCAGAGGAGAGAGGAAAGCTGGCAAACATTCGAAGTCCAAGAGTATCACTGCCACCCAGACTTCATAAGTCCTAAGAAGGGAAATGACATCCTCTTGCTGAAGGTAACTACCTGCCTGGAGCACCAGCACGGTCCCGTCTGCCTGATGTGCAGGGCTGTAACCCTGGAGCGGGAGGGGACAGCCTTTGTCACAGAACATTTACAGACTGAGCACTTTTTTCTGTATTTTCTGTCCCCTTGCCCAGCTGAAAGGCAATGCCACCAGCAACAGCTACGTTAGGACCATTTCCTTTGAAAAATCAAAAGTCCCTGGTGGGACTGCGTGCAGCATAGCTGGCTGGGGCTACAAAACATCTGCTGGCATGTTACGCGAGGCCACCGTCACCGTCATCAAACAAAGGGACTGCCTCAGCCACTACCCTGGACTTGCTGACAACTTGATTTGTGGCCGCAGTGGATCTGCTGGGGTACCCGAAAAGGTCAGTTTCCGACTTAGGGAGTAGAAGGCTGCGGGGGCGGTTTCAGCCAAGTGCTGGGCACAAACCCAGTCTGGTCTAAAAAACTTCACTGAAAAGGTACTGTCTAAAATTGCTTCTTGTTGTCTCCTCACTTTGTCCCTCTCCCCCCTCTGTCCCTCCATGCTTCCTCACCAGCATCCCTCTCTCTCGCTATCCTGGCACAAGTGGTGCCCTGGGTCTTAATCTCCCAGGATCAGACCCGCAGAGGGGCAGTGGCATTCCTGCTGACTGCAGGCGTCATGCTTGTGCTCAGCTGTAGTTGTGCCGCATCCCAGACAAAACTGCCAATGGTCCTTTTTGGACCCAGCGCTAACCACATCCATTGCCAGTCCAGGCCTCTCCCAGGAAAGCCCTGTCCTGATATTTGCAGCCCCCTGTTCTTTGTAAACGCACCCTTTTCCCAGGGACCCCATGTAAATCAACACTGATCTCTCTCCTCCTCCATTTTACAGAGTGATGCCGGGGATCCACTTGTCTGCAACAACAAAGCCTATGGCATCTTCTCCTATAGGCATAACAATTGGCCTGGTTTCTACACACACATTGCTCCTTTCCTTCCTTGGGTCAACAGAGTCATGAAGTCGGCATGACTCTACTCTCCCTGCAGCTGCTGCCCTGGAAAACTCAGCTTCAGGGCCCCGTGCTCACCTGCTTTTTCTGCCTTTCTTCCTGGGCAACGTCTTCCAGTGATCCTCATGGACATGGCAAGGACTTCTTTCTGGCAAAGCCAAACTAGGGCAGCGGGGGCTTGGCGCAGAGGTTGCACCTTGGCTGCGTATGTTCCCTGTGCAAGCCGGAGAGTGCCCATCCACACAGCGCATGCCCCCACACTTTGCTGTTCTGATTTACCCCTTTGTCAAGCTGCTTGTAGCTACAGCTCTAGAAAGGAAGCAGCAGAACAGGCGACAGTAGGCGTTGGGATGTCTGCCACCCTTTGGGGAAGGCAGTACAGTTAAATCAGGGGGATGCAGAGAGCAGCCTCCTCCCTGCCCCTGGCATCTGTGACACCGACTGCTGCTGCTGCTGTCCCCAACATCTGAAACCTGCTGCCTCCTTTCTACCCTCTTGCTGTAGCTCTGGTGTTGTAAGAATACATAAAAACAATAAATCACATCTGCATTTGACAGCCTTTTTCCTTCTGTGATTTGGATTTCTCTCGGTTGCTGGCTCCAGTCCTGAACAGCTGAGAAGAAAGTCACTGCTCAAACAGCTGAATCCCAAGCTTGAATTTTCTACCCTAACCAGTGGCCTCCATTTTCTGTCCCACCTAAACCCCCAGAATAGGTGTCAAGCCCGGTTTTCAGGGCAGGGGAAGCCTCTTGGCCCTCCTCTCCCCAGTGCGGAGTGCTCAGCAAAACTGAAAAAGATGGTAATCAGTCGTCTCCTGGCGGGAGATCGTGTCCCCCCAATATGCTGCAGTGTGAGCAGGCAGGAAAATGACTACGCAGGGGAGTGGGCACTGAGCACAAGGAGTCCCCGGGGCTACGGGAGCACTTGCCACGTGTGCCTGCTGGTGTTGCACAGGGGCAGAATTAGCCCATCTCATCACAGGGCGGCTGAGGACCACAGCTGAGGCTCCAGTCCCCGCAGTGCCCGAGCGCCCCACGAGACAATCCGTGTCATGGGGCTGTGCCGACCCTTCTGCTGCCTGCAGCTTCTCGGGTTGTCGGACACCCGGGGGAGCAGCCGCTCGCGTTTGCACACGCATTGGGCTGCTCCAGCCATGCAGCTGCCTGGAGGAACATGCTACCATGGAAGGAGGTAAAGTCTGGGGCCGTTCCCTCCAGGAGGTTTGTGTTGCTCAGAAAGAGGACCCGCAGTGTGCTCCAGAGCCCAGGCAGCCCCCAGCAGAGCCAGGCTCTCCACCACCACATTCTGCAGTGAGGGGAGGGTGCGCGCAGAGACCGCTGTCTCTCTCGGGCAGATGTCCATCTCACCAACCTCCAAGAGCGCTCTGCCGAGCTACACAGCCCCACTGAAGAGCAGTGACAGCAGAGATGGCCCACACTGCTCACTGACACTCACCCCCCTGCCTGGAGCACCCTACAAGTTCCTTCACCAGCACTTCCTGGCACAGCCTGAGAGCTTCTCACCTCCTTGCTGTTGGCTTCCAGGCAGTGGTCACGTTCACCGAGGGAGGCCAGATAGATCAGAGCAGTCACACTCTCAAAGCAGCAGATCAGTTTCCTCTGCTGTGACTTCTGCCCCTTAAAACATCTGTGATCCTGCCAGGATGGAGGGTCAGCCAGAGGCAGGGGCACGGTGTTTTCCCCTTTGGGTAGGCAGTGCCTGGGACCGTGGCGTTGACAGGGGTCACGGACTCAGAGCCCCACAGGACTGTGCTGATGCATCTCAACACGTTACCAGATATCGAGTGAGTTACTAAATGTAATCCCAAACGCACTCTGAGCCTGCCAAGAGCAAGTGAGCAGAAGCCTTATCAAGCCACCTCTTAGGCAGAGGACAGGAAGACCAGAGCCGGATGGAATTCAACTGTCTGAAATTCAAGATGGAGGCAGCGTTTCAAACAAGAGAAGGCACAGAGGTGCAAAGGCTCTGCTTCCTGATAACCACAGCCTGGCCCAAGCAGAAGCAGAGGACACTAAGGTGGTGCCTTATTTTCCACTGGGGAAGAGAGAGGCAGCCAAGAGAGAGCCCAAGGACGAGAGGCATGACTGAGAAGGAAGAAGCGGGGTGCAGGACAGTTGTTTGGGAGAAGGTGAATCACATGCACTTGCCACACTCGAAGGGCTGACTGCTTTACAGGAGCTTCACGTTAATGTCCCATTCTGCACTGAGAAGTGGTATTCCTTGTTGCCAGCTGTAGGCATTTGGCTCTGCAGCACATCCCGAACAGTGGGAATATAAGAGCCCTCAGGTACCCACTGCAGATGGGACAGAAAGGGAGGGAGTGCAGGGAGACACGGTACAAGGAAGCAGTCTGTCCCTTTGACCCACAGTGCTGTGCCACGTGTCTACATCATATCTTTGGCTCATTCTCAAGCCACACTCCCCTCATCTTCCATAGCTCGCTTCCAGTTCTCTTCTGGAGTCAGACAACTAGGTTCCTCCAGCAAACAGGCAAGTGCTTTACCAGATAGACACTGTGGAGGCAGATAGCACCAAACTTGACTTTCTCTGCCTGTAGCCAGTGTTGGAGTTGTCCAGCAAGCTTCATGCCCTCATGTGCATCTTTTACATCATCTCCCAAAGCAGGTATACACTCATGCCTCTGGATGTCACAGTATAAATACAGCAGCCTATAGGGCTATGACACCACTGCTTCATTCTTTCTTGCAGATTTCAACAGAAGAAAAAAAGATATTGTCAAAGTCAAAGCCCTGGTTTTTTTTCTGACCACGTGTAACACAGGGTACAGAAGAGATCTAGACCTATTGCTGTGCCATGTGGGTAAAACCAGTCCATTCCAGAAGGGAATACCCCCAGGCAGCTTGGTGTGGTCAAACTGCACCAACTGGCTTTGTTAGAAGCAAAGACTTTGCTCCTGGTTCAAGCCACAGACAATGTGGACAGCCAGAACACTGACCCTCACTGTAAGCAAGATGACAATAGCACCTCGCACAGCAAGGTCTTGTAGCTCGGCTGTAAGACAGTACTGCAGTACACAATTTTATCTCAGATCTCTGCCAGCCCATAAAAGGGTAAAGTCAATCTATAGCAATAAAGGAAACGGAACTGGGAGTACTGCTCCTGCCCCCATACATTAACTATATCACCACCCTTCTCTTCCCACAAGCCCCTGTAGCTTGCAACAATATCCAACCACTGTATTACCGAGGCACAAACCCCACAGAGTCAACCCCAATTTTGGTGTGTCAGGAAAGAAATCCCACCCAAAGATTCAAGAGATTTTTGTGCCTGGTTGTACTGGCAAACAGGAGTGAAAGATGTAGGCATCAGCTCATTGGCGACCCATAAAATCAGAGATGTTTCAGTGCTGCGTATTACAGTAGTGGCCAAATGCCCTGGTGACAATGATGCTCCTGTGCAAGGTGCTGTATGGGCACGCAGCAGAGTCAGTCCTCACTCTGAAGGTGCTACAGAAACATGGCTAACGGCAATAGAGGCATGGACTTGCTTAAGGCTGCACAACCATGAAGCTGAAGAACCACCTCGGCATCCAGAGCAGCATTTCTGGCACAGTCAGCCAGTGGTTCTCCTCACATGCAGTCAGGCACACGTGCTCCCCCAAGGTCCTTCCAGCTGGTACTTTGGGGGGCTTCCTCCTTCTACCACATCTGGTACCCCCTGGTCCCTCTTGATTCTCCTCTGTCCCACCTCTGCCTGGCTGTCATTCAACAGAAAATCAGCATCTTTCCCCCAGTGCCACTCGCCAAGAAGTAGCAATTTCAGCTCCTGCCAGACTCATCTCTTCTCCCTCAGTATTTTGCTGATTTTGCTGTCGATCAGAATGACAGCTTTGTCCTCCTCTAATGGGAAACATGGGCACACATGGCAGCAGCAGAAGCATGGAGCCGTGGAGGCTGGGGGTGGGATTCAGGAAGAAGGGGGCTGCAGCAGCTTGGCTCTTCAGAGCAGAGCACAGTTTCGGGAGGCTCCGGCTTCGTCCCTCCCTGCTCCACCCTCCAAGCCCTCTGCATCCCGCTGTGGCTGGACTCGGGCAGGTGCCAGTCAGGGAAATCCTGACAAGCCCTCTGTCACACAAGTGTTCATCAAGATCCATTGAGTCATTCAGGTCTTTTTGGTGAAGTTGGCAGCAAAGAAGAACCATGCATTCCCACCACGGCCTGACAGTCAGCAAACATTTTCTTCCTACATTTTGTGGTTTAAGACAAAAAAAAAAAGACTCACCTCTTCTAGAATAGAGCTTGAAAATACTGCCTCTGAAGGAAACTAATCCGGAGATTTGGCAAGTGACCCAGCGAGAGAATGAGAACAAACATTTCTATCAGGTGCTTAGGGTTTCATTGACAAAAATAAAAGATGGCTCTGCCAGGTCCCACTAAGTTTTCAAGTCACCAACAGTTCCTCCAGAAAACCGATTTCAGGATGTCCCTCACTGCAGTTCTGTCCCGTGCGGCAGCAGTGCCATTCAAGCCCAAGTTACGAAATTGGCTTGAGCCTGCCAGGCCGCACTTTCCCGTGCCACGCACGACCTCTCACCCACAAACCATTCAGGGAAAAACCTCAGTCTGAGAAACCCCGGACCCTTACCTGGCCCAGGTGGGGGGGGGGGGGGGCACTAGCAATAGAGTTGAATGGTGAACCCCCACCCCCAGCTCAGAAAGAACAACCATAAGGAAACACAGCTTCTCGCGTCCTCCTCTGGCACCTCTCACACTGCCACCTCTGCCCTGGGGAGGGGAGGGAAGTGGTATCTGACATATACAGATTCAGGCTCTTGAAAACAGAGCCACCCAATCCAAGAGGCAGGGCTCTGCATCACTGGGAGCTGGCGCTTTCCGATCCCCCACGTGTGCCAAGGCCGCTGCCGGCGCAGGGGTTTCTCGCCCAGGAGAGCCACCCAGCGCAGGAACCGCACCGCTGACCGCACAGGGCGAGAGAGCGCTAACGGTGCAGTGACTCCCACCCTCCTGGCGAGTGCTCAGGGTTAACGTGCTGCTCATTGGCATACCCTGAACTGCATCAGTCTGACTGAATTAATCTTAATTGGTGAGAGCATCTGCACATCAGCAAACCAGCTGATCTGACAGAGCCCTGAAAAAGCACACTCTCATCCACCGGCTGCAAGTACAGGGCATACAATATAGGCACGATGCCTGTCGGCCAGCTTCTGCATTCATGCAATGGAAGTGAAACACCAGCAAGTACAAGTGAATGCAGAGAACCTTGTCCTCTCCCGAATTTTGAAAGCCAGAAACTTTTTGAGTAAAAACTTCAGATCACAGAAGCACAGACTCTTCCTACCCATAAAAAGTGAGAGCAAACCTCTTCTATTCTCTACAGAAGTACAGGGGAAAAATCCAGAAGAAAGCTTTTTTGAGAGGACTTTTCCCCAGACGTTCCACACACACAATGCGACCACTGAAGGAGGAGTCCGTACAACCCACATGGGCCTCTTGGGCATCACACAGCACGGCAACTGCTGCTGAGAGGGGACAGAGAGGGAAGGAGTGTGGCGGACAGTGAAATGGTGAACGTATTCTATTTTACGCAGACAAAGGGCATTCCAGGACCTTTGAGGCTTGTCTTTGGACGAGTATGAAAACACTAACTCCGCTCGCTTTTTCTCCTCATGCGGATTTCCAAACATATCAGTTTTGATTGGGATTCCAGGTGAGACACTGGCAAAATTTCATAATCTATCCAAGCCTCGTGAAGGGCAGGGAGGAGAGAAAGAGTTTTATAATAATCTTCTGTTTATACGGATTTCCTGTGCTGTAAGCAGGCCTGGCTTCTCTCCTCTCTTTGCTGCTGCAACCACTCCCACCAAAGCACAGGAGGTTCAGGACCTCAGAGCCGCCAGGCACAGAACCCCGGTGAGTGTCGCGCTGCAATGGCACCGCCAGACTCGGGAGAAACATCTGAGTCTGCACCTGCAGAACAAGCATCGCTCTCGCTCCCCTTGATGCCACGTTTACTGCGGCCTTAACTACGGCTGCACATTTCAGGGCTTACAGCTGGGGAATGAGACCGGGCTCTCCAAAGAACAACAGAACGCAAGTCTTCAGAGACGAGATGAATCTGACAGAAATGTGCCCAGCTGAGGTGTGGAGCTTCGTTCATACCCAAGCAGTGGCGATGCGCTAGTAACAGAGAAAGCAGTCAGACAGCTGAAGACATTTAAGCAACCTCTGCAGAAAAATGGGACAAAATCAGACTNTATATCTTGAGATTAGAACAGACAAATTAAATTCTAAAATCAAAGACTAAGGGACAAAGTTTACAAAATTACTAATAAGAACTTCTGTCTTTTTCAATCCAAACATTTTTTTTTTTAATCTGGAAGTTTTGATTAAGCCCAGTTTCACACCAACCAGTTCCTGTTCTTAAACCATTTTAAGCCAATAGATACACTTCAATTTGCAGGTTACAACAAAAGTTTCCTTACTATAGAAACACAATCTCCAAAATTTTTGAAAAGCAGAAGTCAGACTGAAGTTTTTGTGTTAAAAGAAAGCTGCTAATGAGTTTCATTTTTCAAGAAGTACTTCTGGGGAGCGTTTGCCTTTCCTTATGTTCACCTTTGCATAAGGATGACTTGTTAGAGCCCGTATAGTATCTGCAGCAGCGCTGGGTACAAAGCACTAGACCAAAGATTTTAAGATTCAAAGTACTTTCCAAGCCTAGTAATTCAAAACGTCTCAAAGTCCCCTAGGGCATTCACGTGACTAAGGAAAGCTATAACTGAACAAAGTTATCAGTGATTTTTTGCTGCGGATGATGATGTTGCACAAAGAGAGCACATTTATGCTGTGGGTTTTACATGCACACAGTGCCCTCTTTGGGTTCGCAACAGCACGTGTTCTTCAAGGTTCTGTCTCTAAACAACTTCTGAATTGATCCAAAAAAAAAACCTTACCTCTAAAAACCCTTTTTCGACAAAGGATAAGATTGCAGTTTGGAAGTAAATTCATTGCTAAGCTGAGACAGGCACCTCTTCCCCCTAGGGTTCTTTACATTTAATCTGCTCCGAATCAAGTGTTGCAAAGCTGACATTGAGCTGAGACTTCTCTTCTAATCATGCTGCCAAATCCTTTCCAGAAGAATTCCAGGGATATTCTCATCCTACATCACCTCTACTTTGCAAAGAGCCTCACTGAAGCCATCAGCTGTTTGCAGTATTAGAGACTGAAGGTCTGAGCCACTGGGAGGGAGTATACGAACCAGTACAGCAGGAGAGACCTGCCCTTCGGATGCTTCATACAAGCACCGGTTATTTCCAAGGCCAGGATCTATGGATACACACCTGCGATGAAGGGAGGAGCAATTCTGGGAGCAGTCAATAGGAGTGGCCAGTGACAACAGGTGACAGCACCCGACTGGGCATCCAACCAGTCCCCCGGCTGCATCCCTAGTCCCTGCTGAGCCACATCCTCGCCCATCTCAGGAGCCAGGTCACCCAGAAGCTTTCACAGCGCAACTGCCAAGTCTTATACAGTCCAGCGTGGGAACCACAAGAACTCTTCAGAAGCCATGAGTGCTCAACCCAAGGTGATACAGATGTTACAAAAATTGCTTGTAGAGGCTTAGATTCCTGATTGGACTGCGTTACAGAAGATAAAACAGCTCAAAGACAAATACACTGAACTGGTATACCTGAGGAGAGTACACAGACAAGAGTTCATTTTAGAAATGGCTAATGGTGCAAGCTTTTGCTGGGAAGCTACTGAGATATCATGGAGAGGAGACCACACATACACATACCACACATATTTTCAACTAGCTTTAAAAACCAGAGAGAAGGAAGGCAGAAGATTTTGTCCATGGTCGTTTCTGGAAGCCTTAATTTCCATCCTGACCATTTGCCATCAGTTCTTATTGCTTTTGTTTGCAGGGACACATACACTATAAAAGCTTTTTTAAATATATTTAATATTTTTTTAATATTTTAGAAAAAAGCTTTTATCCACCTGCATTCCAAAGCACTACCTTCAGAAACAGGTAATTGCAGTATTTATTCAAATGCCTTCATGTCAGAAGAGATTAGCTTCTGCAATGGAGGGACTCATGATTTCCATGTTCTATATTTGAGCTATCTGGAGCTTACCACAATGACTCGGTATGATAAAAGCGGGCAATGAAACGGGAGGCAGGACCCGGCAGCCTTCAGAGCGCAGATGTGCTGCATGGGAAAACAAACACATAAATTAGAGGCCAAGAGTGCTGGATGGATGCCCCTCACTGAGCCTGGGGTCCAGGAAATCACTGCTTGTGACAGCAAAGTTGCATCAACAGCTGCCGTTCAAACAAGTTATGCTCAAATAAAAGAGCTTTTTCTCTCTATGAGGATGATGGCTGTCCAAGGACAAGGAGAATCCCAAATTCTCTCTTCTTTGCCCTCTTCTGCATGGGATGTTTTAATATGAAAAAGATCGAAATTGATTTCCTTAATGTCTGGGTCCACGTATGTACATAATCCCAAGGACCTTTTCTGGTGTTGGCAGTGACACCTAACAGCCAGGTCTGAAGTGCCTTGCAGCGCTAACAAACCCCTAGTCCCTGGGCGAGCACACCTTACCAGAACGCTCGGCTGGCCCACAGCCCAGATCTGACCGCCTTCTTTTCCTAAGCGTCCGGTGAGAGCAGGAGAAAGGCGAAAGGCATTGTCCAGGCAGCAGCACAGCTCCGCACCGCAGCCGCTCCTGCGTTCCCAAGACCTCTCCTCGCAGCGTGGGGCACTGCCTGCACAGGACAAAGGAGCTAAGGGGTCTCACCCCCGGCTGCTGCGGTGGAGGCTAGGAGCTCACTGTCGTGTTGGAAATGGTTTACTCAGTCTGTGTTTGAGGGGCCCTTGGGAAAGACAGCAACTGCGAGCAAGCTGCGCGGACTGTTCTATCGGCTGCTGCTCCCAGCTGGCCCTTTCCCGGGGCCGCTCCAGGACAGGCAGGGACCCAGCGTCCTGCATGAAGCGTTGCAGCTTGTTCAGCGCAGAGACTGCACCCGTGCTGCACGCCTGCAGCACGTATGGGCAATTTGCACAGCATCATGGCTGGAGGCAGCAAAAGGCCAGAACACAATGCCCTCTCGCAGCCAGTTGGGAATACCGGGCATTAAGACTTTACCTTCTTCCTTGAAGAGTCTGAATCTGTCACTATGCTTTATTTAAACGGAGCATATTATACTTGCTCTGCAAAGAATGGCACAACACATGACCCACATGGAGCTGAAGGAAATAAACAACAAACGAAACACACTTCTTTCAGCTACTAATTTCATGCTTTCTAGCTGGCGAGAACACAGAGCTACTGAGAAAAGCAATGTACGTTCACCCTTAACTAGAAAATAGCGATGACAGAAATACCTGCCAGTATTACAGCTAACTAGATTGGAGTGATCCTCCCGGTTCAAGACGAAGCACAGCATCTCAGGCTGTCCAGTACCTGCCACCTCACCTGTGCATTAAATGACATAAAAGGGAGTAGAACATCCTTGGCTGCAGCTTCCTGAAAACATGGGAAACCTTACACTGAGGAAGTCTGATGTCTCTACCCGCTCACAGCTGATTTCATTTGAAATTCATGGGGAACAATCCTAGGGAAGGAGAATTAAATTCTAGAAACTCCATCCCAGGAAATCCCTTTGTGAAAGCTTTCACAATCATCCATCCCTGGACTCCTAAAGGGCTAAATTTAAGCAGCGTTCCTATTTCAGTCCATGTTGCTAACAAACAAGACTGGAAGCAGGTCTGGTCCCACCAGCGTTTCTGCTATTGGCAACATATCCTGCAAGATACATGCCTGAAATGGGCTGAGGCTACCAGAGGCAGCAGCAGAGGCTGACAGCTTCACTTAGCAATTCTACTCAAAAATGCTGTAAAAATTTAAGTCAAGGTGCCACCATTGCATCCCTGTATCTTAAAACCCTAGTCAGCCACTCTGCACACTTCAGTTTGGAATTATTTGTACAGTATGTTATATATAGTTGTTGCATATTATACTTTGTATTTACCAAAACTCACTTTGTTTCTATGCCTCAGAGTCACGATTTTCTGAGCAGGGACAACATTGCCAGGTAGGAGGGCAAGAGTATGCTTCAATCGGATGCAGGTCCCACAGGGTACAGAAGTTGTTCAGCCAACCAGAAGGAGGGGGAGAGGAGAGACAGGAGTGAAGAAATGCGTATGTGACCACCACGGCTTTTAGGAACAAAATTTATTCCAATTTCAAACAGAGAATTTATTTCAGGAGAAAGATATGAAAATCAATTTCCATCAGATATTTCTGTAATAAGGGTTTTTGCCCAGCAGTCAGAGTGGGATCATTCCAAGAAACAATCACACTCCTGGACCGGAATGAGACAGTTTGGAGCCTGAATAGATCCTGACACTGGGCATCTTATTCAGAAACTCCTTTACCCTACCCTCTTCCCTCCCCCCACCCCAATACACACAACAATACATGCATTGCAAATGACAAGGTTTAAAAACAGCATTTTATATAGTATCTTTTTAAATAGGATAATGTTTAAATTGTCTTAAATCAGGATCCTATAATATACAAGTATAACCAAATAATTTCCACCACATTGGCACTTGTAAAGAGTCTCTGGCACTACTAAAGAAGGGGCATTGGCACAAACCATACTCTTATAAAACTGGGTGCTGCATAACACACTTTATCTCTGCTGGACTCTAACAACCTGGGCTCTGTACAGTACAATACAATGGTCAGCACACTCCGGAAGTACTTTTTTTTTTTTAAAAAAAAAAACAAAACAATAAAACACATGAAGAAAAACCATAGTTGAACGCAAGGCCAACATTGCTAGGAAGCAACAACAAGAGACCAAAGAATTCAACTCTGGGAGAAGGGGAGACAGGCAGAAAGGGCAGGAGCTACCTGACATGCTTAAGCAGGAAGGGGTTGTTGCTCACCAAGTAGCCAATCCACACAGAATGGTGCAAAGAAATGGGATGGTCCTCTCCTCACTGACTTCAAGTTTCAAATTGGTTCAAAGTATGTTGGTTTCTTCAGCAGAACAAAGATAAAAAGTGCACAAGGAGCAGAGGTTAGCCAAGAGACCAATTCCTCAGACTCAAGATTCTAGATTCTCTACAAGAACCCAATTCCACCTCTTTTCTGAAGGTCAATCTGTTGTCTCAACCTGCAGAAAATTCTGACTGGCCTCACTTTCAGAAAAGATGATATAGGCAAATTTGGTTTAAGGTTTGGCACTTTTGTCAGGGCAGGCATTTGCCAAAGGGCCAGCCAACAGAGACATGAACCAGTTCTGCAGGAATGCTTCACTGGCCAAGCTGGAGGCACACAAGCTACTGCTTGCTAAGAAAAGCACGTGCTAACACTGGTATCTTCTCACATATAACATAGTCCACAGACAACTCCAGATTATGTGTACAAGTCTGACCCATTCCTCCCCTAATTCAGAATGAGGTTTCAGGAACTCATGAGACAGCCATCCCATAATGTTCTCCCCTTCCCTTTGCAATAATCATCACACCAAGCCAGTTATAGGCCAACAGCTACACCAAGCAGTTGCTCAGTAAGGTACAGCATGTGCCTAAATCCTTGTGCCCATAGCCTCCCACAGTTCCCCACAACAACGCAGATTCACTCTGCAAGAGACAGAAGCCAAGATCCCTCCTCCTGTGCCAGGGCAGCAGCTCTTAAGGAAGGGGAGGATACAAAACAAAGAAAAGTTTCTGATTCAAGTGGAAGTACCACCATCATTCACCTTGGAAAAAATAAAAAACTTCTGGGAATTTATTTCCAAGAACCTGTATATCTCAGTGCCAGGTTTGTTGCTGGCAATAGTTGTAGTGTGAACCATTTACAAGAGGATCACAGAAGCGGAACAGGCCGGTGCTGCCATCTGCTTCAGATGAACAGCACTCAGAATACACAAAGATGATTATAAATTCCTCTTTATAGGACAGTTTCTACAAAATGGATCATTTTGGCATAAAGACAAAAAAAAAAAAGCAGTAAAATTGATGCAAAGCTGTCTGACACATGGGAATCCCTCTCATTCCTCCCAAGTGTTAAATGCAGTCCAGAGCAAGGCTAGTCTAAAGAGATGCTGTGTTTCCCTCAGCATCACCACTCAGCCAGACTGGCTCTTCAACTGTTGGTCCCATGGCTACTGTTCCAACTTGAGCTCTCTAATCACCCTTAGCAGAGCTTGCTTTCTTCTGTAGTGCTCTGAGACATACAGAGGCTTCCCTCAGCTATTCTGGAAAACAAGAGGGACCTATAAACAGAATTACTCAAAATTATGTCCCTCCATATTTTAGTGTTCTAGGTCAAAGCATCTTAAGCATCTCAGACAGTTAAGATTTACTCTTACATGTTGTGCAAAACACTGATGTAGTGCTCTGTCTACAAAAGAGACAAAATATCAACAGCCCCCTTCAACAGTGAAGCTCATTTAGTCTTTATCTACTGGCAGCCTGCTGGCCTTCAAGGGGGCAATCTGGTTGATCCAGAGAATTTGGACCCAATGCTACTTGTTGGAATTGAAACAGAAGCATTAGTGATGGCTAAACGGCACACGTCCAGAGGTGGGTCAGATTTCCCTGTTTCCTACTCGCTCTTTGCCTTGCCGCTGCAGTTATCTTCCAGGCCGGCAACAGGTCTTCAGCACATTTGTTCACTTGCCTCAGCCCCTGGAAAAAGCTCTCTAATGTGCAAAGACTTCACATCCTTCTGCTTAGTGGAGTTTCATTTGGAATCCAGAAGCTAGAACTACTTCCACTCTACCTTCCACCTGCACCAGCAAACCCTGCTGTCTCTGCCTCTACTCTCCTGCTAAACAAAAGTGCAACCACAGCAGGGCTTTCTGGATTCCATAGCAGCCACGTGCTCCAGCCATGACTACTGTAACTTGATTATCACATGCACCCTGGAGCAAGTATGTGTGCAAGTCTTCCAAAGAGGATCCATACTCCTCTACAGAGAAACACAGCAGCATGTGCCTCGGGGGAATGCATAAACAGGAGAGAGAGAGTTGCCACTCCCTCCAAGAGCTATCCTCAATCTTTTCAAGTAAGAATCCTACCTATGTCCCAAAGTTTGTCACCCACCAACTCTGGTCCTTTCTCAAAATCTGCAAGCTGGACAGGACCGAAGAATTCTTACCAAGTCATTCAACACACCGGCACAAAATGCAATAAACAAGGCTTGTTTGCTACTAGCAGCAAGAAAAGAACTAGAGGGTGGCACGAGACTAAGATTTTCAATCCAGCCAAAGTTTGATGTTTAGATGCCACAATAACTCAGTGTGCTTTTTGATATTTGCTGCATAGAGAAGTTGCTCACTTGATGTCATATACTCTACTCAACAAAACATAGTTTCTTTCCGCAAATTGAGCCTTGTGAGCTTGCATGCGCTTGTGGTGTGGGGGGATGTGTCTATGTGTGAGAAAAAAAATAAAAACAAAATAAAATAAAAAAGAACAATTACAGTCAGGCACTTCCCCAGGCTCAGCAGCTATTGCTCCAAGAGCTTCCATCATTTGTAGTCCATGAACAAAATACAGCAACACGTAGCAAACTATGTATAGAACATCAATAATTTAAAAAAAAAAATAATCACAGTCTCCATACCTTTTATAATTGATAAGAAAAAAATAACTCAGAACTAGAACATATAAACAATGGAAAAGTGATGGCTTTTTTTTTTTTTTCGTTTTGCCTTTTCCTTTTTTTGCACAATAGTTGGAGAGCAATCGCTCCTCCCCAACATTTCATCACAGTGAACCATGGAGCGTGTCCTGGGGAAGGGAAAGAAGGAGAGGGGGCAAAAAAAAAAAAAAAGCGAGCAGGATTAGCAAATTACACCAGAGGCACCCTATAGCACAAGGCAAAGGGACCAGTAGCATTCTGCACTCCCACAGTCCAGTGAATTCACAATCTCGGCTGGAAAGTTATTTTTGTCTATATATATACCATGGGAATGAAAAGGGGGGGGGGGAAAGGTGGCTAAGCAACAAAGAAAAGCTCAAGATGAGACTGCCTTAGCTGTTTGGCAAAAATTAAGAAGTAAGCAAGGTGCTGAAGAAATGAGGCATATCCCCGTTAACTGTGAAATAAAAGCAATTTGTTAAAAATATGAAATCAACTACTCTGTGGACAGAGACATGAGACTCCAGGATAACACTGAGCACTTGCCACTCCACAGATCAGACAATTTGCAATCATTACATCATCAAAAATTAAAACTTTTTTCCTGTCATATTTAAAATTTCTTTTTTTGTCTTTTCTTCACAATGAAGCCTCTCAAGGGGCCAAGAGCAGAGCAGGTCAAACCAGGTTGTACTCCTTCAGGTTGAGCTGTAGGATGGTGTCCTTGACAGCTGCAAAGACGAAACGGATGTTTTCTGTGTCTGTGGCACATGTGAAGTGAGAATAGATGATTTTATCGCTGTCTGGATTTAAATCCACAAACATCTTGAGAATGAACTCACGGGCTGCCTGTGCATCCCTCTGTGGGCCTGCAGCAAACAAAGAAACCCGTTAATTGATTTATGCTAAGTGCATCCCCCAGTTTGAACCATCAGAATAATTGCTAGCGCACTTTTTCTTACGGGTTAGAGAGCTATAAAGAAGAAATTAAGATAATCTATTGCATTGAAGTCCCAGGAGCTGAAGTGTCTTATGCTTTTCAGTTATCTAACCGTAACCTACAAAAGGCATTTTTCCAAGGCTGAGAGTTTTGACAGAAACCAAGGCTTCATTTCAGACCGTGCTTTGAAACACAGCATCTGGTACAACCCTGTATGCACTGCATTCACTAGATAAGTGACAGATGCTGGATATACATAACACAATGCTCTTTTCTTGAGATGGGATGTGTATTTCTTCATAATATATAGATGGATCTTACGCACTGAAGGACACAAGCGTATGTTTTGCCAACAAGGGTCATCTTCAGCCAACACTGCAGTCTGACCTAACTGGCTGGTCAATTCACAGGACCTAAAAACTGCCAGTTTTTACTTCATATTGCTGATAGCTCCTCAGAAAAACATCACCTACTGATATTTCTCTCACAGTACTGGTGTTGTCACATTCTCCATGGCAAGGACCATCTCTTGAGAGGCAGTCTGATGGGCTACCTTCCACTCACAGGCCATGCAGCATCCCTGGAGGAGCTACAGTAAATACTTACAGGAAAAAAATGAAAGTATGACACTTCCTGATGCTGTGATCTTGTCTCCAGCTGTTAAGTTATATTAGAAGCACACACTATTTGACCAATAAACTCACCAGTCATTCCCCAGCCTGCTGTAAAAACGCCATGTTTTCCACCACTGGCAATTTCAGAGTGCTTGTGCTTTCAGACAGCAGGGGGCATGAAACTACAGAAGCCAGAGGACAACTAATAAGGCCAACTTTAAAAGCACTTCATTGAAGAGCTTGAAATGCTGTTTTGGCTAAGGAATTTTGTTTCAGAAGAGAATTTCTCTGTTTCACATAGATATTACTTTTTCACAACTGCAGATGGCACGCTAAGAATTTCATGCTAGCTGAGATTTTTCAGCACCATGGTTTGAACAACTTGGGTATTTGACCAGTCAGTTTCTCAAAACAAGGACTCAAGTCACCTCTTGACTACAGGGTTAAAATGCCCAGTATACCAGCAAATTGTCACATGTTTATGAAATGGGTTATATGCACAAGCATACAGGTAGGAAAGTTAAATGTCCATTATTTAATACTTTGAAGTGCATGGGGGGGGGGGGCTCGGGAGCAATTCTTCATCTAGGAGAGGTTTGTTATTTGATCATTCAATCAGATTCCAGTTATCTACATATGATTAAGACATTTTTGTGACATTTTCTCATTGTTGTAGGTATTCCTTCTCAAATTAAGATGTTTTCCCCATGTCTAGATCTGAGTTTTCTTTAGAAACAAAAAAAATTCTAACCAAACCACCTCCACCCCTTCTTCTAGATATACAGTGTTCCTTCTTAAAAACAACTCACCATCAAACTCTGGGAAATAGTCAACAAGGTGGGAATATAGGATCTTGTCTTCCAACAAATCTTTCTTGTTGAGAAACAGGATAACAGAAGAGTTTTGGAACCATGGATAAGTGATAATGGTTCGAAAGAGAGCTTTACTCTCTTCCATCCGGTTCTGAAATAAGAAAAAGAAAGCCTTGTTTTCACAAATGAGCACTAAGATGCCTTTCTGCTACCTGCACACGGACTCAGATCTGTATTGATCCAGCACCTCAGATACTGTACACAGAATACTTTGGCGCCAGGTAAGTTCTGGCTTAAGCTGTGCCAGTAAATGGAAAGGAAATGCAAAATCTGATGGACTCAAGCTTCGTTTAATTGGCAAGCCATTCATATCAAAAGGCTTAAAAGTCATTGTAGGCTTTGATCGTCATGTGAGAGGACTGGCTACAATACTTTGTGAACACGTTTTGTCTAGTAGAAAAGGAGTAACTGCTGTTACCTAATGGCATTTTTTTAATCTATTAGCTAGTGCAAAAATTCAGTATTGCTCCTTCGAAGAGACCAGTCACTATCTAACTAGACAGCAGTCACAGCACAAAGTAATTCAGTGTGGAAAAGAGGAACGGGTGATTTTTAAGAGCATGCCGTCACATTACACAGTACCTTCCAAGGCACACAGAACTCAGCAATTTCACAGTATTTCAGTATTACTTGAGAAGTACAGATTATTTGAATGCACTGTGCATTTTCCATTCTCAGCGACATCATGACCCATTGAGGCTCATGTTTCTGTTGCAATAGGAAGAACTGGAGGCTGAACCCAGTAATACTTAATAATCCAACTTGGCACCAAGCACTTCAGTGCCAACCTCTAAGAAGCTAGACAGACATTCGTCCTTTCCTTCCACCCTCCTGCAGAATTCCATTCTTCGGCTTACCTCGTTATCAGATTCCACCAGAACTTGGTCATATTCACTAAGTGCTACTAAAAACATGATGGAAGTCACATTTTCAAAGCAATGGATCCACTTCCTTCGTTCTGATCTTTGACCTCCAACATCCACCATTCTAAGGAAGAAAAATACATACGGTATCACAGAAGTAGCTGCAGTTCTCTATCTGAGTGCAAAGGACCAGCATACGATGAGAACAAATGCGACTCTACCATTCAAGTTAACCTGAGATGTGATAGTATGTGCTTGCTAACAAAACCATCAAGTTTACAAAATATCCTGTTCCAGAAATATATCAAACTGAAGAGATGGCCATAGGTGAGTGATACCAAATCCAAATCCCAAATATCAGCATTACCATTTTAAGTTTCATTCTGCTCTGGTTTTCTAAGTAGCAGTCCTGAGTCTGAAAAGACAAGCCCTTCAAAACTCTGCTCTGTCAAATGAGCAAACTATTTTTATTTTTTATTCAAGCATCTGCTTGCCTCAAAACTTGTCTCACACAGAGAGCTTTCTTAGTTATTAAACTCTTCTTAGAACATGCTATTAACAGTTACACACTTCAGCTCCTCAGTTGTAAGTCCCACCTGTATAGTACGCTAAAATTATTTTGTCACTCACCTAAAGTGCAACACACCCGATCCACCTTTGCTAAAACCCTATACCTGTTTCATAGGTCAGCAAACCAGACAGGGAAAGTAACTTTCTGTGTATCTGCAACTGAATGGTTTGAGAGAGAGGATGCATGCTTCTTTATTCCTCTCTTGTAATGTCAACGCTGCAGTAGAGAAGGGCAGGCAGCATGTAAGTTCGAGAGAGCTAGGGAGAAAATTGCTTTGCAATAGACAGGCATGTCATTGTGCCCTTTATGCCATGCTCAATTGCTGGCTTAAGCCTCCAAATACCATCTATTGCTGCAGCAGCATAGGCAGCAAATTTTGGTGTCATCCTGAGAGCACAACGTAGGCACAGAAAACCATCTCTGAAGGCACATACTAGGTATCACATATGAGGACATATATCTGGACAAAAAGTGGTCTCTTTTTGAAGGAAAAACAAATGCTCAAAAGTTGTTTGAGCTAAGCATTCTTAAAGGGAAATACATTTCAAGTCAAGCACTGCCCAGAGTAAGCTTCCCCCTCCTCCCCTTGGTGGCTTAAGCTACCAACAGTTCACTCAGCTGCCTCAGAAGCCACCACTTCAGCCTCAGATGCCAGCAACACAATCCTTCCCAGGAAGGATACCAGTTCCTGCAAGATGGTTAGCTGGGCTTTAAGTGTCACTGATTCAAAAGCATGTTCTGTTTTGTGACTGTCAATGCTTCAGCTTGGAGTTTTCCCTTAATTAGAATAAAATGTTACACCATCCCCATTACAGGAGCACCTGTCAGCCAATACTTCAGAATATCACAGCACATACATCCACTCCAGCCTCTCAACTAAGCACCTGGACAGTCTAAAGCAATCCAGAACTCATCCTTTCTGAAACCATATCACTCCTCTCTCATTTCAACTGTAACATGAATACACTTTCAGTACCTGAAGATAATATTCTCTAGGTCAAAGGGGTACTCTATGATACCGGTTGTAGGAACTCTAACCCGTAGCACATCTTGCTGAGTTGGTAGATATCCTGGGGTAGCGATACGATCCACATCGCTAAGATAGCTACAAGAAGCACAATGGAAAAAAAAAACAAAACAGCACCTTAGGTTGCAGCACATAAATATACAGATTTAAACACTGCTACATTTAATCTTTCCCTAGCATAACAAGAAATTCAGAAGTCACCTGAACCATTTAAAATATGACGTGGAAAAATAACAGAATATACCTTTGGGGAACCGTAATTCACCAGCCATCCCCTTCAGAAGATAAACAGATACATTAAGGACAGCTTTACCAACTCTGCATAGGAGCATGGAACACAATCTTTACTACAGAGAAAGTTTAAGTACAGTGCATGCTTATGTTTCAGAATCAAGTCTCATCTGAGATTTTCTATTTATAAGTTAACCTATGTTAGATGCAGATTTTGTTAATAAATCCATTAAGTTACACATCCATATACACCTGTAGGACAAAGGACAAATCTGAAGAGAAAGCGCAACACTTCTGCTGCCTAAGAGCCAGGACGGACATAGATGGCTTAAGGTAGAGATATAGGTATATCAGGTATATACAGAAGCAGATGCGTGAACAACTGTCTTTTATCACCCACCAGAACACTTCATACCCTCATGAAAAGTAGCAAATGGTAAAGAATTTCCAGATCTAAATCTATCCCCAAATAAACATAGCTTCCCCCATCTCCAGCAAAGCTCTTTGCCTTTCTGGAGCCAGATTCAAACAAGTTACCAGTTACCTACTCCCACTGCTCTTTCATGTTAACTTTCCCTAAGGATACTTCTGGCTGATAGAGGCAAAATGCCTCTCTCATATGCCTATGATTTTTATCCCAATACATGTAGCCAGCAGAGACCACGCAGCTTGTCTAAAACACTAGTGAGACTCATCCACCTCAATGAAAAAGATAAAGGGTACTTCAAACAAACTATGTAGTGAAATCTACAGCAGTGTTCCTGCCCTTTGAAACAAGCTCTAGAAAAAGAAATAACTGGACAGGTATTATTTGTTAGACCATCACCACCATCTACAAGTGCATGCCAGCGATCATATACTTACTATTTAGCTGAGTCAGAAAGCTGATATTCTCTTCTCCTGTCATAACACTCTTGTATTCCAGGGTCATTCCACAATGTTTTAATTGCACTTACATATGGCTGCTCAAATGTCATGACCTTTTCTACATCCACTTCCCGGATCAGCACTGCATTGGCCTGGGGATTGAACAGCAAAGAAAAAAAAAAAAGGGGCAAGGGGGAGGGTCAGGAGCAGGAGGTACCAGTCACAGGCAAGCAAAAAATTCTCAGATGAACTAAATCTTTACATTATGACTTCAAGGATCCACAGGCTGGTTGTGGATCAGGTTGTTAAGACCAGAGGGACAGTGGGTAAACTATACATCTAAGACATAGCAGACAGCAGCAAAATTCCCCCAAAGCATCATATGCTCCTTCACAGAATAAGCTGTAAAACAGCAGGTTTCGCCTATCATTAGATCACCAGGTATTTTGAAACACAGTGGTTTCCAAGGCAGAGCACTCACTGTGAAGAACCACAGGCTGCCCAGCTTCTGAGGAGGTCCAACTGCAGTTGGGTAACACATTGCTATCTCAGGTTTGTTACAAAAAAAAAAAATTAAACTACATTTTTAATAGCAAGAGACATTGTTTCAGCGTACTTCAATCATGACCCCTTTTGAGAGAGAAAATAAAAATGCCCACCCCACAACCTATAAGCAAAGGACGGACTACAGTCATTACAACAGCCTATGGCATCTGTGAAGTTATTATCCACACCAAGCTGCTTTCTGAAACCTTTAGTGCACTTGCCACAGGAAAGGGCTTTTGCCTATACCACCTATACCAGGAAAAATGGAAAACCAAAACAAAACAAGTTCTGCACATTATCATAAGTAAAAGTTGGCAGATTATACCTATCAAAACACCTTCACCACGCCCCAGGTAAAGCACAGGCAAGGCAAGCTTCCTCACACCCTACCCATTCTCATCACTGAGACTGCAGAACCTCTCTAAAGGCAAAAAAGGTTTTCAGACTCAAGAACTCCTGGTGCACCATCCAGTTCCTATTAACAGTTATTAAAAAAAAACAGCTTCAAGTTACTGTGTGTCAGAACAGGTAAAATACAATTTCACTTAAAAATATTAACGTACTAAGCATTAAAGAAGCAAAACACACTAAAAAAAAAAAAAATCTAATTTCCTGGTGCACCCTTGCCCTTCCTGTCCTCCCCCCAAAAAGCTGAAATAATTTAGACCAGATCTGGCTGAAAAAATTATTTCTGGACCCAAAATCAATAAGCCAGACTTCTGTGGTTGAGACCAAAACCCTTCAAGAAAGGTCTGTACCTTTGGTCAGTACCTATCAGAAAAACTGACAGGTTGCAGTAATAGTGCTAACAACCAATAGAGATGTCTTTTGGGTCCAGCATGTATCTTGCCAGCTTCAAGTTCCAATGCGAATAATATCTCATGCAAAGAAAAGCCCAACACATTTAACAATACTGAATCCTTGAAATGAGCAGAAAGAACCCCTCTCCTATACCCTGCCCTATATTGTATCCCAGTCCCTTGCTCCCACCACTCACGATGCAGATCAGTGCACAAACCATCCTGAGAAAGTTGCTCTACCCCTTAACACAACCAAGTAAATAGAGTCAACTATCAGCAAAATGACAGAAAAAGCAGTTCTTAAGCACCAAACATTTATGGGAAAGAGTTCACGGAGGTTGAGATTGCAATGCAGGAGGACACAAACAAACAGGAACTTAGAAATAAAATCCTAGAATCCCCACTGCCTAAAGATACACGCAAAAATTGAGAGAAACTTACCTTGTTCTGTTCATATTTGTACAGAATCTTCAGGGTTTCCATGGCCCTGATCATAGACTGCATGGCAGTGAAGATGTTTTGGTACACCAGCTTGGTGAAGCCTTTTTTGTCCTCTTCAGAGTAGCCTGAGCCATGAATTATACGCATTTGCTTAATGAACGTGCTTTTTCCACTCTCCCCAGTGCCTATAGAATGCAAGAGAGAGAGTTAGGAGCCATCACAAGCAAAGCTTGCTACAGAAGCAAGCAAGCTAACATCAATTACATCATACCCCTAAGTTCCTATTACTATACCCAAGTACACGCTACTTCCAACCACTTTTTTAGTCACTTTCCAGAATATTAAAAGACAGTCTGGATGGTCCTGTCATCCCCACTACGAAACTAACAGCATAGAAGGAAGACATCTTGTCCTTTACAGCAGCCTTCAAAAGCAGCTCTGGTACTTATTCCAAATCTCACATTACAGCCACTCCCACACGTTCTGCGTCAAAAGGCCCTTGTCCGTCACACCTGACCTATTCCCAGATACTCCAGCAAGATGCTACAATCACCGCACCAGCCAGAGAGGGCCCAGATGCACTCTCAAGTCGGTAAGTGCTGCAAACTGAGATGACAGTGAGTGGGCTGGGGGAAGCCTATTTGCACAGTAAAAAGGGAATTTTCTTTCTCTGTGATTTGGCACAAAATGCTCCTTACCTTATAGACTATGTGTTTTTTCACAGAAAAGAACTGAACACAACAGAAAAATCAACTCTAAAGGAGAATGGAACTTGAGAAACTACTTGCTTATCCATCTGACGTGAACAACGTGCATCAGTGCCTGGTATCCCGCACTACTGTGCAAACATAATGTTTGCTCTTAAGGACTGAAATTATAATCATCATTGTGGCAAGATACCCCTAATACTGGTTGCAGCCTTTGGATATTATAGAGTTAAAAATAGCAACTGGCAGGGAGAACAGAGTAGGATGTTGCTCACAGCTGTCTGCACTCTGTCTTGATCCCTAACAGACAGCAGGCTGCTCAGCAAGGCTACAGGTTCCTTATTACACAGGTTTACTGCCCCAGTTAAGCTGAGTCTTGGAGTGGATGGGAGGGCAAGGCGCACTTGCACCAATGCCAGCGCGTTAAACCATCCAGCCCTCTCAGCACCTGCTTCCTGCACAATCAGTTGGGCAGGTCCTCCCACTCCTACATTTATGGCCCCAGAAAAGTGTCGTTTAACATGCGAAGGCCAACAGATGATATAAAAAGATGGTGGGAAATTTCTAACACAGTAAGTATGAGAGGAAAAACATCATCAGATATAGTATCCATTCCGTCAGACAGCCTCGTTAAATTCACGATTCAACTGGTATTATGGAAAGTACCTCTGTGGAGGGGACATATGGGTCAAGTCTTGCATGTGATTAGCATACCTCCACACTTCATCCCACAAGCAACAGCCTAAGCGTATACCATTGACATCTCTGTTCAGTACTTTTGTTCAACCTTCTAGAATTTGCTATCGATATGCAGAACATATATACAAAAAAAAACCCAGCTCTTTTTAATACGGTGGCCCAGCTCACTTGGTTACTGAGAGCAAAAACGAAAACACGTCTCGTAAGTGACAAATCTGTTTGATCTGCAGTTACAAATGAAGATGCTGGCAGAGCCCTGGCTTTCACCACAGGAACCACCAGGTACTCACCTCACAGAGGGGATAGATATATTAAGACAGTATCTCATTCATCACAATACACAATTACTACTCACATGTAGATTCTCAATTACTCATGTTTATAGTGCCAGGCTAAAAGGCAAACAAATAAATATGCTCAAATAAAAGCAGCAAGCACATAACTAGAAGCAGCATGTTTAAAATAAACAAACTCCCCATCTCCAAGAACTGACAGAAGTTATGTCAGCATAGTTAGAAATTAACATTATAAACACCATTAACGTGCAACAAACTATCTCCATCTCAAACAGAAACCTGCACCATAAATGGGGGGGAAAAACTGGAAACTGAAATATTTTGTGGTTTCTCTCACTGTGGTGAGAAATACTTCCTTGTCTTTTACCACAGCGACCAAAACTGTGAGAGAAAAAAAAAAAAAGAAAAAAAAAAAGAAGTAGTGCTTCAAAGCATTCCAATAATGAAAACATATGAGAAACCTCAACACCAGCCATTCACTCACTTCACAACTGAAGAGTTCAAACACAGATTCTTCCTGTCACTCCACCATTACCTATTTTTGGTGGTTTATTGGGTTGGGTTTTTTTTTTTTGTTGTTTTTTTTTTTTTTTTAAAGGTCCCTTTTTCTTTTGCCTAGCCCATCAACAATAGAGAACAGCACTACACCAGAGCATTACAAGCTCTGGTGGGTATGGTCTCCTACATTTATAAGAGCACAATAACCTTTTTTAATATGACAATGTTGAGACAAGAAGATAATCTGAATTCACGATTTCTTCTGTCAACAGGTGAAAGCAGCAGAGTTTACAATAAGTTACTAATGACTCTCAAGTACATGACAGGCACTTACTCGGTCAACAGTATCCCATGCTTAATCACAAGTAATTTTTGTACAAAATATTCTCCCCTCTCCCCATGCAGTAAAAAGACAAATGACTACCTTATGTCCAATGTCATGAAATCAAATTTCTTATTACCAGGTTCATCATTGATTAGCACTGTTATTCTTCATCCCAATTTTCTGCTTTAGGCTTCAACAAACTAACTGTCATCAGATGTAGTGACAAGAAAAATTACCAGGGTTTCTACAAGGCAGAAACTCCCTCCACATATGCATTCTTTTCAAAATTTTGAAGATTTTGGAAAGCCCTCTCACTAATATGATCACTAGTATTTGTGACTGAAAGAACTGCACACAATAGGAACAAGACAGAAGAAATCCCTGCAAGCAGCAGTTACATCAAGGAAAGAGAACACATGTTACTTGCCACAACTTAAGGTGGGCAATGTGCAATGCTGTATTCAGTGAGAAGCATCTAGCAAACACATCCTAAAACTGGCAGTGTTGCTTATCCAATATTAATTAATGACCTCATATAGATTTTTTTTTAAAATCTGATGCTGAATCTTACTTAATTGTGTCTTAAAAGAAAAGCAGAAAGGATTCTTAAGCAATTTGAATTATTTCTAAAGTGAAATATTTAGATCCAGTGGGATCTTCTTAACCCAGATCTATCCTATAGCACCAACCTATTTTGAAACAGCTGCTTCTGTGGGACTGCTTTAGGTAAGCGTGAGAGCGAGAGACACATTCCCTAGTCTACAAGAGGCCTTACAGAAACTGACACAGCATCTTCAAAGAGCACAAACATTAAGCCCTCGATTTTACCTTGCACCTGAAGAACAGCAACATGTTAATTCCTGAGGATTCACAGTGAGAAAGAAAGTCCTGGCCTTCACTTCTTAACAATTATCACTATGCGACTATGTCCATATTGGAGACCTCCAAAGGGACTGGGCAGACACAGCCTCACTTCAGGTGTGTAAAGTTTTACATTTGTTTTTACAACAATCATCCGAATTCTTCACCTGTACCTTAATGGCTTGCCAACTCACAACAGACCCTAAGTGAATAAGCTCAATCCATCAGACCTGCTTCATATTTCAGCTTGAGATGATACAGTATTTAAGACACAAAGCAGGATACCTTCACAAGCTATGATAAATCACAGTACCCATGAAAACTGTAACTTAATTTGGGGTCTACCTGGATGTGAACATCAAACTCATTGCTGAAGAAGGACGTGAATGCCTGAAATCTTAGCTGGCTGCTCTTGTAACTGATTACCCATCCCCTATAAACCTTATCTAAACACAGAATTGTTATCCATCTGCACAACCACAGAACACTACTACGTTTCCATCTGAACACTGACATCCTTATCGCTGCACAGGTGATCTCTGCCTCTGAAGGTAATGCTAAACACTATAGCCATTTCCTCATCGGACACAGAACTTGCGCATTCTTACTTCTTCGTCTCCCTTCAGATTCGCTACACCAAGTTCCTAACCCCAGGCCCTCCCCAGACTGCACAAGGGGAACTCTGTGGTTTAGGAGCCAGAGGCCAATTTTTCCACAGATATTCACTCAAGGCCCAGAAGTTCACTGCCAATACCGAAAAGCATCAACCCCACCAGTGAATTTTCGTACGCTAATAAAGGCCAGCACGCTCTGGGAAGCGTTTCCTTGAGACGATTTTCACGTGCATGTGTGTGTTTGTGCCTGCATTTAGAATCAGTAATTTCAGCTCCATAGTTCCTGCTTATGTCAAAATCCATTTTGACAGAGAACGCATCATAAAAAACAAACAAAGAGCAGCCAATGGACGGCCAGCGCCGGCGCCGATAGGAAGGCCGCCCCGAGCGCAAGGCTCCGAGGCGGGGACCGCTTGTGGCTCCCGCCGCTTCCCCGCCACACCCGCTCCCGGCCACGGCCCGGGCGCGGCGGGGCCGCGCAGCCACCCGGACCTGTCAAGCCCCGCAGCCGCCGCCAGCCCGGGGCC
>VUYV01000325.1:702895-715160 GCA_008711295.1 Anarhynchus alexandrinus | reverse complement strand
GGGTGAAGAAAAGGAGAAAAGAACAAAGAACAAAGCAAGAGGAAAAGGAAGGGGGGAACAAGAAGGGGGGGGAGGGGGGGGGGAGGAGGAGGAAGCGGAGAGGTGGTTTGCAAGAGATGAGGAAGAGAAAGTGAAGGCAGCTGGTGCGGTACCGCCGCAGTCTGTGCCAGGAGCAGCCCACTGGGCGCTCCCAGCCTTGCGGCAGCGCCGGCTCTGAGGGCCGTTCCTGAGCGAAGCCCTTTGTCCCCGGGCACCCCACAACGGGCCCCGGCGACGGCTGCCCCCGGAGGCCCCACGGGTCCGCTTCCACCGGGCAGGGCCCGGCCCCGGCGGCGGAGGGAGGCGCGGGGGGGCGCCGCCAGACCCCGGGGCCGCTCTCGGCAGAGGGCAGCAGCGGAGCGGAGCGGGGCGGGCGCTTCTCCCCGCCGGCGCCGCGCACTCACGGCCTCGGCTCCCCCGCTCCGCTCTGCCACACGCGGGCAGCATCCCGGACCCCCCGGAGAGGGGTGGCAGCGGCCGGAGGCGGGGGCGGATCGAATCAGGCCGCCCGCGTCCCACCCGCGTGTCCCAGTCACCCCAGGACCGTTTTCCGTGGGTCAGACGAGCGCCGGCAGGGACCGGGGAGCCGGAGCCCCGGTGCCCTCGCCAGGCAGGGGCCCTCCCCGCAGCCAGCATCCCGCTCGCCCCTTCCACAGACCCACCTTCCAGCCCGCCAGAGGAGCCCCATGAGCCGCGCCGGCCCCACGCTGCCCGTCTGAGAGGCGAAATACCTTCTGAGTGGCACAGCAGAGCTGTGCTACCTGCTGGACCCTGCGCTGGGGTGCGGGGCTGTGGTTAAAGGCGGGTGGTGGGAGGAACAGGACAGGACATAACACACTCCTCTTTGATCTGGGCTTCACGCTACTCACCATTTTCCATGCTAAAAAAGACAAACCAACACTTTAAAGCCCCTTCCAAGTGCTTCTGTAGCCTCACATCTGCTCCCCTCCTTTTTCATCCCTTTCAAGGTTTCCTGCCTATACCTGCAGCAGCAGCATTTCCCTCACACTGTCTGGGGAAGGGGTGGCATCAATTAGACACTACCCTGAGCTCTCATCAGCGCTAATGAGTGGCCAGGACCACTGGGATTACTGAAGTATTCTCTGGAACAGAGCAAGGAGAAGGGATTGCAGCAGCCCTGGGAGCATCCCTCATGCACGGAGTAGAGCTGTGCCGCCAGCCCGGGAGCACAGGCAGCCAGGTCAGCCCCACAGGGCCAGGCGGACTGCCACTGCACTGCCTGGTGAGGGCTGCGCAGGGACAGCTGAATTCCTGGTGCACACAGGTGCTTAAGGAACAATGCCAAAGGCAAAACGACTCCTACCCAGGTGCTTGGGAGGACACTTGAGCTATTTGTCATTTGTGTGTTTTTAAAATGAGCCCACAGTTAAAGGCCAGAGCATGCTTTCCATCCAGCCTGGAGACCCACTGACCATAATCTGCAGGCTTAGGGGTGATGGGGTCACCTACACCATTTCAGTTACTGGGTCAGATTCTTTTTTTTTTTTCTTTAAAAAAAATAAAACAAACAAAAAAACAGAGCCTGTTCCCTCCCCAGCTGTAAATACTGGGCCTATGACTTCCACCCTGAGTTCTCCCCTTCTCACTGAGGTTCACCACTGCTCCTTGGACTTCCCCTCTCCTCTGCCTGCTTTTGCCATCCACCCTGACTCCTCTTTGGCCTGTCTGCCCTTCACCCCCATAATTTTCCCGCACTCTGGGAGCTGCCCAAGTCCTTGAAGGAGCAACAGCAAGTTCCCACTGTCATGGGACAAGAGTTACTTCAGTGTTCAGCCCTTCCCTTTGGACAGACTAAAGCAGCACGACGTGCAACCTTGCTGTGTCAAATGCCCTCCCTACCAAATCCGTAACAACATTCAAAGCAGATGGAAAGGCACGTGCATGCCTTCCTCCCCACACTCTCTGCCATCACTACGCTGAATGGAGATGCAGGTTCCTCTAGGAGGGAGCTGCATGCCCAATGCTCACTGCGGGGTAGGCCACGACAGCAAGGCTGCATTAGAAAATACCAGGGCCTTTGCATCGTGTCTGCAATTGTGAGGACCTCTTCATGCATTGGTGGCACATTCTGAGTTCATGCCAGCAGAACTGTAACTCCTGAGAGCACAACCCAGGCACTGAGAAGGCTTTCTGATCCAAGAAGAGGAGGACAGAGCCAGAGAAGCCAGGGGCCAGCAGAAAACAGGGCAAGTTTTCCAGCAGGGAAGAGGATAGGATCACTGAGACCTGCAGCCCGAGGGTGGTCCAGCAGTGCCTACCAAAAGCCGAGGACAAACTGGGTCAGTTTAGCCGGTGCCAGACGTCCAGATGTGCCAACAGGTCACAGCTAGGCTTGTCTCGCAGCCCCTCATCCTGAGAACACCACTTCGCCCATGGCACCCTGCAGCCGCCTTACCTTGGTCTCCCCAGCACCACTTCCAGCCCTGAGCATGCGACCACCTCCAGCCAGACACACCGGCCCCGGCAGGGAGCGCAGAGCCCCAGCGCCAGCCTCGCCTCCCACAGGAGGGCACTAGCAAGCCACAAGCCCGCAGAGGTGCTGCCAGCATGTCTCCAGCCAACCCCACCCCTGTAACACCTCCTTCCCCCCAGACCAAGGTGTTTCAGGTCAGGATCGGACCCCTGCCACTCTTTAACACCCTTCTGGCCAGCGCACAGCCAGCAGTTCCCATCACATGCCAGCACAGCTCTTAGAGTAAGGAAAAGGAAGGCAATGTATCATCTGATAAACGAAAGCACCTTTATACCATTAAAATAATGGCGGTGGTGCTAACCTTGCATAATCTGGGATTTGCCCCTCAACCCCTCCTTCATCTCCTTCCCTGTGCTGCAGGTCCCACTCTGCAAATGCTGCCCAGGAGGCCACAAGACGTACTTAATAAGTACCTGTAAGGTGCATAAAGTCTCTTCCCAAAGCCTGAGCATGGCAGGACTTATTACTGCAGAGCGGGTGTCAAATGTTTCAGCCTCCCCCAAAATTATTTTTACAAGCTCTTCAATTGCTTGTCACAGGAAGACGCCACAAGGAGACTTGAGTTCTCTGAAAAGAGGGGGAAAGGCACCAGATCAAACACGCTGACAGATGCAGCCTGTGACAGCAATTGCAGGATTACAGTTTTTTAAACCTTATGTTTCGCATCTGGTTTGTCATGGCTGTTGTAGGTGGGCTCAGTGCATGGTAAATCAGGATAACAAACCCACATTTACCATGATCCTTTCATCCCCTAGGATCCCAAAGCACATCATTTAATTGCACTCAACCTGCACATAGATTTCATAAATAAAGGAATGATGAATTAGCACAGCTGCTGCAGCATTCACATGAGTTACTAAGACACAATCTCCTTGTGCAATCAATCCAGCCTCATGCTTCAGTGTTTTGTCATAAATTGAGGTCAGGAAGCAATGTTCTCCCTACCTGGAATGCAGTGCTGCTAAACTATCTGAGTACAGGAAGACACTTAAGGATGCAGTAATCTGTCTTTCCCGTGCAAATCTCAGAAACTGTTGCAAATATTCATTTGACAGAGCTCCCATGCAAGTAGATAAGCACTGATCTTGCACAGGGGCAGGAGGAATGTGATATAGGGGAGAGATTATCTGCCTCACATTAGGCAGGAGGAAAGCCTGGGTGATCCCTTTGACCTTAAAATTGGTATCTCATTACTCCCTTTGTCCAGCAAGAGAAACAGAGAAGGAGAGAGGTGAGAGTCCTTGCCATGCCCATGACACACAGTGGGCCGGGTCTGGAAGCCCCTCCTTTGCCCGTTCCAGCCCCTGCTGAGCACCCCCTCCATCAGGTTTGGTCTCTGGTTCCTATGCAGAGGGATTCAAATGCTCCTGGAAACTAATCGGCCCAGGAGCTCCCTCATGGTCAAAGGGTCAGTGGATTCCCCTGGACCTCCTGACTGTGTCATAGCTTCAAACTTCCTGTTTTTCTCCCACCAAATGCCTCAGAGACACCACCCGGAGCTAAGCTCTTCTCTGGAGCTTGACGCTGTCCCATGCCTGGCCCAGGCACAGGCAATTTCAGGCATCCTTGCCATGTGCTTCCTCATCACACCTCAGCTGCAAAATCCCTTCCCTGCTTCCTGCAAGGAGTGTGAACTGTTCTTTGCACTTCAGCTGGCAAAAAGGCTGATAATTACCCCTAATCAGTCTGCAGCAAAAACACAGGCCACAGCAGAAGTGGGGGATAGCCACCATGAGGAATGGAACCCAATTATTCCAAGTCACTGATAAAACGGGATCAAAGAGGGTGGAAATGTTTTACCAGCTGTAAAAAGCCTGTCTGGACCAAGGCTCTTCCTTGGAGAAAGGCCCTTTCTGCCCATAGGCCATCCCTGGCTGGGACCCGTGCACATCCATGGGGAAGTTTCTCATTTTTCTTCTTGGTATAGGCGGTGAATTTGGGATGAAGTCCATTTTGGCCTCTGAGGGCAAGCAGCTAGACAGGTTCCCCAGGCACAGTAATGTGGGGATATGGTGCAGAATAAGCACTTTGTCCGCTGCCCTGTGCGGGACCTGAGCTGCTGAGGCTCTGCTGTGTCCCGTCATGAGCACCTGGGTGTCCCGGGGGACAGAAGCAGCCAGGGCCGGGCAGCGATGGGGGCGATGGACAGCACCGCAGAATGGCATCTGGCAGGTGTTCTGCCAAGGCTGTGTTTGCAGGGTGGGCAGTGCTGCACTGCTGGCTGCCGTAGGTCTTCCTCGCCTCCCTGCGAGCCCACGCTGCCCCAGAGCCCAGCCCTGGGTCACTCCTGTTGAAATTGGGGGAATAGCGCGCTGGGCAGCGTGCGGGCTGGGCTGGGGATGTGTGGCAGATGAGGGCCTTCGGGAGAGGCGAGGAGACACCAGCAGGTCACCCCAGGCTGTCCCAATGCCATGTGCCGGGCGGCCTCTGCAGCAGCACAGGTACTGCCAGGGCACCGAGAGGGTGGCACACGCTTTCTGCCACCTCCCAGGGTTATCGGCTGCTCCTTTGAGTTCAAGTCAAAGAATGACCCTGCAGAGCCACCCCAGCCAGCGCCGGCCCTGGATGCTGACACTTCTGCCGTAGCTTTGGTGGGGGAATCCCAGTGATGAGGAGTGAAATCTGCCGAGGGATGCAGCGGACAGAGCAGTCGCTGCACCAGGGCCCCCGCGCTTGGTCCAGGCTGCGTGCAGGAACCTGCTGGTTTCTTCTTCTCAGCCGCGCAGACAGTGCCGCGGTGGGCACAGCGGGACTGACTGCAGCAACCAGCCCGGCTTCAAATTATCGCTTGAGTAACGTGTCAGTAACTAAATAGGGAGCCTGCCTTGCGTTTGCTGTCCCAATGCTGCACCCTGTGCCAATTCCCAGGACAGTGCTGAAGTCGGCAGTTGTAATGGAGGGGTTTTGCCTCTGGCCTACCCCTACTCCCGGCAGAGCAGAGGAGGCTGTGAGTGGCTGCAGATGGCAGGGCCAGATCGATGGCTCAATATCTGTCCCTGACGGAGGCCAGCAGCAGATGTTTCAAAGGAAGATGTGAGAGATACGATGATGGACATGGGAGCGTGTGCCGGGGGACATGGCTACACCCCCGTGGGATGCCGCCATGGTGCTGGCATCACCACCGGTGTTGGGAAGACGTTTCCTACCCAGGCAGTTGGCCGCCCTCCTGGAAGTGGCAGAGCCCAAGGGGCCTGTGCCCAACAGCCCGAGAGCTGCGCAAGATGGCTGCTGGCTGTGGCGGGGGCAGCGCTGCCATCCCGGCGGGTGGCGAGGGGGACCCGTCCTCGGTGGGGCAGCCCTATGGCTCGTTCCAGCCCTTGGCTGCGGCAGGGAGATTTGCACGGCTGCTCAGGACGGCAGCGGGGGTGAGCTGGGAGGTGGTGCGGGAAAGGAGGAAACAGCCTGTATGTGACAGAGAGACCGCAAAGACAGATTGCTTATAAATCACTCCTGGGCCTGCCAAGCCCTTGCCAGGCGACTGCTAGATTGCGTTATGCTATCTGGAGAAAGTTTAATATAAAAAGCCAATAATTCCCATGATAAGAGGGGCGATAAGGCACAGCGTGGCCGTGGGTCCCACTGGAGCTGGCCTGGACATGGCAGGCAGCCGGGGCCTCCCTGCCGCCCCCAGCACCTCTCGCCTCCCCGGGTGAAGCCGCTCGGCCGCGTAGGGAGCCGGGGCCCGGCTGGAGATGTGGGCCGCACTGGAGGTGCCACAGGGGCAGCCCGGTCCCCGGGCCCTCTGCTGTGGGATCTGCCTCCAGCCGAGCCCTGAGCGCTCAGAGCAAACAGGGCAGCCGGCAGCGCTCCCCCCTGCAGGCAGCCAAGGTGCAGGAAGGCTGTGAGCGGCCGCACCACAGCGACTCCCGGAGAGGGAAGGGGCTGGCGAGGGGCTGTCAGGGAGCTCAGCAATGTGGGGACCGGGTGCCCAGGTGCCAGCCCCCTCCAGCCTCTGCTCTGGCCCTCGGGGACACTGCCGGGGTCCTGCAGGCCCCTGGCGTCCCTGCGGGGGCCTGACCTGAGTCACAGGCAATGAGCCCATGTGCGGCGCGTCACAGGAGTGTGTGGAGAGGGGAGAAAGCAACCTCTGCTCTGGGACGGCCGGGCTGCGTCACGGCATGGGTGGGAATGGCCCCCAGGCGACCCGCCCGAGGGACCCTGGCCGAGACGTGCTCTGTGAAAATGCCGCCCTTGTCCCAAGCGCTCTCCTCGATCGCTGAGAGATGCTGCCCCTTCCCACATGCAGGCCCCGCCGACTGTCTGCAACAGCAAACTGCTGATGGCAGGGCGCGAGGAACCACAGAAAGAGAAACCTAAAAGCAGTCCTGAGAGGCTGAAGCAAAACACAGAATTAACCCCTGCAGCTTTAAAGCACTGGAAGCCAGGTGGTTCCACATTGAAGTCAGCAGGGAAACTTTGCACAAGGGTTTTGCTGCTGTGTGGAAGCCGTCAAGGTCAGGCGTTACCCGCCAGGGCTGCCGGCGAGCGGCAGCAGGCATGTCCTCTGCCCGGCCTGGCTGGAGCCAAGCTGCAGGGCCGGGCACCGCAGGAGCCGGCCCCGCTGCCTCCTGCCAGTGAAGACGGGCCGGGAAGACAGGGAGGCTGGAAGGGGAGAAGCCTGTGAGCCCCAGCAGCATGGCATTGGGCAGGCTGTGGCTAATAGTCCGCGAGCTACCAACCACTGTGCCTTATAAAATGCCTCACAGATGTCTGATGTGGCAGTGGGGGATGGCACTCTGCAAAGACAGGCTTTACGTCCTGGGGAGGGACTGGGATTTGTTAGCAGTCACTGTATGGATGGCAGCTGAAGTTTAATGAGTTTGGTGGGTCTCAGCCCTGTGTCTACTGGAAAAAGTCCACAGCATTCAAACCACAACTGAGGAGGGAAGGAGGAGGAGCTGCTGGCTGAACCACGCCATCCCCAGCGAGGTCCTGTCCACACTGTGCTGAGGCATGCAGTGCCCAGGGAAGCCCGAATTTCTGACTCAAAGCACTTGTGTATGCGGTCAGCTTTAGGTGTTGGGACTCAAGAGTGGTCCTGAGGTGGAGGGGAAAAGAAAAAACATTCCTTGTCTCAGGGCCTGAATTACTGCTGTGCCTTTTTTATTTCTTCCTCTTTAATTCCAGGTAAGAGACAGTATTCTCAGGATAGAAGCAGGATTTTAGAGCCTGCATTTCCATTGCAATGACAGCATGACTTTCACCTTGTGTCCAGAGCTTCAGAGAAGAAGTGTCTGTACAGCCTCTCTCCTTGAACCAGTGCTGGAGTGGGATATAACATCTGAATAATTTACAAAGGCTCTTCATTAAACAGGTTTATTTTTGGCAGCTTTGTTAGACTGCTCCTTTTAGGAACGAATAGGAAGTTGCTCTGGTCTCATTAGGACATCCCTGTACGAACCCTTCCTGCTGGGGCCGGGGACTGGGACAGCCTATTGCTCCATTATCAATGCTAAATATAAACTCCCGGTCCCTGGGTAACCAGGCTCCAGTGCCAGTGGCCAGGTGACCTGGCAAGCGAGGATGTCGCTAGACATGCGTATCATGGGAAGTGGGAGCGATGTCAGGATCTTCCCTCCAGCCCCTGGGGGCAGGAGACCATCGTGGAGGTGCGGGAGAGGTCCAGTCCTGCACCAGCTCTGAGCAGGACATTGCTCCTGCTGTCCAGCCAGACAAGCCCACAGGCTTGGGCAAGCTCAGGACATGGTGGAAGGCAAAGATCGGCATGGACACGGTGTGGTAAACCTCAGGGCACATGGCTGGGAGTAGACACCAGGCCAGCAGGCATGCCACGAGATCACCACGCATACTGCAGTGCCTTAAAGCGAGGCTCAATGCAGGCATGGCACCTTCCTCCCTGGAAGTGTGACGCCAAGCAGCGTGCCACGGGAGAGGTGGAAGTGGCTCCTCCAGCCCCGGTGTCCTGGTCGCTCCGGCCTGGAGACCCCTTTGCCAGTCACCCACACCAAATCCCTGTGCAGCGTCAGGCGCTCGACTAAGCTGCCAACGTCAGCAGCCAAGTCCTTGGCTGCCCTCTGTGGCCCCTCCAAAGGGTGGTCCGGCTTCTCTAGGAGCAGACTCACTCCCTGGAAATCCACTGGCCCGCTCAGCCTGACCCCAAGCCAGCCTGGGTGCAACGAGAGCCTGGCATGACGTTGCTCCCAGCTGAGGTGTTGGGGGATCTTTCTGCTTCAGCTGCAGCTTTCCAACATTGCTGTAAAACAGCCTTGTAGCAGACAAATGTTGGTTCTTGGAGCGCTCCTACACATGTGCTCAGAGCTCCCTTTCTGCGCTGGAAAAACCCTCATTTCCTGAGCCAGGTCTGAGGTGGGCTGTGGGAATCCCCTCCTTTCACCAGGGTGCGTTTAAGGCAGGCTCCTCCACACGCTGTTCTGCTGCCATGCCCAGGCCATATTCACCTCTGCTGACACATGCAGGCCCACTGCTTGGGCAAGGTTATAATTCCCCCTTTTTCAGATGCAGATACATTGCCCGGCTGGAGACAGGCCCATTAAAGAGTCATTTACTAGGCACAAGCGAGTTTGTGTTCCCTTGGATTGGGATTTGCCAAGATTATACCATAAATTAGTGTGTTTCCTGGAAGAATGTAAGCAGGGGGAAAAAAAAAAAAGATAAAATGGAACATTTTGTAGCCAACATAAAAGCCAATAAAGGAACATTTCATTTCCCGCTTGGAAGGGAGCGACTGTGAGTTCTTGCAAAGAGAGGGAAAGGCAGCGCAGGCCAGCGTGAGCAGGGCTCCCATGCTTTCGCTATGACCAAGGAAAGACTTGAGATGCACGTTCCTGGTGCCCCCCTCTCTCGGGGAGCCTGGCTGGGGCCAAAGCCACCAGCGAGCTAGCAGTGGGGCTGCCCAGCCATCCCCTGACACGCGCCTCGGAGAGGCACCGTGAGCCCTTTGTGGGGAACAGGGTCTGAGCTGGGGGGCTGTGGGGCAGCGCCATGGAGGGTGCACGCTGCTGAGCCGAGGGAAGCTTCATAGTAGCAGCCCAGGGCCTGGGAAGAGTGCCTCTGCCTCGCCTTCGGGGAAGTTCAATCTACCCCTGCAATTATTACTGTTGGTTATAAAGAAGTCCATCAACCACAGGAAGAGCCTGGTCCTGTTTGCCTCAAGGACAAATGCCTCATGGCTTTGGCATTACCATCATTAGGAATACCTGTTGTTTTGTGTTGCTACGAGGCAACTCTGCTGCTTTATTTCTGCTGGAAAAAAAATCAAGTTGAAGAATTTATAATATCTAGATGAGCAATGAAGGGGAGAGCTGGAAAAGGAGAGCAGAGATGTTAGCTGGCTTGGCAGGCAGACAGATATTCCCGAGCGTCTCACAAAAGTGCGTACATAGCTGTGCTAAAAGGCAGCCACCAGCGGGTAAAGAAGGCGCCTTTGGCCCCGGCTGCCCTCCTTGTCTTACCTGAGGGGATTGATAAGGGAAGACATCCACTCTGGAGATCTCATCTCAAAGTTTGTCCTGCTCTGCATCATGACCAACCCCAGCAATATCCTGGATGGGAAGATATTAGCAGACAGCAACCGCTCTGTGGGCACAGCACACCAGATCATCCTTCAGCAACTCTAATGTGGGCAAAGTCTGTAAAATGGGAGGAAAACCGCCATGCATTTAGGGGCCATCTCTTCTTAAGTGCGTGTACAACATGTACAACTGCACAGGGCAGTTGACATTGTGGTTTAGGTCTTTAGCTGCTTGTCTTGGTTTGAGGAATACACATAATCTGTTCTTCCACACTAGCAGCAAATGTGAGCCTCCTGACCCACACATGTACTCAAAGGGGTTTTTTTAACTAAAAGGAGTAACTTAGAACAACATGGGAGCCCTTCTGCAAACGAGGCAGGAGCGGTCTGAACCCTGCAGGCAGCAGCCGTGCAAGAGGATCCCAGGCTCTGTTGCTCCCCTTGGGATGAGCTGGTCCAGCCCAGAACCTTCTCAGTGGCCACACGCGTGGGCTCACAGTGACCGACCCCGCACCAGCACTCCCACGGTGCAGGAGAGAACCCACAGCCCCCGATCTCAAATACATGATTCAACGTACGGCATTTGCATGCTGCACATTTCTTCTGCACTTAACATAATCATCTCTATAGTAGATACCTAATTCCTGTAATGGACTGGGGACGATTACCGGCAAGGCCAGTCTGTTCTGTGCTGGGGGCCAGGGATGGTAAAGCTCTCGACCCAGGCACTGCATATATGAATCATCACGTAGCTGAGGGCCAAACCCTTCTGCATCCCATTGTCCCTTCCTTTCCCCCACCTGGCAGCAAGGTGACAAGCCTGGCAAGGAACAGGAGACACGCTCCAGACTTGCTCCAATGCCTCCCACTGAAGGTAGAGCTAAGGCAGGCCTTAGCTTTGCAAGGGACAGCAGTGACCCGGCCCCATCTCCTGCGCACACCAATTAGAAACCGCATCTCACTGCCCTTGTGCAAAGCCCAAGCTAGGGCGGCTCAGTTTGTTGACATGTAAAAAGGGGACTGGGATGCTGACCAGCTCGGGGGAGGACTGCCTACCCTGTTTTCCAACCCTTATTCTGCAGGGACATAAAGCCTGCCTGCACTATTAATAATCCTTGGCATGAAGCTGTCACAGTTTTCACTAATATGGAGATGTCGAAGTGAAAAAGCTACTGCACAATATGCAGGAGGTGTCACAATAACTCAGCTGCTATATTGTTCTCTTTAAAAATAAACACCACAACAGCCCAGCCCGCATTGCTGGAATCATGACGTGTAGGGTTTTATTTTTAATCAGAAAATGTACTGATTTTTAAAGATAGACACAGAGCAGCATCTGAAATTGATGAAAGCTCCCCGAGCGCTCACACACGCCAGCCGTATTCCTGCTAGTTATTCTCGGGCTGGCTTCCAAGGACCCGATCCCACCTCGGCTCCGGCACATTTGTGCGTGTGGCTTCCAAGGGGCCCCATGGCAACAAAGTCCTTCCAGCAGTGAAGCCTGTGGCTCAGTTCCCCACCTCTCTGCTCTCTGTGGGGATGCAATCGATCCCCCAGGACACAAACTGCAGGGTCTGCTCCTCAGGCAGCGGGTTTAGGACCAAAGTTTGCATCCAGAGCAGAATTCTCCATTGTTTTGGAGATGTTTGAGGCCAGTTGCAGGTGCATTCCCTCGCCTTTGCCTTCCCCCGTGCTCAGCGGCAGGGCTGACATAAAGGAAACCAAAACCCCCGTGTAAACAACCCCCGTTCTCCCGCCTGGGGAAGGATGTGAAAACGAGCCGCATCTGATGGCGCTCCCCCGCTGCCGGCACGGTGCAGACCCTGCGGTGCCACACCAGGTTTAAGAACCTGTAAGAAACCGGCGCGGTGGCTTCATTAACGGCAGCGCTGCCCCTTCCTTCCCTCAGGCGCCGCGGGGACTCTCCTCACCGGGCGGGCCGAGGCGCGGAGCCCCCTCACCCCGCGGCACCCGCCGCCCCCGACCCCGGCCGGGCCTCGGCCCCCCGCAGACCCGCTCCGGGGGGCGAAGGCCCCCGCAGAGAGTGGCTGCCGAGCCCCGCCGGGGTCGCGCCGGGGTCCTGCCTCGGCACCGGCGGCGAAGAGGGGCCCGGGAAAAGGGGAGCGCCGCCCGACCACCCGCAGCACCGGGAGGGCACAGGGGGCCGCGCAGCCCCGGCAGGGACGGAGGGGCCGCGGCTCGGGGAGGAGGCGCCGCAGGGGGAACGGCCCAGCCCCGCG
>VUYV01000325.1:684343-701484 GCA_008711295.1 Anarhynchus alexandrinus | reverse complement strand
CGGGACGGGCGGGCTGCCCCCGGCCCCCAGCGCTGTCTCCTGTCGTTTAAGGGCTCCTCTCACCTGCCGCAGCAGCTGAAGTTCACGACCTCCGACTCCTGCGACCGCATCAAGGACGAGTTCCAGCTCCTGCAGGCCCAGTACCACAGGTACGTGCTCCCGCGCAGCGCCCGGCCCGGCTCACCCCGCAGCCCCCACCGGGCTCGCAGGCGGCAGCATGGCACGCAAGAATCACTCCGATTCTTCTGCTCCGTTGCTTTGCTGTGCGGGCCGAACAGGAATGCCAAGGAGGGGACCCGGTCAGGTACCTTGGGTCACCTTTGGTGAGAGGAGGACCTAAGGCAGGGGATTAGTCGTGTCCACTCGGGAGCCCAGCGAGGAGAACGTGTGTCTTCCCCCTCCAGCCGAAGTCTCTGCTCTGAGTGCTGCTTGGCCAGGAGCATGCGGAGGCTCCACAGGCCTCCTGTGTCTTGCTGGGAGTTTTCCTCGGTTCTTCTCCCTGGCTGCCATTCTTGGACGGTGAATGCTGCAGGGAGCCCTTAAATCCAAAAACTTCCGCTTTTCTGTGGGTGTGTGTGGAAATACTTCTGCTGACCCAAAAGCTGGCTTGTGACGGTCTGTTGGTTTGTGTGTGCGAGTGGAATAAACGTGAAGCTCTTGGGTTAAATGGACTGGGTGATGCCCTCTGCCGTGGCCCAGCAGGCTGCGAGGCGCCGGTCGTGGTGCGTGCCTTGGTGCCATGTGGCTGCGGCTTTCCCGTCTGCCTTCCCCCGGCCTGGGCTCCGCCAGGTCACAGGTTTGAGGTGGTGTCATTCTGGCAGTCATAGGCAGAAAAACTGCTGGGAAATGGCTGTTTCCTGGTGTCCCCGTGTCTCTGGGCAGTGCCACCAAGGGAGCAGGAGAGCCCAAGAAACAGGCCCTCTGGAAGGGAGGTTGTCCCCCCCATTAGACTTAATCTGCTTGAGAAGAAGCAGGTTTTGTGTAGGTGAAGCTGTTTCTTGTTTGAAACATAAAACCGCAGCACATGCTGGCTGCAGTTGCTTGGCTGGTGAGTTGGAGTCTCATAAAACACTGGGAGCAGCGGCACTTTCTCTGAAGGGTGTGAAGAACGTAGGGGAGAGAAAAAATCCTTTCTTCTGGAGGGATGTGCTACACTTGGGCCTCCCCCCCACCATCCAGAAGCGGATATGGCTTTGGTTTTGAAGTTGTATTGCAGCATCTTGGGTGCTGCAGACAGGCCCGTGCTAGGAGCCGTCCCCGGCTGCTGGCGATCAGCTGGGGAAAGGCAAACCCCTCCTTGGGCGGCAGCCTCTGCTTCTGCCCCGCTTTCTGCTTCCGGCTGAAAGGATTTGCCGCGGGGAGGTCAGTGTCCAGCCGGTGTATAGTCTTGCGCTCCTTCTCCTGGACCTGGGTTGGTGGGACTCCAGCTTGGAATGTGGGAGCAGGCTCTGTTGCAGTCGCCGCCGTGCCAACACAGCATCACCCGGCTCCGACCACCCCTTGGAGCTGGACGGTGGTGTCTGAGAAGCTGGCATGGCCAGGATGGGGCTGTGCAGGAAGCAGCTGCTCCGTGGCGGTCAACTCTCTCGCCTCCTGTTTGTGGTTTTCTTACTATTTTCTGGCTTTTCAGCTTGAAGTTGGAATGTGACAAACTAGCCAGTGAGAAATCGGAGATGCAGCGTCACTACGTCATGGTAAGGACCGGCCCCGGCAGCCGAGCGCGCGCGGGTGGGATTCCAGCGGTGAGCAGGTGCCTGTGCCTGGGTTTTGCCTGGCAGGGAGCCTTCGCCCCGTGGAGCAGCAGGTCTCCAGGCAAGGCTGGCACTGGTTTTTCTGAAAGCGGGGCTTTTTTATATTTTGTGTTTTCTGCATGCCGTTGGTTGTTGAAATGTGGGGAGGTAGCAGAGAGTTGTTGGAGGTAGAATACTGATGGACCCAGTGGCTGACTGCTTGGTGGGTGGTGATGGGGGTTCGCGGCCTTGCCAGTGACTGTCTGCTTGACCGTACTCGCTGTGCTCTGGGGGAAGCGACAGCTCTTGCACACCCAAAAAGGAGCTGCAGGGTGCTGGTGTGCAGGTGTCTGGGGACTCCAGCGGAGTCATGGCCAGTGAAAGACAAAGCAGTCCTCTGAGAGGCTGTGGAGCTGGGAAACCCCACAAGCCTGGTAGGAGTTGGAAGCAGAAATCAGCTACTGTGCGAGAGCTAAACCCTCTGCACCATCTCATGACCCCGGCAGCCTTGCGGAGCTGTGGTGCAAGTACTAGCACGTCTCACTGGTGCATGTGTCCCAGCACAAAGTGTGAAAATCCCAGGGCAGTGCCTGGTAAAGGCACGGGATGTGGTGCCACATGTGGGCAGCAGGCTTAGCTGTAACTCTCTGAAGAGAAATCTGCCGGGAAACAGCCACGTTCTTGTAGGCAGGGTGACGATTTGCCTGCCAGGTAGTGCCTCTGTCTTCCCACGCGTGGAAGAGCCCTCGTCACAGAGGGGAGGGATGCCTGGCAAGGCTCTGGTCTGTTGCTTTCCTATCAAGGAGTTAACAGGAGGTTGTGATACTGTACATAACGATGAGCTGGTGCCTGCTTGCCAGCTGCTGCACCTACCCTGGAAGGAAGAGATAAGATGTAGAAATTAATACAGCAGCTCTTCAGAGTGGAGTTAGGACATTAAGACCAGAAATAAGGGAGCTGGCCCCTCCATCCTTCTGTGCTGCCTGTATGTCCAGACTCGAGGCTGTGGGGAGCAAGGTGTGCTTGCGACTGGGGCCAAGGAGAAGAGGTCACAGCTTTCCTTGTATATTAATGTGGAAGCCTGCCCCATTCTCACTGATAAAAGATTGCTTCCTGGGCCTTGCAGCCTGTATGGAAAGTCTCATCTCCAGGTGTGGCTGAGATAGATATTCCCCCCCTTAATGCTGACAGTCACCAGAATTGATTCAGGTTTCCATCGGCAGCAGAGGGGAAGGGCTATTGCTCATTGTGCAGCACTCGAGGCTTTGCAGGCGCAGCAGCTCCTGCCTCATCTGCGTGGCTGAGCTGGAGTTGTGCAGAGCTGCTGTCGTTCCCCACCACAGCGAGTCACGGGAAGCAAAGAGGAGGGTTTCTGTGAATGTGCAAAGCTGCTACAGCTGCTCTGATTTTTGAATAAGTCACAATTAGCAGCCTGGGGGTCAGGCTCCTGCTTCCTGCTCAGTTTTCGGAATGCAAAGAAGCCTTGAGAGCCAGCAGCAGTGTTAGAGCAGACTGAGATCATGGCGATACCAAGCTGGGTGCTTCTCAGACTTGTGGTGTCAGTACCAAAACGCCATTGATCATCTTCTTGAATTAAATGAGCACAGATGTGGATTTTTCTTTCCCTTTGGAAGAATCAGGATTACAGCCTGCAAGCCAAGAGAGATTTCTAAATTCTCAAACATCAGCCTTAAAACAGCTTCTTCCAGGGGTCAGGAATTAGCTTCTCCTGCCAATAGATTGCTCTGTAGCTGCCTGTTGCTGCTGTGTGGGGGTTTTCTGGGTGTTGATTTGTTTTTTTCTGGGGGGGTGGGGGTGTCCATGTAGCTTCTTCATAAACAGCTGGATCTGTGTGCAGCTGGATGTGTTACTTGCTAGATGAAGTCCACTTGTGATCTCTTCCATTTGCTGCTGAAGCAGTCACAATATTGGCCAGGCAAAGCTGGTGAAGTCAGGCTGCATCTCTCTTGGCTGTGGATATGGATGGCTGTGGAGCCCAGAGCCTTTTTCTAGGTTTGAAGCAGCATCGCTCCCCATGGTGCAGACTGCTGAAAGGTGTCTGTGAGGAGTGTTGCATGGGGCCCAGTCGGCAAGTGCCCGGGTCTCTGTCTGCAGCAGTGTGAGGCTGGAGCAGGGTGGGCAGGGAGCGCCGGGGCTCGGTGCTTCTGCCTTACACCTGGAGAGGGTCTCTGTCTGTGTTTGCCTCCTGCTGTCTTCGTTTCCTAGGATTGGCCTCTTCTTTCCTTCCATCCTTGCCCAGCCTATGTAGAAGACCTTGCTAGGAAAGCAGCAGTAGTTCCCAGCCCTGCTGTGTGGAGCCGCTTTACCTGGTGGAGACTTGACTTACAATTTCTTTTGTTCTCTTCTCCCCCACTCTACAGTATTACGAGATGTCCTACGGGCTGAATATTGAAATGCACAAACAGGTAGGGGGAAGGCATTTCCAAGTCGTCTAATTCCTGGGGAGGGCGGGTTGTCTGCTGTGCCTTGCCCTCTGTCACTTCAGTGGTATTTCAGGAACTAGAAATGCCATGAGCCTGTAAAATGTCAGAGCTGCCTTTGAAATGCAGGGACCCCCTATCTCTCGGGATCGCAGTGCCCGACTGAGGGCTCCCATGCCGGGTTGTGGGCATGCTCTGGTTCTCCCCAGAGCCTGAACAGGTATTTAAGCACCAGACGAGGCAGCACAGGCAGGGCTGGAGCTGTGGCTCAGAGTCGGTCAGCAGATGCAAACCTGGAGTGGAGGGCAGGAGATGACCCTGGGTCCCTCCCACCCGCCTCCCAGGCCCTGGGTGGGTTCCTGGTCCTGCCACCTTCCTGGTGCTGGGAAGGCTTCTTGTGATCACACTGACATGAGAAACACCTTTGGCTCCCCCGGACTCTCGCTGCGGTCAGGCCAGAGCGCACTTCTCTTGGGCTGTGATTAGGTAATGCGATGGCAGACCTTCGAAGAAAGCCTCCTTGTGATGGAGACTGTGCTGCAGCCTGGATAAGTTTGCTCATTACCCTCACTGGTGGTTAAGTTGTTAATTATCCCCAGTGGCTAATTACCTGTGCTGTTAACAACATGAGCCTCCTCTGAGCTTGACTCTATCTGGCTTCAGCTTCCAGTCACAAAGTCGTCTGTGTGTCGTGGCTCAGTTCTAAGCCTCTTAGCGCAATTCTGCTCCCCACAAAGGCACTTGGTGCCTGCGATCCCATCGCTTTCGTTGGCAAGCCCATGAGACTGGCTCCCCTGGGAGAACCTGCATCTTGGTAAAGGGTCTGAGCCACAAATCCTCACTGCTGTCCCATGAACTGTCTCCCAGCCTGGTCCGCTCCCCTGTGGTGCTGCCCCCTCGGATGGTTTTGGTGCACACCTAAACCCTTTGGCTCTGCATTTCTTTTGACTCCATTGGAGGGTGATTTGCAAAGGGCCGTGAGCTTTGCTCTTTCCCAGGAAGAAAGCATTTAACACCCCAAAATTTGCCACCTGCTTGTATGAGGCTGGTGAAGAAGCTACCCCAGTCCCTGTGGTCTCCCTGAACAGCCCCGTTCCTGCAGCTCGGCCCGTGAGACTGGCAGTGGGTGAACGTGTGCCTTTGGGGGGGGGAAGGCTGAGGAGGCCGAGCAGAGGGTCTCCAGGGCAGAGCGGTGGTCTCAGCAGAGACAAAAACTTGCTCTTTGTAGTCAGCAGCATTAACTCATTTAAGTATGCAGGGAGGGGCCTTGGGGGCAAGGTGGACCCCCTGTGGCACCAGGGTGCTGCCAGCATCTTTCCGGGGGGAGTGTGTTTTCTTAGGGCTGTTTGGGGACTCGGGCCCTGCCTGGGGAGGGGGAAGGTGGGGCAGCCAGTGCTGAGGGTGGTCAGTCCCAAAACACCTGATGCCTTTCCTCTCCGTTCTTCCCACTTTCTAGGCTGAAATCGTCAAGAGGCTAAATGGGATTTGTGCACAGGTTCTGCCCTACCTCTCGCAAGAGGTGAGTGCCTCTGCTCAGTCAGCTCTGGCTCGGGGGCGCGTTCGCAGGGGGAGCGGAGGTGTCTGCATGGGCAGCTCCTCACCCCTGGACGGGGAAACCTCATCACTTGCCCCCGTGCAGGGGCTGAGAGCAAGCCCTTCAAGACAGGTTTGGCCTGGAAGCCTTCGAGCAGCCCCCGCCAGGCGCTGTGCGGTGGCGAATGTGCCCGTCTGCCTCTTTTGTTGGTGGCTTTGGACAAAGATGGGTTCTGTTCTCTCCTGCCCATGATTCCTGAGTCATCGGCCACTTCTGCACTGGCAGTGGGAGCTTTGGGTGGCTAATTGGGGGAGGGGGACATTTAAAAAAAATACCTCCATATGTCTCCTCCTTGAGATCTGGTTTCTCTGCCTCATTAATTAATGCAGCTGATGGGCTCCTCCCACTCCCTGGAGAAATTAATTGGGAGGGCTCTGGAGTTGCTGCCTGAGGCAAGAGGAAGATGAAGCACCTCTAGTGCCGTATCTGCCCATCTCCCCACACCACCCCATAGACGCTAAGCTCCACGGCTGTTCCCATGGCTGGTTTTTTTGGTCAGGACTAGCTATGTTTCTTGGTCGGGGTTAGCTGTGGGGTTGGGGGGCAGGCTGTGCTTTTCCCACCCACCTGTTCTCAGGGAAGACAAAGTGCCTTGCTGATCAGATCAGGGCTGCCTAATACCTAAGCTACGACTAAACCTTTTGCATCTTAATGCCACCCCTTCCCCCTCCCCAACCCTGTCCTGTTGCCAAGATGGAAAGAAAAATCCACTTGCTGGAGTGCAGTGGACAGGCCTGGTGTTCAGAGACCTCGTGCTCTCAGAGGAGCAAGTACAGTTGTCCTTTATTTTTCAAAGTACGTGATACAGCTGTTATTCCTGCCTGTGTTTGGAGCAGCTGTGCTGGGCTCTTCCACAGCAGCATCTTCCAGCTGCTGGGATGTGTCCCAAGGAGTGGGGAGCTTCCCAAGAGCTTCTGATTTTAGGACTCATTTTGTTTGTTAGGGGATCTTGTTTTGTGTCATGTCTGGGTAGGAGAGGAAAGGCAGAGTGAGAGGCATTGCTCACTTTGGAGCCCTTCTGGCCAAGGATTGCTGGGCCTGTGCAGAGTGGGACAAGGATGGGAGTAAGTGGAGACCTGCTTAACCCTGTGGTGAGGAACGGGAGTGAGACAAGCGTGCCTCCTTCCCTGCTCCTTGCTACCGTGGGCCTCAGTGCTGTAAGGTCCTTGTGACAAATACAGTGTGTGCAGGTGTCTCCAGCTGTGGGGTTAACCAGCCTGCCGTGTGCCCTGACATGTCAGTGCTAGCAGCTGAGATAACATACGTGTGTGTGTCTGTTCTCTCGGATACTAGAAATGACCCTAAATTCCTCTGTTCTCTCCACACCAGCATCAGCAGCAAGTCCTGGGAGCCATTGAACGAGCCAAGCAGGTTACGGCACCAGAACTGAACTCCATCATCCGTGTACGTGATGCATGTTTAGTTTGGGTTCGGAGGGAGAGGAATCTGTGTCTTTGGCCTTCAAGACAGAGCTGGGCAGGGGAGTCACGACCTGGGGGTGTGCTCCATGTGCCTGGAGCAGGCTGCAGTCCTGCAGCCCCGCTGGGATGAGGCTGTAAGTGCTGGGCTGGTTTTGTCCAGGCTCGTTGTGACGTGGACATGGGTTTGCGGGGCAGCACGGATTCCTGCTCTGTCCCAGCAGGGTGCAAGGAGAGGAGCTTTGGTTTTGAGCAGGAACCGCAGCAGCTCCTTGACATGAAAACACCATCTGTTCTTGGTCAAGGTCGGGAGGGCTTCAGCCACATCCTTGGAGCATGCCCGGGTCTGAGGCCACATGTCCTGTGGGCTAGGGGCTGTGTTGTGCTGGGGACACACTGTTGAGTCTTCTCTTGAGGCTGTCACAGTCCAAGGACTCTAGAATTTATTTTTTTTTTTTTCCTTCCCCCTGAGGCTGCAGTGCTCCCCAGGACCCTGAGGTCCCTGGTTTAAGCTTGGCTGCAGGCACCGCCTGGGCAGCCCAGACCCTTGAGTTGGGGTCCGAGTGCCCTCAAAATGACAATATCCCTCTCCTGTCTTCCTGTATGCCCCTCGTTCTCTACAGCAGCAGCTTCAAGCTCACCAGCTGTCGCAGCTCCAAGCCCTCGCTCTGCCTCTGACTCCGCTCCCCGTGGGCCTCCAGCCCCCATCTCTCCCTGCTGTCAGCGCCGGCACTGGGCTCCTCTCGCTCTCGGCCTTGGGCTCCCAGGCTCACCTCTCCAAGGAGGACAAGAACGGCCATGACGGGGATGCCCACCAAGATGATGACGGGGAGAAATCGGATTAGAGTGAATGGGGGCCGGGGGGAGGGGNGCGGGTTAATGCAAGATGCAGTATCTCTCTTGTTGCTGTGCAGCAGAATTGCGGGGGCTTGTGTTTGGTGGCAGCTTGCCAGGCCTGTTCCCACGGGCAGCAGCGCCTGGGGGATGCCCCCACCGCCATCCCAGCAGACGGGCTGCTCCGCAGCAATGCAAGCGCCATAGCAGTAACCGTGTGGCCGATCGTGCTCTCCCTGTGCCCAGCCTGGCTTCCCTGTCCCCGCTCCCATTCCGTCACAGAGCCGAGCCAGAGCCTGGCTTGGGCTGCTCTGGGGCCGCTTGCCCCCCGGCTGTCCCAGCTCCTCGGTGCCACGTGGCTCCCTGCCGCTCCCCTCTTGGTATTTAAAGATACCCCTTGATCCTAACGGTTTCTGCACAACTCCCTGCTGGGATCCCTGCCCCGAAACCATCTCCTCCCTCCCAAGCGCTCTTGATCTCGTTGCATCGTCCTGTCCCTGTCCCCATCCTCCCTGCGCCCCTCCTGCACTAATACCAGGCCGGCACCTTGCTGTTCTGCATGTATCTGTTCTTTACCAGTCCCGCGGCACCGTGGCAGTACGTCGCGCTCCGGCCGCCGGGGTTTCTCCTCGGCTGCTCCTTGGCCTCGGGCTGGAGGGGGAGCCTCTGCCACCCGCTCCCCTTTGGCATAGCACCCGGCTGCGGGGGGCCCGGGTGGCTGGGCAGAGGGGCAGGCAGACCGAGAGCCTTTCCTGGTCTTCCCCCTCCCCGTGCCCCCACCCCAGTGTAGAGGATACAGCAGCTTTCTCTGTTCTTATCTCCGTGCGCTAGCGTGTCTTCTAAAAAAACAAAAATGGAACAAAAAAAGAATAAAATGAAATAATAATCTGGTGTTTGTATATAGTCCTTTAGAAAGATCTTGTTTTGCTTTTTGTGTTTAATCACTTGACCTATAATAAGAGGAACTGAAAATGCTGTATCAAGGACGTACAAGCTGTGCCTTTCAAATAAAGAAATAAGAAGGTTGGTTAAAACCGTGACTTGCTGCCTGCTTTCTTGCTGCCTTTGGGATGACCTTATAATACTTCCCTCCCTCTCCTGCTCCCCCCCAGGCAGGGGAATCAGTGTGGGAGAACAGGTAGTTTTGCTGGCTAACCTTGGACTCTGCCTCAGTTTCCCCATGTGCTGTCACAACTCCCAGAGGGCTGTGGGAGGTGTCCAGCAGAGCTGTCCTCCCTCCTCCAGCTGAGCGTGTCCCAGACAGTCCCTGCCTTACCTGGTGTGATGCGTGGCCCTCCCTGGGTGCCCCCCTGCCCCACTCTGAGCCAGGAGGAGGGGGGTTAATGTTGACACCTGGTTCTGGCTTCTCTCCCACTCTTCTCTCAGCTGCTGGCAGAATGAGGACTGTCTTTGTTGCCCACATCCCCCTCTGGGACGCCGTTCCTCCCACAGGCATCTTTGTGGAGCCGCGTGCCTGTGCCGGAGCTTTGGCTGGTGCCTGCTGGAGCCAGGGCAAGGAGGATGCCTGGGCAAAGCCAAAACAAACTGGAGAGCAAGGTGAAAGCAGGCAGTGGGAAAGGGGTCTGGGAGCTCTTGGGATGAGAGCAAGGAGGGCTGGAGCAAAGTGCCACCGAGGGCAATCGGCTCTCTGCTGGAGCAGGAGCGACATGTGGGAATGGTCTCCGTGGGCCGCCGCAGGCCTGCTCTGTGTGTGCATAATTCATTTTTCCTGTGGGTGCAGAGGATAAGCTGCTTCTGTGGCACTCGGCCCCTCTGGAAAATCTGGCCTGTGCTGCCCTGGGGCTGAGATTGCTGTAATGGAATTGGCTCTCAATAATTAGAGCTGTCCTCTGGCTTCAGAGCCTGCTCTCCCCTGATAACATCTTCCCCTCTGTATCTCCCAGGGCCAGATGGAGTGGGAAAATTTCCTTCCCCTGGGAAAGAAGCCGTGTCGGGGGAGGGTGTTTTGGGTGCCCCTGGCTGCCCACTGAGGTCGGAGGACTGTCGTGGCACAGACGGGGACCCTGGTGACAGCCAGAAGGGGAGNCTCTTCTCTCAGCTGCTGGCAGAATGAGGACTGTCTTTGTTGCCCACATCCCCCTCTGGGACGCCGTTCCTCCCACAGGCATCTTTGTGGAGCCGCGTGCCTGCGCCGGAGCTTTGGCTGGTGCCTGCTGGAGCCAGGGCAAGGAGGATGCCTGGGCAAAGCCAAAACAAACTGGAGAGCAAGGTGAAAGCAGGCAGTGGGAAAGGGGTCTGGGAGCTCTTGGGATGAGAGCAAGGAGGGCTGGAGCAAAGTGCCACCGAGGGCAATCGGCTCTCTGCTGGAGCAGGAGCGACATGTGGGAATGGTCTCCGTGGGCCGCCGCAGGCCTGCTCTGTGTGTGCATAATTCATTTTTCCTGTGGGTGCAGAGGATAAGCTGCTTCTGTGGCACTCGGCCCCTCTGGAAAATCTGGCCTGTGCTGCCCTGGGGCTGAGATTGCTGTAATGGAATTGGCTCTCAATAATTAGAGCTGTCCTCTGGCTTCAGAGCCTGCTCTCCCCTGATAACATCTTCCCCTCTGTATCTCCCAGGGCCAGATGGAGTGGGAAAATTTCCTTCCCCTGGGAAAGAAGCCGTGTCGGGGGAGGGTGTTTTGGGTGCCCCTGGCTGCCCACTGAGGTCGGAGGACTGTCGTGGCACAGACGGGGACCCTGGTGACAGCCAGAAGGGGAGCGGCGGCCACTGTACCTCTGCCCTGATGGTGCTGGGCAAAGATCAGGCCAAATGCCCGAGGCGGGGATTTGATGGGATTTGCTGAACCGGCTCAGGCTTGGGACCGGGTCTGTCTCCAGAGCGGTGGCACTTTGGTCTGGGGCCATGTCTGCTGTGGCGGGCGGAGGTGGGAGAGGCTTGAGGAGAGGTGCGCGGTGCTGCATGAATGCCACCGGGGCCGCAGCTCTGCTCAGCCCCTTCCTCTGCGCTGCTTCTGGCGGGTTCTTCTGGTGCAGAACAGCCTCTTGGAAAGAGGGGATGGAGGGGCGGGTGTACAGCTCGGTCCCGTGTCCTGCTGTGACAGGAGCTCAGATGGGCCACAGGGCCTGTGGGCAGCGTGAGGGCTTGACAATGGTCCTGTTATCTGCCCATGACGCCATGCCAGCGTGAGCCAGGGGGTGGCTGGTTCCTGGCACAGGCTTGCAAGGGCCCAAACGGGTCTGCGGAGGAGCACAGCTCCAGTGGTGGACTTCGAACTCCAGCTGCTGGCTGGGACGCCGCAGGGCTGCCTGCGCATCTCAGCCCTGACCCTGCCAAACCATATGCCCTGTGCAGGGCCTGATGCTCCTGACGTGGCCATCGCCGCTAGCTGCTTGGACGCCGCGGGCAGATCCAGAGCACCACAGCGAGAGCAGAGCTGCTGCTGCGTGGCAGGGGCTGTCCCGACCTCGGCGCCCTTGGCGGGGCTGGAGCACCGGGCAGACAGGTCCCATGCCTGACCCCCCCCGCGCCACGCAGGGGATCCCGGTGGGGAGCTGCTGAAATGCCACCGATAGCTGCAGTCTGACCCCAGAGTCTTGCAGCTGCCCCGAGGGCCTCACCGACGCTGAGCAAGCAGGTTTCCAATGTGAAAGGCCAACACAGCTTCGGGCCAGGGGCTGCTGCGGTGCGACGGTTGCTAAAACCATCTCTGCTCTGTAAGTGCTGCTGAAAACCCCGCTGGGAGCGTGCTGGCTGCGGGGAGGGCTGGAGCTTTTCAAGCGCTTTCACCTCGAGGTCACTGGTTCAAACTCAGCCTGGGGGTAGGGAGAACCATAAGTGGATGTTATTCCTGATGGATGTGCAAGGGAGGAGGATTTAGGAGAAATTGGTCTGGGGTGTTTTCAGGCTGGCGATTTCAGAGGTCCCTGTTGTTAGAGCTAATTAGCAGCCTCGGTTGGGTGGGCAAGGGGTTGAACAAACCACGAGGCTGCTGGCCGAGCATCCTCGGCTGCCAGCAGGCTGGGGCCGGGGAGCCGCTCCTGACTGGGCTGTAGATATCTCCTTGCTCCCTGTGGGAAACTAACCCACTCTAAAGTATAAAAACAGAGCTTTTGGGCTCTCCAAATCCCTTGCACCTCCCAGCAGATGCTGAGCCGAACCTCGTGCTCCACTCCTGCTTCCCCTGATGACCCATTCCTGAAGTGTTTCTTTGGGTGGTGGGAGGCACCCCTGCCTCCAGCCTGGCTCTGCTTGCAGCTGCCAGATTTGCTTCTGGATTTCCAAAGCGAGTCATTTCATTGGGCATCTTACCAGATTTGGACTCGAATCTAACTGCATGCCAAAATCTGCAAATCTAACCCACACCAGCCACAAAAAAAGAGTTAAAACCACCTCCCTCATGACTCTCCCAGTAGCTGCAGACTTGAGGAAACACCTTCTCTCCTTCCAAACAGGCTGCTCTGCCTTGTAACCCTGCTCATGATTTGAGCCACAAGCCCCTCTCCTGCCCTGGCAGAAGCAGCTGAATGCTTATGAGAAGAGGGTGACTTGGGGCCTCCAAAGTGCGGCTGATCAGGGGTGGTTTAGGACTGGCTCCTGGCAGAGAAACCCCTTCTCTTTGTGCGTGAGAAGTCGTCACACAAGAGTGTGAGGGACACAGGCAGACGGGCTGAGAACCAGCTCTCCTGGCACTGGGCTCCCTGGAAAAACTCAGCAAAGCCCTGGCTCAGTAAGGGGGGATAGAGAGCAACCTAGTGACAGCCACTGTCCAAAGGGCTTTTGGCTGCGGCGGATGGAGAACCGGTTGAGTCCAGAGAGCAGTGGCAGGACCCCGTCTGTCAGCGCCCCGTGCCCTGACCGCATAGCAGCACAGCATTTAGCCCAGGTTTGACATCGATTCCTGCTTGCAGCTGCCAGGGGCTTGGCAAAACTCTGTGGTCTCACATCTCTTCCCCCTTCCATCTGCCTGTCACTGGAAGGGTCATAAAACGGCCTCTTTCCTCCTTGATGAGGTGAGTGGGTGCCAGTTTTTCACTGGGTGAAGGAGGTTTCCACACCTGTTTGACTCAGGCCATCCCCTTCAGCTTTTTCCCGCAGGACAGATCCCTGTCGCCTCTGTGGCAGCAGCGGGAATCGCCTCCACCACATCCCCCTCCTGCTCCCACCCTCCTCATTTTTCAGCGCAGCTTTGCTTGAAACAATGGCACAGCCTGCAAGCCAGGAATGCTTTGCAGCGTGGAGGAGCAAGGGCCTCCTTCCCAATTCATCACTAATGCAGGAACGCCAAGCCCTTCCTGGCTGCAGTGAGCACGAGATAAAAGCTAAAAGAGGCATCAATAATTAAAAACCACTCAAAGCCGGTAAGTGCAAACAGGAGCCAACATACGGATCGAAGGCAGCGCCAGAGACGAGAGTCTGTCAGCTGCTGGGCTGCTCTAAGGGCTCCCACATCTCTCCTGCGGGCGCCCCCCCAGCCACAGCCCTGTGGCGACGCGGTGTCCCTGGCACTGTGGCAGCGCCGCAGTGTGAGGGCTGCGGGCGGGAGCACAGAGGCTCTGCCATGTGCCGGGGGCCCTGCCCAGGCATGGCAGGAGAGACCCCCCCAGCTCCCGCCTGTGGTTTGCCTTGCAGACGCTCTGGGGAGGTGCAGCTTTGAAGAGCAGGCGATGGCGCTGGGGGCCTGGGGACGGCGACCTGCGGTTTGGTCCCAGGAGCGTGGCTCAGGGCGCTGGAGAGCCTTGATTTCCAGTACAGCTTTGGCTCAGCTCTTGCTGACTTGCTGCCAGTCCCTTCCCTCAGTTTCCTTTCTCACCTCACGTTCATTCCAGGAAAGACTCCAGCCAGGACAAGACCCCTGTTTGTGCCAGCTGCTGGTATAAATGCCCAGGGAAATCCACGTTGCCTGTCTGGGGGTGCCAGGAACCCGGTTCTGAGAGCTCCGCTGAGTTCAAGGCTCCTCATTCAACTATGCAAGTGAGAAGCTGAAAGCGGGATGGTTTGGAAATGTCATGGTCACCTTTGTTCCCTGCTTCCACAGGCCAGGCAAACTGGTTGATTTGGAGAAAATCTGAATCTTTTAAATCTGGCGACCCTGGTTCTGCTCCCCACACCCCATAACAGCGCCTGTGTGCCCCAAAAACCCTGCATGCCCCAAAAACCCTGCGTGCAAACCCACTGCTGCCTGGCTGCCAAAAAGCCCACAGTGCACTTAAACCCAACAGGCCCCAAACCCGCATGGATCCAGAGAGGCCAGCGCAGGGACATGGTCTGCAAAGAATGGGGTATCTCCAGCTGCCGCGAGGGGACTGAAGCTGTGCTGGGTCCCAGCCGTGCTCCCCGCTCCCTTCCCCTCCCTGATGGTCTCCTGCCAGGCCAGGAAAAATGGACACACAGCAGCTTTGCGCTATGAGAGCAGCCCACTCGGAGGCAAGGTGGTGGCATGTGGCTCTTCACCACTGACCTGCCCTGTGCCTGTGTTTGGAAGGGCTGGAGCAAAGCCGAGCTGAGCAGAGCAGGCGGGAGAAGGGGCACGTGGGAGAGTTTCAGCCCGGGGCTGGAGGAGCAGCTCTGCATGCAGGCTTCAGCTGCCCTGACAGCGGTGAGCCCTGGTTGCCCATAGGCATCTCTGAGAAACGCGATGGTCTCAGCCCTTCACTGTCCACTCTGGAGATGCATTGGGCATGAGGGGCTGCGCAAAGGAGGTGCAAGGGGAGAGAAATGACTCGACCTGTGGCGCAGAGCTGGGGCAGAGCCGGGGCTGCCCTTCCTGGCGAGGGCAGGATGCTGCATCTTCACATGCCCCAGGCTGGCATTTGGGGAGGGAGCTGAAAGGGGAAATCATTGGGGTAATTCCAGGAGCAGCAACCTGTTTTGCTTGGATGTGGGTTCAAACAGAGCTCCCCAGTGTCCCAAAGCCTGGGCTTGTTTGGTTTCTCCACTGGTTATAAACAGAACTGCTGTTTACAACACTTGCCTCTTGATCCTGGCGTGGATTTCAAACGCCCTCATCCTTTGGGGCTCTTCTAAGCGCTGCCGTTACCAGGCACAAGTGTGTGGCTGCTGCGGGGAGCAGCTGGGCCCTGACTGAGCACCCTGCAGCCGGCAGCGGCACCCGGGGCTCGGCTCGGCTTTGCTGGCTGGTCTCAGCCCTCTGCCCCGCGCCTCGCGTCCCTGTGCCCGGAAGGAGGAGTGGGACCATCTCCCTTTGCTGCTGCATCTGGAGGTTTATGGGTACAATGGGTTAACTGTGGTTGTTTTCTCCCCAGTCCGAGCACACGCTGGAGCAAATTAATCTCTGGGTTACAGGCTGTCCTGCTCCAGGGCCCACGTCAATCATTAATGGAGGGTGATGAAGACGTGTGTGACATCCATCATTCCGGAGCTGGCTGTTCCAGGTTTACCTGTGTCACTCTCCGAGACAGGGGAGCAGAGAAACTGCCTAAGGAAAACTGGCAATTTTTGGTAAGGAGTTTTGAAAAATGCTGCAAAACATCTTCTTGGTCTCTCCTTCCCTTGAAGCATGATCTGAAATGTTTCCAGCTTTCGAAAAAACATCTTTCCTTAAATATAATAAAAAAGCCCTGCCCCAGTAAGGCAAACAAACCAAAAATAAATTCTCTATGACTTTATATTTGGGTTAAAATATGTATATTCATATGTGCAAATATGATATACACACACATATAGGGAAGTTTTTCACAGGCTCTGGAGCTGAGGTGGTGGGCTAGCGGCCTCCCCGCCTGCGGCGTGGGAGCTGGCCAGGGAAGGCAAAGGTGAAGGCGCAGAGGCAGGGGCTGGCCAGGGGCCGGCTGCTCCCTTGGGAGCATGTGGGGCTGGAGGGCCCCGAGCCCACCCAGCCTGTCCGCGGCCATGGGAAGTTCCCCGTCCCTGCTGGGGCACCGCGGGGAGGGCGCAGTGGCAGCAGGCAGCCCTGGGACAGGCAGAGGAGGGAGAGCCTCTGGTGCCCATCGCCTTGCCCCTGCCCTGGCCGCTGCCAGTGTGCAGCAAGTAAATAACACGATTAATAAAAGATTAGGATGAAATGTGAGACATTAAATATTTAACCTTGCGCCTGCCTGTGCAGCGGCCAGGTACAGCTGGCACCTGCAATATTTAAGGATTTTTCCTCGCTCTCTTTTTACCACCCCCAAACGCGGTGACTGCGGCAGGCTGAGGGTGGTGGGGGGCGAGGAGGGGCGGAGGGGGCGGGGAAAGGCCTCTCGGGGAGGGGGCTCCTGGGGCTGGGTGCTTTGCCCCCGGGGCTGGGCCTGGCCGGGAGAGCTCGAAGCGGGGTCAGGATCTCGGCTTCGGCCCCGCGGCAGGAGGAGCCCACGGACCCGGGGGTGGCGACGCTGGCGAGGGGGTGGGGCTGCCGCGGGGGACTCCCGAAGGGGACACCGAGCCCGGCGCTCTGCTCCCCGCGGAGGGGCCGGTCCCCCGGGGCGGGGGCTGCGCACATGGCGGGATCGTCCCCGGCTCGGCTGGGAGCGGCCCGGCCCGGCCCCGCCGCCACCGGGAACCTCCCGTGGCAGAGCCCAGCGCCGCGGCCCCGGGGCCGGACACGGGTTTCCTTCCTGCCCGCGGCGCCGGGGCTTCCCCCGTTCCCCGCCGGGGCCCGCGGGGAGGCCGAGCACCCTCCCTCCGGGCCGCGCCCGCCCCGGCCTCCGCCGCCCCACGTTACTTTGAGTGGCAGCCGGCGGCCGCCGCAAGGCCTTATGGGACGCGTAGTCCGCCCGCCCGGACCGCCCGCGGCGGGAGCCCCCCCGCCCGGCGGCTGTGAGCCGTGCCCTCGCAGAGGGACGGGCGCCGCCTCCCTGGGCCCCCGGAGAGCGGCGGCTGAGACAGGCGGCCCCGGGCGGCCGCCGCCACGCACGGTGTTGCGCACGGCGAACTACGGCTCCCGACGTGCCCCGCGGCGCCTCCGCCGGGGCTCCTGCGGTCCGCTCGCTCCTCATTGGTCTTCCCGGGATGCGGCGTCACGAACCCATGTGGGAACGGGGCAGGGCGATTGGCTGGCGCTCCGGCGGCGGCAGCCAATGGCAGGTGCACCCCGTGCCGTCGCGGGCCGTAAGGCTGGTTAAGGTGGAGCGGGGTGGCGGAGCGCGCTCCCGGCGGGGCTGCGCGGCCCCGCGGCCGCCCGGTTGCCCCCGGCCCCGAGGGACCCCC
>VUYV01000325.1:651346-683273 GCA_008711295.1 Anarhynchus alexandrinus | reverse complement strand
GGGGGTTAGGGGGGGGGGGGGGGGGGGGGGGGGGGGGGGGGGGGGGGGGGGGGGGGGGGTGGGGGTGTGGGGGGGGGGGGGGGGGGCGGGGGGGGGGAATCGGGGCAGGAGAAAATGGAGAAAGAGGTCCCGGTGAAAAGAGCTCTCAGGGGCGAACGGGAGAGAGGGGTCTGGGCTGAGGGGTAGCATGAAGCCGTGAACTGGGGCGCCGGGTCTTGAGTCGGGGTCCCAAGGGGGGTCTCACCCACAGTTTGTTTCGTCTGGCTGAGCTGGGTGTAAGCGACATGGAGGGGACGGCAGCGGTGCTGTAGGAACGGAGCACCGGTGGGTGCGATAGACTGTTGGGGGGGGGGAGCGGGGGCTGCGTGGGCAGCACAGCCACAGGGGTTCGGCGCCCCCAGGGATGGCGACACCAGTTGGGGTTGGCCTGTGACACCCCCACAGCCCCACGAGTCTGCGGGGGGGAGGCAGGAGATGTGCCGAGCTTGCTGAGCTCCTGGGGTGGAAAGTGGGAACTGGGGGGGACGGGGCAGGAGACGTGGGTCTGTGAACGAAAACTGTGGATCCTCTTTGCAGCCTGAAGCTGGAATGTGAGAAGCTGGTGAGCGAGAAGACGGAGATGCAGAGACATTATGTCATGGTGAGCTACCCCTGCCCTGTCCCCTGTCTCCCCCAGAGCATCCCTGACTGCCACCCTCCAGTGGGGCTCTGGGGCTCTACTCAGCCACTCACCCCAATGACCAGTGGCCTCCCCGGGGGAGGGATGCTGGCCGGGGTGGTGGGATGGTGGGGCTGGGGGGTGTGTGAGTTAAGAAGGAGTTAATTGTTATTCCTAGCAACGGCTGCCTCTTCTGCTGATGTCTGCTGCCACTCTGTGCTGCTTGAGCCCAGGAATTGTGCCATAGGTTTTGTCTCTTTTATTTTTTTTTTTTTTTTTCCTTTTTGTTTGGCCTTTTAAGAGATCTCCCTCCTCCTCCCTGTCTCTCTCCCACGGTGGGGGTGTCTTGGCAGTGATACCCCAAGGCTGGTGTTTTGGGTGGAAGGGGAAGCTGCCTTTAGAAGGAGCCGGGCAGGACCCCCCCCGCAGTTGCCAGTGGGGTGTTAATAGACACTGACCCACCTGGCAGCCCGGGACGGGGGCAGCTGCTGGAAGGACTGGAAGAAGATGGGAACTGCAGAGCTGGAGCAGCGTTCCCTCTCCTTCAGCATCTGACGTTACCAGCCCCTCTAGGGAAAGGGGGAACCCAAATTATGCTATCCAAAAGACAAACAGACCTAAACTTGGGCAATCCCCATCCCCTGGGTGATGATAGCCCTGTCCCTGCGGCCAGCAGTGTACGAGGCTTTGATGGCATCGCAGGGCATGTTCCTGTCACCCACCAGCTAGGATCCCTTCCCACATCCTGGAGGCTCAGGGGTTCCCAGAGCTGGGCTGCCACCTTTGAAATGGGCTTTGCCAGAGGATGGCAGGTTCTCTGGTCCCCCCTTCTCCCCGTCCTCAGGGGCGAGGGGACAGGGTCTGCTGCTGTCACCATTGCCAGAGTCACTAGTGACTGGTGAAAGGTGTAACCCAATGTCATCTTTGCTTTTGCGCAGGCATGGCCACCTGTGTGACTAGATGGGTGACTGCCCCAGGGAGTGGGTCTGGGTTAGGAGTGGGAAGGGATGGGCCAAGACAGGAGGGGATGTGGGGGGCAACGGGGCTGGCTTATGCTGGCTTAAACTGATGCGGAACCTGTGGTGTAATCGTTACAGGTGTTAAACAGTCTATGCTGTGGCTGCTCCCTCCCCTGTTCCAGGCTGGTGGCACAGGTCTCATGCTGTGCTGGACCCCTGTTTCTCATGGGCTGGGGGGAGCCTGGACCCTCAGCGGCAGCTGTGGGGTTTGGCTGGGGGGTGCCGAGCCCCCGGCTGGTAATGGGCCAGTTGCTCTGGGCAGCTCCTAACCAGGCTGTGTTCTGATTTTGCTCTCAGTACTATGAGATGTCATATGGGCTGAACATTGAAATGCACAAGCAGGTAAGTGAGGTGGGGTATGGGCCAGCGGCAGGGGATGGCGGGGACAGGCTGAGGATGGAGACTTTGTTGGAAAATGATCTCCCTGGTCCCCGTGTAGCTGTAGTGGCACGGGAGACATAGCATGGCTCTGTGCGAGGGGCTGGCTGGCAAAGGGGCTCAGCAGTTGTCAGGAAATGTGCTATTGAGTTCTGGTAGGTGCCTTGGGACAGGGCCTCCTCCCGGCCATCCCAAAGCACCTCTCAGAGCCTGGCCGTGAGCCCTGCGCATGTCCCTCCCCGCAGCGGTTCCCTGGGGCCCCAGACACAGGAGGGATCGTGGAGGAAACAGCAGGAGCTGGAGCCCAGAGGCAAATGGATTGTCTTTCTTTTCTTTTTTTTAATCCCCTTTTCCTTTCCTGAAGCCAGAGGAGTGTTTTCACCCTTCCCTGGTTCCCCTTTTGTTCCAGCGTTAATTTGCTTTCCCTCTTCAGATTTATCAATCTAGTCATCACGGGCTCTCTGCCAGGGAAATTAGTTTGGACCAATGCCTGACAAAGTGGCAAGTCAACTGCCATATTCCTCCAGCTGGCTCAGCCCCTTCGAGTTTGCTCCTTTTGTTAGCAGGGAGAGCCGTAGAGCCTGCGAGCACGTTCCTGCCATCCCCACGTGCTCTGAGCTCGGGTGGGACTGGGACCCAGGGGTGGCCCAAGCCACGCGTGGTGACAGAGGCGATGGCCAAGTGGTTGGGGAGAGGGACCCCTGGTCCACCTGGGTCTGGCTCCTGGCTCTGTGTGGGCAGGAGACGTCTGGAGGAGGGGGGTTCTCTGGCTCCTGGGGTCCCACGTGGGCGCTGGGGGGCGGCTGATGCAGCAGCCAGGACCTGCAGGTGACTGGGGTGCTGGTGGGTGCGGGCGAGCTCCGGGGGCGCAGGCAGCCTTTGAGCGCAGCAGGTAAATGTTCCCTTTGTTCTGTGCCGGCTTTGTGCGTGGTTTGACCTCTCTGCAATGCTGTCAGGGATTGTCGGAAACCTGAGATGAGAAAACACTTCAGAGCAGCCAATCTCTCTGCCAGTGCCAGGGTGGATTTGCAGCGGGTGGGAGAACAAGTTTTCCCCGGGAGGTGTGGGTTTTCTTTCGGAGAGGCTGGGCGGGAAGCCACAGCCCCTTCCCTTGGGAAATGCCGCTTATCCCGCTAGGGACACGGCCAGGCTGTGGGTCTGTTTGTAACCGCAGGCTGAGGAGAGGACGCGCCGGGTCCTCTGCGTTTGCTCGCTGCCGCTTGCTGGGCAGGAGAAGGGTACGGGGGTGCTCTGAGCCCCACACCCCATCGGAAGGGAGCAGGGAGAGCTGCTGGCTGGCGTGGGGCTTTGGCAGGGGTGGTCGCAGGGTCCCTGCTCCGGCCGGGATGGGGAGGGCAGAGCAGGTACTACCGTCGGTGCCTCGCGAGGGCTTTGCTGGCGCGATGCGGAGAGGGCTGAGTTCGTTTGTGTGAATTTTGCATCCCCCTTGCTCTCCTCTGGCTTTGAGTCCAATGTTCGGGGAGAGAGCAAGCAGCATGCCGATGGCTTGCTGCCAGCGCTTGTGGCTCGGCTCTCCTCCTTCCCTGCCAGCCTGCCCGCTGGCTGCGAGAGCGGCAGCCCACAAAGCCAAGATGGGTTTGGGCTGAGCAAAGCCAGCTGGGCTGCGAAAGGACTGACAGCTCGGAGCGCGGCTTGGCCTGGATCCACCGGGGGATTTAGGAGTTGGGTTCCCTCCTGTGCGCCTGGGGGGACCTGACAGCCCAGGAGGGTCCCACAGCAGAGTCCTCCCTTGGCAGCAGCTTGGGAAATCCCAGCAGGGACACGGAGGCAGAGGGGGGATTTACACTGAGCGGGTGCAGGTGGGGGGGGGTTAACTGCTCGGCAGAGGCTGCGTGTGTCTGCGGGATGCTTGGCTGCCCTCCTCTCCGCTGGAGGGGTCGGGACAGGGCTCAGAGCCCTCCGGTCCGTGGTGATACCTGCTTCCTCTTTCAGGCAGAGATTGTCAAGAGACTGAGTGCCATCTGCGCCCAGATTATACCCTTTCTGACGCAGGAGGTAAGGGGGGAGGCGTGGGATGTGCGCCAGACTGCTCGGGCTTCTCTCGAGGCCCTCAGGAAGGGGTGAACCTGAGTCCAGCCTGAGCAACGGGAGGTTCACGGGGGAGGAAACCTCTGTACCTGGGCTGGCGGGGACGGGAGAGGGGGTCCCTCTGGCCCGGAGCACGGTGTAACCTCCCGGTGCTCTTCCTTCCCAGCACCAGCAGCAGGTCCTGCAGGCTGTGGAGAGGGCCAAGCAGGTGACCATGGGGGAACTGAACAGCATCGTCGGGGTGAGTTGCGCTGTGAAGGCTTTTCCTGCTCGGGGGTTCAGACCACGCGGTGCAGTGATGGGGGAAGTCAGGGTCTTTTCGGGTTCGATAAGCCCAGGACTAGTCCCCAGCGGTGAGAGGGTTTGCCACTGTGTCCTGGGGGCAGTGGATGGCCTTTGGGATCCTCCCTGGTGCCCACTGCCCTGAGCAGGGCAGAGCCACGGCTCGGGCTCATCTGCCTGTGTCGGGGTCACGTCCATAGCAGGGAGGAGGTACCTGCGGTGCCAGGGGTGGAAGGGGCAGGCGATGTGACCTGGACTGCGCAGCCCCGACAGCTCTGCTCCCCTCCTTGTCCTCGCCGTGCGTCTCATCCCATTGCGCTTTGCATCGCAGTTCACGCAGGAAGCCGAGGGGCGCCAGGCATGGCTGTGGCCGTCCCCTCCCGGACCCAGGACCATTTGCTCTTTCTTTTTCAGCAGCAGCAGCTTCAGCACCTCTCCCACCATGCATCCCCCATCCCGCTGACACCCCACCCCTCCAGCATGCCGCCTTCTAGCCTGAGCGGGGCCAGCGGCACCCCAGGGCTCCTGGCCCTCTCGGGGGCATTGATGGCACAGTCCCAGCTGGCTGCCAAGGAGGACCGAGTGGCCCAGGATGGGGAGAACAGAGGTAAGGGGAAGAAGCACAGCTGGATTAACCCTTTGAAGGTTAGCCCAGCTCCCTCAGTGCTGGGCAGACATCCCAGAGGCGCACGGGCAGCGCTGGGAGGGATCCTGCTGCCTGCTCTGCCTGTTTCCCCGCGCTCCTCCATGCCTGGCAGCTGCTCCCTGGGGCCGGGGGGAGCGGCAAGCGCTGCGAGTGACAGATCCAGCTAATTAAATATCCGCAGCCGCGGGAGCTGGCTCTGTGTCTGACCAGGGGAACAGCTGCTGTGCAGTGGCGGCGTGCGGCGGTGGGGGGCGGCTGCGTGTGCCCCCCAGACGCTGGGCAGCGGGGCTCTGGGCACGTGTGTGTGCACACATGGCTCTCCCTGCCCCCCCGGCTATTTCCAGTGGGGGGGGTCCCCCTTCCGTGAGGCAGCTGTGAGATCCCCACCACAGAGAAACCCTCTCTGTTTACACCAGGGTTTGCACCGGGTAAAGGTCTGATACCTGAAGCCGAGATTTTAAGGGAAAATACTGTTGCAAGCCCCTGGTAGAAATTGTGGGAGCCATGGGTGTGTGGCAGGGAATTTAGAAAGCAGAGCCTTGTTGTGTGTGTGGTGCCTTGTAAATAGCAGTAATTCCTCATCCTTATGGGTGCCTCCTCCTATCAGGATCACAAAGTGCTTTACAAACATCATCAATATTTAATCATCGTTAAATCAGTGCTCTGAATGCTACTGGCAGGCCTGGGCCAAATTAATAACACCATCCAGCTTTGCTGGTGGCTTGTTGCTGTTGAAGTGCTGCACGAAGGAGAAGCCATCCTGAGCTTGTCACCTTCTGCAGAGCGCAGGCATCGGGGTTTGCTGACATGAAACCTGAGGCATGGGGAGAGGGCTCCGGGCAGCTCTATGGGCTGGAAACGGGCAGTAAAGTTCAGCAGCCATAGCGATGCTCCTCTGCAGACTCTTCTGGGGAAGGTGGTGGCTGCTCCCAATGTCCCCAGTTTGGGGCCTGGAAATGCTGCTGGGACAGGACCCAACGGTAACAGCAAAACTGGGCAGCGGAGGGGTTTGCTGTGTTTTCCTAATGATCCAGTTTTGCTTGTGAGATTTCAAGGTGGTGAAAACAGCAGCAGGACACTGTCGGTGTCTACCTTGTGCCCCGGTACGCAGGTGTCTGCGGTTTTTATTCTGTCAGTGTTTCTTTAAGCATGGCCTTACCCCCGAAGGAGAAAAACAAACTCCAGAAAGAGGATAAAAGCAGTGTGTGCTGTGCTGCCTTAACCCTTAGGGACCCGGGCAGCTTGTGCTTCCGCGGCACCTCCTGCCCTGCACAGCCCTGAGCTGCTCCTTGGCAGGGGCATCCGCCCTGGCGGAGGGCACAAAGACACCCAGAATAATTCCTTTTTTTAAAAAAAAAAAAAAAAGTGAAATGCTACATATGGCTTGGGTTAACCTCCGGTGCTCTGCCATAGTTAGCCAGAGCTGGTGTGGATGAAGCTGAGCCAGGGCTGAAGTGCTGATGGTTTCTTCGTGCTGACCAGTCTTGGAGCAGCCGCCCACATGGAGAGTCCATCATCTCCTGGTACCCATCTGCCTCCTGCCAGCAGAGACTGGGACGAGTTTGTTCTCTCCAAAGGCTGATGTGATCGTTAGGAGTGAAAATCAAACGGGGAGGGTTGCTACACCCCGGCCTGTAACCCCATGCTTAGGTTTGCAGCAAATGCCTGAAACTTCTTTCCTGAGCTTAGGGAGGTGGACTTGTTTTGTTGTGCATGTAAAAAAGCCTTGGAGGGTTTCCAAGCAGGGCTTTTTAGCATGGCTTCCTAAGGAAATAGGATGGGTGTGATTGAGGAGCTCTCAGCTGGCCGGATGGCTTGTCCCCTCCTGGCACCCTTGGACCCATTGCCATGTCCAGGGAAGAGATTCCAAGGATTTCTTGAAAGTAGGTGGGTAGAGAGAGATTCCCCCTGCTTCCCTGAGTAGGACTGGCATGCTCACCTGCTGTTAGACATCAGAGAATCCATGCTGCAGATGGGCAAAGTGGGAAATTGGGTGTGATGGGTTTTTTTTTCAGTCCGCTGCCTCCTCCCATGTTGCCCTGCAGTGTCCCGTCCCCCCCCTCCCCTCCCCCTACCTGGGTACTTGGGGCACAGCCTCCGCATTAACAGCCTCTATCCTCTCCTCCCCTCTGCCTCGCCGACACGGACCTGCCTGGACGCTCTCCCTGCTGCCGCCCGGGCTCCAGAGCGCACGCCGAGCCGGGTAAGTCGTGCCGGCAAGCCTGGCTGTGTCCGGGCCGGTGGCCTCCGCTGGCTGCGATGTGCGGGCGAGCGGACGGGCTTTCCCTCTGCGGGGCTCTGCCCGGCAGCCCGCCAGCCCCGAGTCGCTCTGAGCGTCCCCAGGATGGGAGGCAGAGGTGGCTGCCGGCCCCTGGGAAGGGCTGCGGGTGCTGGGGGAGCCCGGCTGCGGGGAGGGCACCCGGGGGCAGCGGCGGGCTCGGCGCTAGGGCAGCGCGGTGAGCGGGGCTGGCGCTGGCAGTGCGGGCAGGTGCAGGGGCCGTGTGTCTCCTGCAGGCGCTGCCGCCGGCTCCCTTGGCAAGCACTGGCAGCAGGATTTCCAGGAATGTTTTGTTTCCCGACCTTTTCAAAGCAAACAGCCCAGAGGTGGCCGGTCTGTCCTCTGTCTGGTGGCAGTGGCAGTGGCAGGGACCAGGGTCTCCTTCACACATGTGGCCAGGTTGGGGTCGTGGGGCTCCCTGGGGCGGGAGGCAGCTCTGCGGGCAGAGCAGGGCCACACTGTTCCCTTGTACGCCACAGCCCGGGCGCCCTGCTCCTCCTCTGCTGTGGGCTCCGGGTCTCCTTCCAGTTTCTCCTGATGTGTGGGCTCCTTTCCAGCATCTCCCACCCCAGCTTGGTGGATAAGGGCAGGGGACGTCTCCCCCTGCCACCGTGAGTCACCTTTCAAGGCTGTCTGTGTGTGTACACAAGGTGACTAAGGTGACTGCTCCCAGGACTGACCTTCCCCCAGGTACTGAGGTTGCAAGGGCTCAGCGTGGCGGGAAGGTAAGGGCAAGCCACAAAGCTGGGGGTAGGTGGGGAGAGGGGCTCCCACAGGCAGCGCCAAGTCTCTGGATTTGAGGAATTCTGGGGTCATTCCTGTGTCTCAGTGGAGCTGTTTTCCCTGGGGGCTAGAAGCAGCCTCCTTCCAGACTAGCCCAACAAAGGGGGCCCTGACCCGTGTCCAGCTCTGCATTTTCCCCCTTCTTTAGCCGGGGCAGTGTCCAGCCCTTCTGCTGTTGCCCCTTAGCAGGGCCCAGCGCTTCTGCCCTGGCTCTGGCGGCAGCCCAGCGCCTCTGGTGAACAGCACTGCACGTGCGAGCCCAGCCTGAGCCCCACGGTGAGGACACACAGGCTCCAGACCCGCTCCTGCACCTGCGCTGGCATCCGCTCCGCTGGCACGTGTGTGGTGGAGGCAGCGCTGAAATGCAGCCGTGTCCAGGGAGGAACAGAGCTGCGTTTGAACCGCAGGGTGCTGCGGGCTGGAGAGTGAATCCAGCTGCAGTGGGAGAGGGGGGGCAGCCGAGCGGCGAATACGTTTGCGTAGGGGTGTAGGGGGCTCCGGGAGAACATCTGAGTGGAGAATAGAAGACAGAGGGGCTCTGCTTATTGTAACCCCTGTTCACTTTGCTTTGCTGGCCTGGATGGGCTGTGTTTGCATTGGGGTTTTGTAGCTGGAGGTTCTGGGCCACCTCAATTCAGAGTCTTTGCTGCTGTGGGGATCTAAAGGTTGAGGGCTGCTCCCAAAATAACCAACGCCATCCTTTTCAAGGAGTTTCCAGTTTAGGAAAGAGGCTGAACAGGTCTCCTTACCTCAGCCCAGTGCTGCCAGCCCCTCTGCAACCCTCGGCTGCACCCTCTCTTTTAAGATACCCCCCAGCCTGTCGTGTCTCCCAGATCTGTGACATCTCCCGGGCTCTGTGGCAGCAGTGAGCCAGAGCTCCAGCTCCTGGCACAGGCAGGGGAAGGAAGGGTTAATGAGCCCCTCTGTTTGGGAGCAATTGGGATTGATCTTCATAGGTTTGCAGTCAGGTGGGAGAGGAGGAGAGAGCCATGGTTGATAGTCGCTGTGTTGTGCAGGATGGATCACCCCTGTGATCCCACAGTATGTGGGTACCTCCTCCGGAGATCACCCAGGGTGCAGGGAGCATCCTTTCTGCTCCGGGGTTGTGTGTGGCAAGGCTCTTAATCCTACTGTGCTGGAAACAACCGACCCTGTGGGAGCCTTAGGATGGGGCATTTTCGTCCCGACCCCCGGCACTACGGCTCTGTGGAGCAGTCGGGGAGCCGTGCCCCACACGCTGCCCTGGCCCGAGCACCCTGCCTGCTCTGGGAGGAGAGGCAGCTGCTGCGGTAATGGGTGTCAGCCTGGTGTTCCTCTGGTTTGCAGGGGCTGCGGGTGGGCAGGCACCACTTGATTGCATTATCATCCTCCGAGCAGCGAGTGTGGGGGGACGGGAGGGGATTTGAGACACCCCTGTGGCTGCTGGCAGCATCTTGGGGACAGGGCGTTCATCCTGCTCGGCCCCATCCTGCCTCACAGCCCGCCAGCTTCTGCAGCGGCAGGGTTAAAGCGAAGTAAACACGTCTCCGATGGGGATTTTCCACTCCGCCATGGCGTGTTATCTCCCAAAGGGGCGGATCTGCTCTCCAGCCGCGCTGGGGATGCTGCCTCGCTCAGCTCCTGCCTCCGCGCAGCCCTGCGTGTCAGCGGCCGGGCCAGGGCATGGCTGGCACTCCTCGTCCTCCACGGTCCCCGTCACTCATCCGCTGGCTGGGGCTGTGCCCCCCTGCCCCGTTGCGCACCCCTCTGCTCTGGCGGGGACGGGGAAACTGTGGCCTTGGGATTTTGGGCAGGGTTTTGTTCTCTCCCTTGTCATCCTGCCGCCAGCCAGGGAGAGGCTTTGCCAGGGTGGAGGCTGTGACGGGCTGATGGAGCAGCCGTGCTGTCCCGGGGCGCTGGGCCTGGCCGGGTTTGGGAGGTGAGGGGTGGGCAGGAGGGGAAGTGGTGAGGGCAGCTGGGAAAGGGAGGTGGTGGCGTGTTGGGGCTGCATGTGGGTGAGTCTCTGAGCACAGCTGCCTTCCGTCCACACTAGGAGACTGCGGGCAGCCAACCCCCAGGGACAGTCCCTTGTCTCTGCCCCGTCAGAGCTGAATGGATGAATTTGGGCTAGAACCCAGGGGACTGGAAATGTCTTCCCCAGCCTTGCTTAAAGCGCCAGGCTAAACCCCATCTCTGCTGCCAGGTGAATTTGCATCTTAGAGGACTCTAAGGCTGGGTGTGCAGGATGCCAGTAAGGGGATGCCGCAGGTCTCTGTGCAGAGGGGGAGAGTAGCACCTCCTCTTTTAGCCCTGAGGGCTGCTTGGTGGGGGAAGGGGACCCCTGCCCCCCAAAACCGGCTGTGGCACAGCTTGCACGGATGGCTGGATGCTGAACATTGGTTGGGGGCAGCCAGCAGCGCTGGGAGGTCTCTTCTAGAGAGCAAAGGCAGCTGGCAGGGCTTTGCGGGCTGTCTGCTCCCCCCAGCTCACATGCCTTCCTCCGCCCTCTCCGGCTCAGAGCGTCTCCGCTTCCCCTCCCGAGAGCCCGCAGGACGAGGAGCAGACGGGAGGCACGGACCTGAAGCGGAAGCGGGAGGAGAAGGATCTTCCTGGGCATTATGTGAGTGCAACACAGAGGGTGACCACCAGAGATGGGATGGGACCCTGGGGGTGGCCGGGGGGCTCCGTGCCTGCCCTGGGTGCAGAAGGGGTGTAATCCTGCAAAAAGAAGCGAAGATAATGAAGAGCCCTGGGGGAGGGCCCTCAGCCAGAGGGTTGAGTCCCTGCCTGCAGGGCATGGTGTTGGTCCACCAGCAGTGATGTGCAGGGGAAAATGGGATCTCTGTGCTGGCTGGGGTCCTGTGGGGCAGAGCCCAGAGCTTGGTCCAGCCTCTCCCACTCCTGACTGAGCCTTTCTGGGTTTCTCCCCCCTTTGCAGGATAGTGATGGGGACAAGAGCGACTACAACCTGGTGGTGGATGAGGTAAGCCCATACCAGTAAGGGCATGCTGAAGCCTTGCAGGGTATCCAGCTCAAGCTGTAGTCATCAGGTTTAAGACTCTGGTTCCCGAGGCTCATTAGGCTCCAGGTCATCGCTGCTGGGCAGGAGCGACTAGCCAGGACACGTGCCAGCCCTGCTCTGATGTGCTCGTGCCAGCCAAGGCTGATTCTGATTCGCGGTGCTCTGGATTGAAGGTTGTGCCAGGGAGGGCTCCACTTTGCCAGCCATAGACTTGGCTCCGCTTCGCAATCCCGTTTCGGCCCCTCTCCTGTAGCATCCCATATGGGGAGGCTGATAAGCGGGGATGAGAGCCCCGGGGAGGTGGGCTTGCTGCTGGCAGCTGGTGCATGTGGAAGTGGCAGGAGCAGGCAGGAATGCTGTGCTGCCTTCGGCAGGAGAGCCCACAGCACACCCTGGCCCAGCCCTGACAGCCCTGTCCAGGCGGCCACGTACAGTGCCTGTCCTTCAAGCAGCCTTGACTTTAACACGCTGAACCCATGTCCGTGTCTCAGTGCAGGGGGTACGCTGCATTTCAGTCTCTTGCAGCCAAACTGCCAGGTGCTGCTGGTACAACCTTCCCCGACCACCAAGGCAGACACTGTGCCCCAGCCCCAGCTATTCTTGGCAGAGATGATGTTTTTGGGGACATCCCTTTTCTTCCCTGCAAGACTGGGAGGAGGGACAACACATGTGATATTTTATTTTTTTTTTTCCCCCTCCTGACAATTCCAAAGGAAATACAAGCCCTGAAAGGAACTTCAGCAGGGTTTTCTGCAGAAAATGACTCTTATAAAAACTACTCATTGGTGTAATTACGGTGATAAAAATCACAGCCCTAATTGAATGGTTATAGGAGTGCGAGAGCTGAAGGGTGGCCTTGCCTCTGAAATGCTGCTGAGAGGCCGCCAAGAGGCCCTTTCTCAGTGCCGCGGGTGTGCTGGTCGCCATCCCTCCCCGTGAAGGCATCTGTGGTCAGCAGCATCCTCTGAATCGGCTGTCACCTCAAATTTTGTTCAAAGAGAAAAATCAAGGTGGTTTCCCATCCAGGGGACCGCGGAGCAGAGCTGAGGCCTCTAAGCGGACACTCCTCGTTAGTGCTGCTTGGGCAGACACAGGATGGCGAGCGGCTGGATGAGCAGCTTGCCCAGCAGGCAGCGGGGAGCGGTTGGGGGCTTGACGGTCCCTGCTGTGCTCTGCTCCGGGGGCGGCTCTCTGGGGCCCCTGTTGTCCCTGCCCTCCTGTGCAGAGGGACTGGGGTTCCCGCTCCTCAGGGACCTCCTCTTCCCCCAGGACCCCCCCTCAGAGCCCGGCAGCCCCAGCCGCACGCCCAGCAGCCGGCTCCCGCCAGCCCGCCGGGAGATGCCCGAGAGCCCTGCCTCCATCGCCTCCAGCCGGAGCACGACACCCCTCAAGCCGAAGGACCAGAGTCTGGTAGGGAGCAGTGTGGGCAGCCCGGGCCGTGGGTGGGCAGTGGGGCTGGGGATGTGGCCTTGAATTTCTCTGTGGCCCATCTGCTGCAGCCCGAAGGCGGGCAAGGAGATGATGGTACTGAGTGCGTGGTACCCACTGCCGGACTCCCCGGCACTGGGAGCAGAGGTCTGTGCCCGCGGCGGGAAGCTAATCATCAGCTCGGCAAAGGCCTGGCCCTGCAGGTATTTTCCATCCGGCTGCCTGCAGGATTCCCCAGGGCTGCTTTCAGCAATTGCTTCATTTTTTTTTTTTTTTTTTTTTTTTCCTTCCTCCTTGCCAAGCACCAGCCCAATGCTCAGATTGAAACATCAGCGTGCGGGAAGGGGGAGGGACGTTTCTGCCAATCCTTGGCCCTCCCAGCACCGCAGGGACCGAAGCGATGCATCCCCGCCATGGCGGGGTCAGGAGCTGGCCGGGGCCGCGGGGAGCAGCGCGGCGGCTCCCCGGCACAATCGGATTAGAGCAGACAAAGCGCCCCGAGCAATCTGCCAGCGCAGCACGCAGCTTTTCTCTGTTATTAATTTTTTTTCCTTTGCTGGTGTCGACAAAATCCCCAGGCAGAAAAAGAGGAAGAAATAGGAGAGGCAAGAAAAAAGAAAGGAATGAAATGGCCGGTTTGTCCCAGGCGTCCTGGTCCTGCTCTGCGCAGGCTGGGGACGGGGGTGTCCCCCGCACAAGAGGGATTTCACATGAGGGAGCTGTTGCTGTTGTTAGTCTCTGTGTAATGGCCCTGCTGGGCCTTGTGCTGACGGCGGGGTGCTGTAGGGGTGCAGGACTGTGGCAGTTTGGGGTGAGCCAGGGCTGGCATTGAGCGTTTGCACCCGGGGGGAGTGGAGACATGGGGCTCCTTCCACGCCGTGGGGAGGGCACAACGGGCACAGGAGGAAAGGAGTGGGATTTGGGCCGAGGATGGCCGAGTCCCCATCCAGCTCCAGGAGCGGTGCTGCCTGGTGCCCCCTCCTCTCCCGGGTGGCTCAAGGCTGCCAGCAGGCTTACGGTGCTGGGGTTTGCTCTCCCGGGCAGTGGTCCCGCTGCTGAGGCTGCTCTTCCCTCTGCCGTGCAGACCGACCCTCCGGCCAGTGCTCCCACCCCCAAGCCCTCTGCTTCCTCGCCGCCCCGCGACGCCCTCACGCCCGGCCCCGGGCCCAGCTCAGCCGCCCTGCCCCGGCAGCCCCCTGCCAAGGCGCCTGCCACCGACAGCATCAGTGAGTGTGCAGGGACGTGGGGGTGTCGTGCTGTGCTGCGGGCGGTGGTGTGGGGCTGGGGTGAGGGGACAGGGGTCAGGATGCTCTCTCCCACCAGCAGAGGTGGGGGACTGTTTTGCTCCACGTAATCAAACGTATCGACTACGGCCAACACGTGCACCTACATGCAATTACCACGTACCCAACTGCCGATGCTCTCCTGGTGGGCTCAGACCCGCTGGAGGTGGTGTGTCTATGTGCGGAGTTCTTCACTATGGGTAGTTCTGGGGGTGCAGGTGTTTTGTCTGGAGATCATAGTTTTTCCTCTGACAAATTGTCATTTTGCTGTTGCTACATGCAGCCATGTGCTTCAGGGCTTGGCTGCAGGGAAAGGAGGGGTGGCCGAGTGCCACCACCGGCACAGGGGGTTGCAGGAGGCCAGGACGCAGCCGGTCTCCCTGTGCAGCTGAGGATCTCCATAGGGGTGAGGGTCTGCATGCGCTGGGTGCTGTGGGGACCCTGGGCAGGATCCGGCTGACCCAGGAGCCCCTGTCAATGGCTGCCACCTTCTTCTGAAAGCACAGGGGAGGGAGGGTGAGTGCTCAGTAGTGGCCCCTGTGGTGGCTGATGGGGAACTAGTCGTGCCCCCTTTTCCTGCCTCAGTTTCCTTGAAGACATTTCAGAAAGCCTTGGGATGAGGTCTCTGGAACAGCTTGGCCACTGCGTAGCCAAAGGAACCAAAAGGTGATGGGAGGAGGACAGCTAGTGCAAGGGAGAAATAAAGCCAGGACTGGAGATGTTAAACCCTTGTCTGGCCCAAAATTACAGCCGTTTAGCAAAAAATTGAATTGGAATCGACTTCAATAAGCCATTGAAAGCCTGGAGGTAGAGCCACTTAGCCATCAACTGCAGGTAATTTGGCCTGGCCATGTCTAAAAAGGCGTTGGCAGCAGAGATGAGGGTTGCTGCGGGTTAGCGGCTGCTCTGTGGTGTGTCCTTTAGAGGGATGGAGCCGTTTGATCTCCTGTGCTGGATTTGCATCCTGCGTCCATGACTGATGGGACTCGGGGGCTGCCCCTCTCCTTTGGTCTTTGGCTTCCAGTCCATAACCTGACTGCCCTCCTCCTCATCCGCTAGTTTGTGCCAGGCTTGGCTGGGCTCTGTGCAGAGGTGACGCTGCCTCTTGCTGCCTGGCTTCAGTGCCAGATGCCCTTTTCCCTCGGGTGATGCTCGCTCACACCCGTTGGCCAGGGCCAATGAGCGGGTCTCTCCTCGTGCAGCTCTCCGCAGCCCACTGAGCATGTCCAGCCCCTACACGTCCTCCTTCGGGATGGTGCCTCACGCCACCCTCAACGGGGAGCTCCCGGCCCCCAGCATGTACATGGGCATCCACCTCTCACCACAGGTCAGCAGCGCCGTGATGTACGGCCGATCCCCGATGGTAAGTCACTGAGGGACAGGCCCGATCTGCCAGCGTGTGTTGGCTCTGCCGTCTGTCCCCTGCTGCCGGGGGCATACACTGTCTGTGATGCGCATCTGTAGTGTGCGATGAGCTCAAGCCTGGGGGGGTGCAGCCATAGGAAGGGCTCCCTTCTGGAGGTGTGTGGGTTGTGGGGCTGGTGGAGGCTGCAGAGCTCTCGGAGGAGTCCCCTCTGGTGTGTAGCTGTGTCTTTGGGAGCCCATTTTGGCCTTTGTCAGTTGCATGTGGAGGAAGCAGAAACAGGGACCTTGCGCAGAGCTGGGCTGGCGCTGTCCCTGGGCATGCGGGGAGAGGCATGAACCCAGACTTCGTGTCCCCTCCTGGGGCTTTGGCACTTTGGTCATCATGTGCCCTTTGCTTTGTACAGGTGGCTTTTGAGTCGCACCCCCACTTGAGGGCTTCCACCATCTCATCTTCGCTCTCCACCATCCCCGGAGGGAAACCGTAAGTGTGGCCGCACATGGGGACTGCAGGGAGGGTGGGCAGCAAGGGGCTGAGCCGGGCAGCACGGGGCGGTTGCAGGGGGCGTCTCTCCCCATGGCTTATTTCTGCACCCAGTGGGTGTCGGGCAGGGCAGGGCCTGGCTGGGGTTTCTCCCCACTTCTGAGTCCAACACAGTCATTTTCTTCTGGGCAGCTGGTGGTAACAAGGAGCTAGTTAATTATATCCCTCATTAGTCAGAGTGCACAGGGCACCTTCCACCTGACTCGAGCATGGCTGATGGGAGAGGTTGGCTCCCACACTCAGACTTCACATGGGGATTGTTCATTCCTGTCTTCTGCTCCCTTCCAGCGCCTACTCCTTCCATGTCAGTGCCGACGGGCAGATGCAGCCGGTGCCTTTCCCACCCGATGCCCTCATCGGCTCCGGCATCCCCCGCCACGCGCGGCAGCTCCACACACTGACCCACGGCGAGGTGGTCTGCGCCGTCACCATCAGCAACTCCACACAGCATGTCTACACCGGGGGCAAGGGTTGTGTGAAGGTGTGGGACGTGGGGCAGCCGGGCACCAAGACAGCGGTGGCTCAGCTGGACTGTTTGGTAAGGAGAAGGAACAGAAAGGGATTGTGTGGGGGCTGGGAAGGGGAATATGCCCCTGTAACAATGGAGGGGGACAGAGGGTCGTTTCATGTCTATGATGAGAAAAGGAGATCCGTCTCCCACATCCCCCATGCACTGGTCAGCTCCTTCTTCACTCGCTCCATTCCCTGTAATCCCAATTCAGAACCGTGACAACTACATCCGCTCCTGCAAGCTGCTCCCCGATGGCCGGAGCCTGATCGTGGGGGGGGAGGCCAGCACCCTCTCCATCTGGGACCTGGCGGCGCCCACACCCCGCATCAAGGCTGAGCTCACCTCCTCTGCCCCCGCCTGCTACGCCCTGGCCATCAGCCCCGACGCCAAAGTCTGCTTCTCCTGCTGCAGCGACGGCAACATCGTGGTGTGGGACCTGCAGAACCAGACCATGGTGAGGTGAGCCCGGGACATGGGGGTGGTGGCACAGGGCAGCAACATTGGGGTTAATGCTGGCTCTTAGGGAGTTGGCAGCCCTGACAGCCATGCGTTCGCCCTCTCCATCCCCCTCTTTCCCAGGCAGTTTCAAGGCCACACGGATGGTGCCAGCTGCATCGACATCTCTAATGATGGCACCAAGCTGTGGACAGGGGGTCTGGACAACACGGTGCGGTGCTGGGACCTGCGGGAAGGGCGGCAGCTGCAGCAGCACGACTTCAGCTCCCAGGTAGGGGCAGGAGTCAGCTGGGCACACCGTGGGGCCGGCTGGGGCCTGCCACGCTGGTGCCTGACCCTGTCTCTCCCCCAGATCTTCTCCCTGGGGTACTGCCCGACGGGAGAGTGGCTGGCAGTGGGCATGGAGAGCAGCAATGTGGAGATTCTGCATGTCACCAAACCAGACAAGTACCAGCTGCACCTCCACGAGAGCTGCGTCCTCTCCCTCAAATTCGCCTCCTGCGGTAGGCAAGAGCTGTGTTTTCTGCTTGGGCTGTGTCAACTTTGGAGCTGGGGGTTGCTCTGTTCAGCCCCAGATCGGTCCTTTTGGTTCCCCCCCCATGCTCAGCCCCCCTGAGCGGAGTCCCAGATGCTGACCCACTTTGTCTCCTGCCCCAGGGAAGTGGTTTGTGAGCACAGGGAAGGACAACCTGCTGAACGCCTGGCGGACGCCCTACGGAGCCAGCATCTTCCAGGTGCGTGGCGGGTGTTTGGACGGAGGGGATGAGGGCGGCTTCAGCCACCAGCGCCGTCCTCACCATCCGCCTCTCTCATGTTCAGTCTAAAGAGTCCTCATCGGTGCTGAGCTGTGACATCTCCATCAACGACAAATTCATCGTTACGGGCTCTGGTGACAAGAAGGCCACAGTGTACGAGGTGGTGTACTGAGGCCCTGTCCGTCACTATCCCTCATCCGTCACGGACAGGGCCAGGCCTTGCTCAAAGCTGCTGGGGCTGGTGGCGGCCTCCCATGCTGGGCCAGCCCTGCTCTCCCTCCTCTTCCTCCTCCTCCTCCTCCTCCTCCTTCCAGCTGCCAAACCAAGGCTCAGCAGTGGCCCTGCTCCCTCCTGCCCTGGTCCCTGCTTGAGGCATTGCAGGGGTGATGGGCAGAGCTGGAGGTGAGCCCTCGGTGGGGCCGGGTGTCCCCCAAGCCAGGCGGGGGGTAAGTGCTGGTCTGGGCGTCCCAGGGCCAGTCTGTCCCTCGAGGCTGAGGCCAGGGGGAGCACTGATGGGGCAGCAAAACGGACCGTGAGCGACTGAGATAGTGTTGTTCCTGAAATACTGTTGCTGACTTAATGGCACCCATTTTCTGCTGCAGAAACAGCTGTAAATTATCAGTAAAGAAATGTATTTAATTGTGTTTTCACTCCCTTACTAATAAAAAGGAACAAAAGAGTGGCTGGTCTGGTGGTGGGCTGGCGGCTGATCTCACTGCAGGATGGATGGAAACCGGTCCCCGGGCAGCGAACCCCCATCCCCTGAAATGGCGCCTGTAACCATGCCCACACAGCCAGGGGGCTCAGCCCCCTCCCACGGCCGCAGGTGGGACCTGCTTCTGTCCCACACCCCCTCGTGTGTACGGAGTGAGGGTCCCCTCGGCAGCGCTGCACTGCTCCCGGGCAAGGGCAAGGGCTGGGTGGTGAAGTGCAGCTGAAGTCCCATGGCTGCCAGCGCTGGAGAGGCCTTTCCCTGTAACAGAGCTGCTCCTGCCCCCTGCCACAGCCCCGGCCCTGGGCAGTATGGGGCGAGCTGGGCCACGGGGCAGGAGCACAGTGTGGCCACAGCCACTGCACCGCAGCCACAGCACTCTGCATCCCCCACAGCCCTCACCATGGCCGCTGCCGGCGGGCTGTGCTCCAAGGCTCTCGGCCACAGCCCTGTTCCCCCCACGGCAGCGCTGGCAGGGGCCCAGCCCGATAAGGCAGCGCCGACTGCTCACATCTCATTTCCTTCACAAACCGCTTCCTCCAGCAACGGCCTCTCCCCTGCACCCCGCAGACACAGGGGCTGCGCCAGGGACGGCACCGTACCGCCACCGCCGCATGTCCTTCCCCTCGCCATCGGTGTTGCTCTGGCCCTGCGTTGCTCTGCCCCGCGCACAGGACTAACGCTGGCCGGAGTGTCCTGCTGCCCGGCCTCATGGCACTGCCCCAGCGCAGGAAAGGGAAAGGAGCAGCGAGCTGCGGCAGCCAAAGGCATTGCCATTCATCTCACACATCCTCGCCCACCGCCAAGGAGCACCGCGGCTGCTGCCCAGGACAAGGCACAGCTGTGCTTTTCTGTTTGTTTTTATTATTAAATACACCCCAGGATGCACAGAGGTAGATGAGGACAGAGCCCATCCTCCCCGGTCTGGCCCAGAGCCTTAACAACAAAAAAAAAAACTAACCCACACAACAAAATGTTTAAAAAAAATAATTAAAAAACCCAAACAAACAAAAAATACCCAACCCTAACAATGTCCAACCCACCCCACCCCACCCCCCCAACTCCCCCAGTCCAGATTTAGAAACAAACCAACAAATAAAGAACAAAACAAGGAGAAAGTCCCCAGGAAATTCACTGTGAGCAGCAGCCGCCACCTTCCAGCACAGCGTGACGCCTGGCCATGGTCCCAGGGCCACCTCCACCCCTCGCCACTCTCCTCCAGCTCCGACGGCCCGGCCACGGGCCGCACATGCTTCGGGAAGTCAGCAGCAGGGCAGGTAGAGGCCACCCGTCCGTCCACATGGACCTCCACCTGTCCACGTGCCCTGGGCCCTCCCCGCAGTTGGCACCTCTCGCTCTCAGTAAATGACCTCGTAAACCGTGGCCTTCTTGTCCCCTGAGCCAGTGACGATGAACTGGTCATCCGTGGAGACATCACAGCTGAGGACGGAGGAGGTCTCCTTTGACTGGACAAAGGAGGGCAGGGGGTAAGCACAAGGAGCAGCCCCACATCATGGTCCCCTTCCCACCCCTTGGGACTTGGGGCCCCGGGTTGTGCCCCGGGAGGCCGCAGGGACAAGTTTGTTTATGGGGTCATTATTGCTAAGACAAACTTAGAGCTGGGTTGAGCTGGGCCATCCCAGCTCTAGGCAACTTCTCCCAAGGGATATCTCCCCCGACCCCGAGGGCTGTGCACACCCCATACCTGGAAGATGCTGGCTCCGTAGGGTGTCCGCCAGGCATTCAGCAGGTTGTCCTTCCCCGTGCTCACAAACCACTTCCCTGTGGGAGGGACAGAAGGGACAAAGAGGAGCACTGCATCACCAAACTGTGCCCACCAGCTGGACTGCCGCAGCAAATTGTGCCCAGGTTGTGTAAGACCAGGGGGGACGAGGAAGCAAGGTCTCAACTGCTCGTCAGCCAAGGGGCTGTTTTAAGGAACACAAAGGGGAGTCCTGGGACACCAGAGATGAGAGAGCAGCCACGGAAGCCCCTTCTCTGAGGGATACCATTGGCATCCACACCTGACCGGGCTGGGTCCGGAGCTAGTGCTTGCCCCCAGCACCACGAGCCCTGGGACACATGGCCAGGAGAGAAGACTGCATCCAGCAGCCTCCAGAGCCAGGGCTGGGAGCAGCCTGCCTACCACAGGAGGCGAATTTGAGGGAGAGGACGCAGCTCTCGTGGAGGTGCAGCTGGTACTTGTCTGGTTTGGTGACATGCAGAATCTCCACATTGCTGCTCTCCATGCCCACTGCCAGCCACTCTCCCGTCGGGCAGTACCCCAGGGAGAAGATCTGGGGGAGAGACAGGGTCAGGCACCAGCGTGGCAGGCCCCAGCCGGCCCCACGGTGTGCCCAGCTGACTCCTGCCCCTACCTGGGAGCTGAAGTCGTGCTGCTGCAGCTGCCGCCCTTCCCGCAGGTCCCAGCACCGCACCGTGTTGTCCAGACCCCCTGTCCACAGCTTGGTGCCATCATTAGAGATGTCGATGCAGCTGGCACCATCCGTGTGGCCTTGAAACTGCCTGGGAAAGAGGGGGATGGAGAGGGCGAGCACATGGCCGTCAGGGCTGCCACCACCTGCAGCACAGAGTGGGCCAGGGCAGCACCCAGCAGCGAGGAGCAGATCCCTGCTGCAAGGACGGGGACCATCCCATGGCAGGGTTAGACTGTGGGGAGGGGTAGGGATGCCCTGGAGGGGACCAAGCGGTCCCTGGCTGAAGGAGCCCCACCAGCCCTGCCCATGCTGCCCCTGTCGCGGGCTCACCTGACCAGGGTCTGGTTCTGCAGGTCCCACACCACGATGTTGCCGTCGCTGCAGCAGGAGAAGCAGACTTTGGCGTCGGGGCTGATGGCCAGGGCGTAGCAGGCGGGGGCAGAGGAGGTGAGCTCAGCCTTGATGCGGGGTGTGGGCGCCGCCAGGTCCCAGATGGAGAGGGTGCTGGCCTCCCCCCCCACGATCAGGCTCCGGCCATCGGGGAGCAGCTTGCAGGAGCGGATGTAGTTGTCGCGGTTCTGGGGTGCAGGAAGGAGGACCCCATTAAGCCCTTCCCCTGCAGCCCTTCTGCACCCATCCCTGGTCATCCCAGGGCCAGCAGCCCATCGTGAGGACAGGAAGAGCAGCAGCGGGGCAGACCCCCAGCCGCCCTCCCGGGACAGCAGGGCTGGGGCAGGGGCGGCAGTGCAGCCCACCCCTCTCTGTGCCCAGAGCTGTGATCCCCTACCAGCTCCCACTGGAGCCCCTCAGTGTGCTACTGTGCTATGAACGGCCTCGGGGACACCCTCGCCCTGCAGCATCCCTGCCCGCAGCTGCCCGACAGCCATGGCCAGTCCTGGAGGAGACGCGGGGCAGCTGGGGAGGCAGCTCCATAAGGCTGCAACAGCCTGCAGCTCTGAGCACTAAAACCCCATTTTCCCTCACTCCCGAATTTCTGATGGAGCTTGAAATTATCATGACTCAGTCATTTCCTTGTTTATGCATCTGTATCTTCAAGGTCAGCACCGTCCAGGAATAATATACGTCAGACTGCCCAGGCCCTGCGGCCAGCAAGTCGAGAGGAGGACTTGGGTTTGGGCTGTTCAAAGCAGGCACAGGGACTCCAATTCCAGCAGCCCATTTAAAATAAACCTCAAAGAACACAGGTCAAAAATACTCTCAGGTGATGCCTGTGCATCAAGCTTGGCTCTGGTGAGTTACTGTGGTCGGACAGTCCATTTCATTTATTTTTAAAAGAAATAGAAGGTCTCCCTGCAGCCAGACTCACACCAGCAAAAGCAGAAACAAGGACGGAGCCGAACCCGAGTGATGCTTCATCCCACACGATTCTGGCCCGTACGAAGTATTTGGCCAGGGGGTTGACACTGGCAAAGGCTTGCCTTAGGGCAATCACTGTCAGACAAAGCAATGCCAAGGGTGGTGCGTGTGTGTGTGTAAAAGCCCCCCAATGGCTTGGGACACTCAGAACAGACGGGCCGGTGCAGAGGAGCACACTGGCAGCACCGAGCCACCATCCCTCCTTACTCGCCCCCCACTGCCCCCACTTAGAAACGCACACAGAGACTCTCCCCAGTGCACATCATCGCTTTCAGACACCCCCTGCACCCCTGAGGTCCCTGATAGGGACCCCAGACCTCATATTCATTGCAGCAGGGTGACACAGTGCAGGAAACAACCCATGCCAGGGTGGCAGTGTGCCCCTCCTTACCAAACAGTCCAGCTGAGCCACCGCTGTCTTGGTGCCCGGCTGCCCCACGTCCCACACCTTCACACAGCCCTTGCCCCCGGTGTAGACGTGTCGCGTGGAGTTGCTGATGGTGACAGCGCAGACAACCTCACCGTGGGTCAGTGTGTGGAGCTGCCGTGCGTGGCGGGGGATGCCGGAGCCGATGAGGGCATCGGGTGGGAAAGGCACCGGCTGCATCTGCCCGTCGGCACTGACATGGAAGGAGTAGGCGCTGGAAGGGAGCAGAGCAGTGAGAAGCACCTGAGGATCCCGCGCGGAGAGCAGCTGGCACCACATCAGACGCAGTGTGCCCGACGCAGGCAGCATAGTTTGGAGTCGGAGCTATGAGCAGAGCGGTGCCGGGCACGCGACAGCCGCTTGCTGTGCCCGCTGTCCCTGCTGGCCACTGCCCGCCTGCACCGCCCAGCTTAAGCCCTGCAGCACCTCGTCCCCTGCCCCAGTGCAGCCCCACTTACGGTTTCCCCGAAGTCCCCACTTGCATGCTGGCCGCCAGCCCTGGGACACGCATGTGGGGGTGCGGGTCGTAGCCCACCTGGAGGGGAGAGCGGGTGAGAGCAGCTCGCACCCCACAGCCCCCACAGCCCTACAGGAAGAGGCTCACGCACCAGGGGGGAGCGCCCGTAGCTGCCGGCTCCCACAGCGGCCGCAGCCCCGTTGAGCTGCGGGGACATGAGGTGGAGGCTGGCGTAGGCGCTGGTCCCGGCCATGTCCCCGTTAACCGCAGGGTGGGCCATGCCGAAGGCAGCCGAGTAGGGGCTCTGCACTCCCAGCGGGTTCCTCAGGCCCAGGGCTGCTGGGGGAGAGGTGGCATGAAGGGACGGGGCCCTGGGTCCGTCCTTGCGGGGTACGGCAGGACCAGCGCTCAGGGCCACCCGCCTGGACCCTGGCGGGGCCAAACTCACCCAGTGGGTCCATGGGGGCCTTGGCGGCAGCGGGGCGGAACTGCTGGGCACTGCTGGAGCCCGGGGCTGTGGCGTCACCCTGGGAGGTGGGGGTGCTGGACTTCAGGCTGGGTGTCCCTGCCTTCTCCACCTACCGGGAACAGAGTGGGGAGATCTGACAGCCGCGCTCCCACCCTGCCGGAGGGGGGGGGTCTCCTCAGGTCCCCCCCAGTGAGCCAGTCCCTGTTCCTCACCCCTGATGGCAGCCCAGCCCAGCCAGCACTGCGCGCTCTGCGGGATGGGATACAAGAGAGGATCTAATAGAGCAGGAGTCCCCCCCATCCCCTCAGCATTGCCAGTGCCCCCATGGGTTTGGAGGCGGGTGGACCCATGTCCCGCAGCTCTGCCAGCCGAGCCTGGGTGGTGGGGACATGAGCACAACCCTGAGCGAAGCGCATGGCCGCCCCACACAGTGCACGTACCACGGGCGCATCCTTGCTCCGAGACGGCGACGTGCTGCTCGAGGAGGCCATGGAGGTCGGGCTAAGCGGTACAGCCTCTTTCCTCCCCAGCGGGACCTTCTCCACCCCATTCTCCCGGGACGAGTAGGAGTGGACGCTGTGCGGGGAAGAGGGGTCCTGGGGGAGGGAGTGAAATCAGCAGGCAGCAGAGCAGGCAGGAGCGCAGGGACGTGCCAGGCCATGGTGAGCTGGTGGCTCAAACGAGGGCCAGACTGGGAGCCTGGATCCAGGGGCGCGTCACTGCCATCAGCGAGGGCCAGTGAGCACATGGGGTTCCCACCGCCACCTCCCCGTGCTGCCCGCCTGTCAGCCCCCTACTGAGGCGGAGGGATGGGCAGCACACGCAGACCCCAGCCCCTGGCACACTGACCTCATCCACCACCAAGTTGTCTTCGCTTTTGTCCGCGTCGCTGCCCTGAAATGCAGAGGACGGTTGGAGCCAAAGGGGCTGAGGCTGCCCTCGCTCCCGCCTGGGAAGCGCCAGAGGTGCGGGCAGCTCTGCTCGTCGCCCTGCTTGCAGCCCTGGATGCCACAAGCTCCCCAGCCCCCCTTCCCTGGGCTCACGTAGTCCGTAACGAAGTCCTTCTCTTCCACCTTCCTCTTCTTGCTGCTGCTCAGGTACTCGGAGATGGCTCGTGCCCGCTCCCCGTTGGGCAGTGCCAGGGAGCTCTGGGGCGGAGGGACGCAGCGTTAGGGGCCACAAGCCACTGTGCCCGGCTGCCAGGACAGGCAGCACCGATGCAGGGCTGTGGGCGGCTGCTGGGGCATGGAGGGCCCCAGTGCAGCCCCCTGTGCCACCAGCACGGGCTTCAGCTCCCGCCAAAGGAGCAAGGAGGGGAACGCTGCTCGGGGGGACGGCGTGGTTTGCCCACGCAACATGGGGAGGGGGTCCCCACGGGGAGAGCACCCACCCGCTCTCACCCTCACAGCCGTGCCGGCAGCGGGGCCTCGGCCGGGGAGCGGGACCCGAGGACCGGTTCCCCGCGTGGCCGCCCGCTCGCAGGGCCCCGGCCGGAGCGTGCACAGCCGGAGGGAAATGGCACAAGAGAAGGAAAAGGCACTTACGGGGCCGGGGTCCCGCTCTGTCGCCGTGGCAACGCGGAGCAGCAGGAGAAGGAGGGAAGGAGGGACAGGCTGTGCCACTGCCAAGAGCCCCCCGGGAACGCCGCCCGCTCCTCCCGCCAGTGCCGGGGTGCTCGTGGCAGGGCCGGGGCAGCGCAGCAGCAGTGGGGTGGTCCCAGGACCCCACCAGGGATGACCTCCCCAGCACACCCCACTGCTCTCCCAGGAGGTGCTGCTCAGTGAGGGACATTCCCCACGCAAACCCCTCCCGGCCAGCAAGCCCCCTCTCCACCAGCCCACTCAGGAGCCCCGAGGCACAGACAAGCCACCCCCCACCCTGCCCTGGCCCACCACTCCAGGGAAGCACCCAAGGGGGAATGGGGAGCAGAGGCAGCCCCGGGGCCCAGCACTGCCCGTTCCCAGGTTTGCCTGTGGCCAAAAGGGTCTCCTCAGACCCCCCCCGGCTCCTGTCCCCCCATGCTCACCCCTGGGCTCGGTGTCATGGACTCCTCGGTCGTCTTTGGCGAGGAGCTGGGCCTGGGCCCCCAGCGCCCCCGAGAGCGCCAGCAGCCCCGAGGCACTGCCAATGCCTGCAAGGCCGGTGGGCTGCATGCCGGAGGGGTGGGGGGTCAGCGGGATGGGGGGAGCATGGTGCGAGAGGTGCTGCGTCTGGAGCTGGTGCTGGAGAGGAGCGGGAGAGAGCAGAGCCGAAGGGTCATGTCAGGACAGCTGCCGGGGTGGGGGGGAAGAGGCTGCTCCTCCCCACCGGCAGCCCTGGGTCAGCCCGGGGACGGGGACAGGGACGGGGAGCTGGTGAGGAGGGGCAGGACACACTCCCAGGGTGCCCCCAGCCAAGCTGTGGGGGCCACCATGTCCCTCCCACCCTGCGACAGGAGCTACTGGGACAGACGGGGGACCCTACCCATACCCATACCCCCGTACCACTGCGGTCTTGAGGAAACAACCGCGGTGTGGGGACAGTGGTGACCCCCCCTCCACCTGGGCCACAGCGACACGCACCAGCCCCGCGCCCTGCTTTGACACCGCTGCAGCAGCATCTCCTCTACCCCGAGTACTGCTGGCAGCCCCCCCGCCAGCCTGGCTTGTCCCCCTCCATCCGCCCCAACTCAGCCACGGGTAGGGAGGGACAATGGGGGCAGGGGACTGCAGCCGACCCCCACGTGCTCAGGGCAGGACGGGTCTCCAGCCCAGAGGACAGCAGGAGCATGGGAGGCACCATCGCCTGCGGGAGCGCAGCACCCGGGCAGAGGGTTGACGTACCCCGATCGCCGCGTTCAGGTCGGTCATAGTCACCTGCTTCGCACGCTCCACGGCCTGGACCACCTGCTGCTGGTGCTGCGGGGAGAGAAGAGCCCGTCAGCACCGCGCCATGCCCACGCCGACTCCTGCGGCGAGTGGGGCTGCGCCAGGCTCATTTCTTCAGGGGATGGGGCAAAGCCCCCCTGGCTCTGCACGCCCGGCCGGGCCCCGAGGGATCACCCACCTCCTGAGACAGGAACGGGATGAGCTGGGCACAAATCACGTTGAGCCGCTTTGCAATCTCCGTCTGGCAGCAGGAGAGAGGCAGCGCTGTCAGGGCGAGGGGCAGAGCTGCCCCCACGCTGCACGGCCCCGATGCCGCAGGAGACCCCTCCCACCACATGTGCCCCCCAGGCAGGCAGAGACACCCCCCCATTGCCACCCAAGCAGCCACAGGGTGCTCGCCCCAGGGGCCCAGCATCCTCCACCCCCACCCTGAGAGCCCCAGGACGGCTCTCGCCTCCTCCCTCCCGGGGACGCGGTGCCTCATGGCCCGTGCCACCCAGGGCCATCCCCAAGCAAGCCCCCAGCCCTCAGGTCAGGGCCCCGCAGGCTCCGCGCAGCCTCCTGCCAGCACCGCGGCCGCTAATTGCCGCTCTCGCGGCCGCAGGAAGCCCTGGAGAGGTGCTCTTCTTACAGCTGCTGTTTTCCTGCAACACTCGAGTGCCACAGGCAATCAGGAGCACCGAGCGTGGGAGCAGCGCGGGGAGGGCGAGCGGCAGCGTGCCGTGCCATGCCGTGCTCCCACCGCTCCCCACAGCTCAGGCAAGGCCCCGCCACCCCCACGCTGCACCGCCCGGGCCGGGGGGCGAGCACAGCCGTCCCTGGCCCCACAGACACATCCCTGGGGAGAATCCCCAGTGGCTGCAGGGTCGGGCCCTCGCCCCGAGCGCCAGTGGGTGACAGCCGGGACAGCAGACACCGCTCGAGGCAGCAGCAGAGATGTCCACGCTGCTCCTCATCATGCAAAGCCAGGCACCCCACCCCACCTCAGCAGTGGAGAGGGGGCAGAGATCAGCAGCTCTCCCTAAACATGGGCATCCTCCGCTCCCGGACAGGCGGGGATGCTCTGGGCACGGGGTCTGCGGGTTAAGGTGCTGCCCCAAGCCCCAAGGAGCTCCCTGCTCGCCCCAGTGGGGAGGACGAAGGCGTTACAGAGCCAGCATGGGGCTGAGAGGAGGGGGTCCAACCCGGACCCTCTTGTCAGCCCGAGGAGGAGACCAGGGGCTAAAGGGCCCCAACCGCCAGGGATGGAGCTGACCCCCCGATCTCCCCCCCGTCTCCCGTGCCCGGCCAGCACAGGTGCCACGGTGCCAGGGTGAGGGGCTGCCACGCTGCCCAGCCGGTGTGGGGGGACACACCCGGGGACACCCCATGCCACCCTCTGGAGCAGCCACCAACCCGTTTTTGCCAGACCCACAGAGAACAGAAACAATCCAGCACCCGCCCTCGCTTCCCCTTCTGAAGGAGGAAAAAAGAGAAAGAGAAGAAAGAAAAGGGGGGGGGGGGGAGCAAGGAGATTTGGCAGCCGGCAGTTCTGGGAAGGATTTAGCTGTCTCCCGGGGCCGGCAGTGATGGATTCTCTTCCCTAATGCACTGATGGGCAGCAGCTCCTTGGGGAGAGCTGCCTCCAATTCACTCGCACTCGTTAATGTGCAATTTACTGGCACTTTAACGCTCTCAGCATGAAAAATGATCATGCTGTTTGCAGCCCCCCCAGCCACCAGCACCGTCACCTCCCCTCTGGCGTGCGGTGAGCAAGTCCAAGGCCAGGCAGATTCGGGGAGGTGGTTTTATAAAAAGCTACAGACCCCTTCCATGCCAAAACCAAAACAACAATAAAAAATTAACGTCTCCTGCTCGTTCCTGTCTTGAGCCTCCCCTGCCGAGCTTGTGGCTGCCTGGAGAGCTGCAGCCCCACAGCTGCCCCCCCAACCCCATTTCCCTCCAAACGAACCCAGGGCAAAACCGCCCTGAGCCTCGGCCCTTGGCAGTGCCGGCACTGCCGACACCAGCACCGCGGGAGCCGGGTGCCCGGGGGGACGCTGGGCTCAGCGCTGGGTGCAGCGGGGATGGAGGCAGCATTGCACCACAGCACTGCCTGGCCTTCACCAGCGGCGATGGGGCAAGCGCTTCCTCAGGGGTCCCGGGGCAGCCGAGAGCACCCAGCACCTCTGCCCGAGCCCGCGAGCAGCACTGCATTTGGGGGAAGGGGAGGAGAGATGGCGACCCGATCTCCCCGTGGCGGCGATAACCCGCGGCTCCCGCGCAGGCAGTTCCCATTTTTCACACAATGGCCACTGGCTGTCAGAGCAGACTTACGGGCCCTTGTTAAAAGTGCAGACAGCTCGCTGGCGCGCGGCCAGCGGCACCTGGGACTGGCCGAAAACACGAGCCCGCGAGGGCCGGGGGAGAACCGGCAGCCAGATGAGAGGAGCACGCAGCCCTGCGGGGAGGGGGGCGCTGGGCCGGGCAGACCCTCGGCATCGCCCTGCGCAAGTGCGGCTTCACGCCTCCTTCTCGGCCGGCTTCGCACAGCGGGAAACGCCGGGAGCGGCAGAAACACCCTCCCGGCGGGCACAGCGCTGGCGGGAGCAGCCGTCGGCCTGCCCTGTGCCGGGGGCTGCCACCCCCGCGCCGGCTCCCGCGCAACAGTTGGCGGCGGTGGCGGCAGGGCGCGGGGCGGGAGGGAAGGAGGCCGCGGCTGCAGCACGTCTCGCCCGGCTCCTCCGCAGCCTCTTTAAAAATAGATGAGAAGAAACCTTCTGTCTCAGAGCAGCTGGTGACCCGGAGCGCGGCGCAGCAGGAGGGAGGGAGGGAGGGAGGGACGGGGAGGCAGCGAGGGGGGATGTGAAGCCCCGAGCCCTCGGGGAGCGCACCGCACACCCCAGCCCCCTCCTCCCCACCTCACGATGCTCCTCGGCCCCGGCCCCCCGGCGCGCTGCCCCCAGGGCCGGCCAGCACCGGGCAGTTGCAAAGGCAGCGAGCCGGAGCTCGTCACCTGCCTGGCACCCTGCAGCACCTCCTGCCCCGCGGGAGCCGGTCTCCTCCATGACAGTCCCCAGTCGGCCACTCACAACTGGCATGAGCAGTTGTGCAAGCACAAGTGCTCACTCCACCGCTGCTCTCTCCCCACTGCGACAAGCGCACCGCGACCCAGCTGGGAACACGCTCCCTGAACCCGGCGAGCAACCGGCGGCTCGTGCCGGAGCGCACACGCGTGTGCGGAGAGCTGAGGAGACAGGCCCAAGGCCGTGACGCAGAGCGGGGCAGAGCTCCCGAAGCACAGAGGCGGCACAGCCCCACAAGCACGGCATTCCCCGGGCTACGGCAGGGAGCGACTGCCCACGCGCCCCATGGGAAGGGACGACCTCGAAGAGCCCGGACAGCGAAGCGGGGACAGGGGACCCGGGACAACGCTCCCGACCCGCCCAGACTCACCTGTTTGTGCATCTCGATGTTGAGGCCGTAGGACATCTCGTAGTACTGTTGGGGAGAGAAGGCAGCGTCAGCACGGCTGGGGAGCCCGGGGGCACTCGCAAACAGAAAGTTTGCTGCTGCCGTGTGGGGTGAGCCCGGCCACAAAGGCCCACACCCTGGCCAGGCCAGGAGGAGAAAATAGACCCCAGCTCCTCGCCCAGGAGCAGAGGTCTCTCCGGCGCACGGCCGCAGAACGGACACGGTCCTGCCGGGGCTCCGGCTCGCTGCCCGTGGGAAAGGAGAAAAGCCGCACGGGAGCGGCTTCGCCACCGCAAGCTGCGGCAGCAAGCCCAGCTCAAACACCACAGCTCATTTTGGGGGAAAGACAGACAATAACAACCACAGGAACCAGATCTCGGGGCCTGGCCACACAACCCAAGCGCAAGGGGAAGCCAAAGCATCCCAGGGCTGCGTGTCCTTTGATGGTTCAGAGGAGACACCCCCCACCGCCCTCCTCCTTTCAGGTGGAGCTCACTTACCATGACATAATGACGCTGGATTTCTGTTTTTTCTGTTGCCAGCTTTTCACATTCTAACTTCAAGCTGTAAAAATAAAGAGAAGAAAGAGAGCGGGAGGGAGGAAGAGAGAGGGAGAGACCCCCTGCTCCCCCCCAGGCAAGATCTCCCAGGCTGGAGAGAGCATGAGCCCTCCTAGCGCACCACGTGCTTCAGTCTCCTGCTTTGAGTCAAACCCGTCCCCCCCCCCTCTCCCGCAAGCCAAGAAAACCACCTGAAAGAGGGTGGGAAGGGGCTGATAAAGAGGAGATGGACAGCAAAGGGATCCAGGCGTCAGGGAGCAATCTGCACAGAGTTTTAACCCCCTCCCCAGCATCTGCTTCCCAAATGGAGTGAGCTGCCAAGCTGAGCTGCATTTCAAACCTTGCTCCCGTGCGGGGAAGGGGCGATCCTGGCCAGCAGCAGGGGGGATCAGAGGGACTCCGGGTCTGCTAAGTGATGGCTCCAGCTCAGCCCAGAAGCCGAGCCCTGGAAGCCAGCACCCCCATCCCGGGGCTTCTGGCAGGAGGAGGGCGAGTTTCCCCCTCAAACAGTGTCATTTTGAGCTACCAAGGTAGTGCCTGGCACAGCCGTCCTCCAGATGGACCAGTGCCCACAGCAGCACGGGACTGCACTTCTCGCCAGCCCGCAGCGATGCCCAGCGCCGAGGGGCCACACGCCTCTCGCCAGCACCAGTTAAGTGCCCAGCGCCGCACTGGCAGGCGAGTGCTGGCAGCTTCTCACCTGTGGTATTGGTTCTGCAGGAACTGGAATTCCTCCTTGATGCGGTCCAAGGTCTCTGGATAAGTCAGCTTGAGGGACTGGGGGGTGCTGGGGATGGCGCTGGCGGCGACAGTGGCTCCCGAGGCAGCGGAGGGTGCCTGGAGATGGGCCTAGGCAGAGGAGGAGACCCCCGGGGTCACGGCTGCTGGCCCAGCGAGGCTCACGAGTCCCCCAGGGGTTTCCTGCACCCAGGGAAGAGGCTACAGGAGAGCAGCATGTGGAGGAGAAGGCAGAAAGAGTCAGCGCAGAGGAAAATGCTTACGGCCAGGCACAAGGGCAATGGTTCTCCCCCTTTTCAGCACCGATTCAACCACTGAGCCAGAAGAGGAGGATGCACGGCCACGGCTGGCACAGCGCGTGCAACCCCCGGTCCTCCCACCCAGCCCCAGCCCAGGGGTCCGTCCTCGTCCACTGCGGGCCACACGGCAGAGCTTCCCACCCGCCCGTCCCCCGTCCGGCCGTCATGCCCTGACTGCGATCCAGCTCCAACGTGTCGTGAAACTCAAATCCCCGCAGCACTGGGGCTCAGCATCACTTTGGGAAAGCCACACCACCACTCCTGAACATGTTACTCGCTGTCGGCACAACTTTCCAGGCCAAGGCTGACACCTCGTGCCGTCGAGGCCGGCGGGGAGCCTGGTCTGGGGGCGCAGCCCCTGCCAAGCGCCCGGCCAGCACCGTGCTGCAGCACCACGTGCTCGGCCGTGGCGCGGAGGGGACGAGGCTGAGCCATGGGCTCACCGGGGGCCGGTTCTGCGGGAACATCTTTAGCACTGGACAGGCGCAGGATCCCTCTTGCCGCTCCGGGCCCCGTCGCAGGCTCAGGACTGGGGCCTGGGGACGATTCCCGGCTCCGGATCAGGCCCTGGGAGAGAGACCGGGAGTCACGGCCCAGCGCTGCCCGCTCACGCAGCCAACGGCGGCGCGGGGCCCTGCGGGAGCCACAGTGGAGCGGGGCAGAGCCCCGGGGCACCGGCGCCGCCCGCAGCTCCCCC
>VUYV01000325.1:615931-638118 GCA_008711295.1 Anarhynchus alexandrinus | reverse complement strand
CGGGGCGGGGCGGGGCGGGGCGGGGCGGCTCCGGCTGCCGGTACCCCGCCCGCGGGCTGCGGCGGGGGCCGGGGGGCAGCGGGTCCCCCTCCGGCCCGGGCCCGGATCCCCCCTCGCCCCTCAGCCGCTTCCCCGGGCGCCGCTCCGGCGTCTCGGCTCCGTTTCCCCCCCGGGCCCCCGCCCCAGGTCCGCTGCGGCGAGGGGAAGGGGGAGAGGGAGGGGAGCGCGGCCGCCCGTGTCCCGCCAGCCTCGGGCTGCTTTCCCGAGGGGAAAAAAAAGGGGGAAAAAAAGAAAAATCCGAGAGTGGAAGAACGCGGCCGCAGAAATGCGGTGGCTGCATCGGCGCGGGGCAGCGGCCGTTTGTTGGGGAGCAGATACGGGGCCGACCCCATCTCAGTGCCGGTTGTTGGGGGGAAGGAGGACTCCCCGGGAGCCTTCGGGTGCAGCGGAGAGGTCGCGGGGCGCAGACCTGACGGATTTAAACACATGACGAGGCGCGTGTTTGTTTTAAGCTGTGGTTTAACTGCTGAAACGCGGGGCGGTATTTTCCTGTGCCTCAGATGCTGTCGGAGCAGGACAGGCCCCCGGTGCTGCCCGTTGGGGCTGGGGACGTGCCGAGCCAGTGGCACCCGGAGCAGGGACGGGAGCGAATCTTCGAGCGCGGGTCCCCGCAGCGAGTCCCTGGTGGGAGCGGGGACGGCCGCAGCCCCACTGCACCAGGCCCGAGTCTCAGTCAGGAACGGAAGGAAACATAAATAATACAGAAACCACCCAAATGATAGCTACTGGGCTGGTTTGTTTAAGTGCCGCATGAGTGGCCTGTGGAGAATGTCAGGGCTGTTGTGGGACGGTAGCAGAGCTGGAAACACTCTCGGGCTGCCCCGGAGTTTAAGGAGAGGGGCAGAACCACTTGCTGGCTTTTCTCTGCTCTGATCTGACCCAATCCAACCTCATACAACCTCCTTTCTGCCCGTCGGTGCCGTGGGGTCCTGGCACGGCTGCTGGTGTAGGATTTGTCACACACATGCTGCCTGCAGGCCCCGAATCTTGGCAGCCGGTGGGGAAAAAGCCCCAAGGCAGGAGAGCTGAGGGGATGCTGCAGGGGGGAAGGTTGGCTGGCGCCTGTGGGATGCCTGGGCTGCGAAGGAGAGGGGATGTGGGGTTTAAGACAGGTTTTATCCCACTGCTGATAAATCTCCCCTTCTCATCACAGCCCCCCAGTGGCCCTTGGCCGTGCTGAGCCACCCTCATGGCTGGCGTGGAAGTGTTGGTGGGCCATCGCGGGGGCGCAGACGTGGCAGCGCGGGGCTCAGCGAGGACAGAATACAGCCCGGGGGGGTCGTGCTGGCTCATGCTGCGGGCGTGCGGCTCTGTGCTGGAGCAGGACAGAGGGGAGCAAGATAAGGCAGCGGCTTCCCTGCCCGTGCCGCGGAGCGAGTGCCGCAGGCAGGACTTTGCCCCACACAGTGCCGTGGCGGTCGGATGGTGCCAGGGTGGCGGGAGCCGCCCGGGAATGGCCCAGCCCGGCCGGACCGGCTGCCCTCAGCTCGGCCCATGCTCGGGGATGTCGCAGGGACGGGGAGCAGTCCCCGCGCTCAGCTCGCCCTGTGCGGCGCGGGGCAGAGGGGCTCAGCCTCCCCCCTCCTCGGCAGGAGCCCCCGGCCAGCAAAGGGCCGTGTGGGGCTGGCGACGTGGCCATGGCTGCCAGGGGGGCCATGGGGAGGCCTGGCGGCATTTGGGCTCTGTTTGTTAGGTTTCCTCCAATTTCCCTTGGCCTTTCTGTGGAGTGCCTGGGGACACCGGTCCCGCCCCCCCCAGCCCCAAGTGAGTGCTGGGACCCCGTCCTGGGGGGATGTTGATGCTCCCGTCCAGGGAGAGGCTAGGACCCTTCTCCCCCCTCTGTCAGAGCTTTGCCCACATCTCTGCACAGAGGCTCACAGGAGGCAGACGGCAGCCTCCCACCAGCCCGAGCCGGAGGAGTGGGGGCTACTGGGGGTGGCTGAGCCCCCCATGGCCGCTGCAGCTGCAGAGGGAGCAGCCATGTGGCTTGGCTCAGCAAAACAGGGGGCGAAGGTCTGGCACCCTCAACACTGGGACCCCTGTGGGGGAGTGCATCCCCGGCACGGTGTGGCAGTCCCCTCTGCTGTCAAAGCACCGTGGCTGCAGTGGCCACACACACACCCAGGGCTGCGCATGGGGACCGTGGGGTGGGCAGAGCCCATGCAGCCACGCCGTGTCGCTGCCCACTTTCCTGCACCCTGGAAGTAGAGAGGAACACCCCCCCAAAGCCTGTGGGGACGCAGGAGCCGTCGGTGGGGTGCTGGTCCTGCTGATCTTACATCCGCAGAAACATCACTTGGGTCACGCAGGGGCCAAAAAAGGCATTTCAGAGGATGTGCCAAGACGAGGGACAGTGATCCCACCCGAGGGCTTTGAGCACACCCTCCTCTTCCGAGGTGCCGGTGGAGCTGAGCCCCAGCCCTGCTCCAGACCCAGCAGCCGCGTGTGCCGCGTTACAGCCGAGAGCTGCTCCTGCTCCCGTCTGTGCCGCAGGGCCGTCAGCCAGGACTCTCAGCCCGGTGTTCTGCCGCGTGGGCGTTCGCCCTGCCCGGTCGAGCTGCCAGAAAGGCAGAGCGGCAAGAGCTCCCAAACAGAGGGGTGGGGGGGTTGCCCCTTTCCTGCTGGTTTTCCAGGTGGGATTGTCCAGGTGCGAGCGAGGGAGACAGAAGCCCCCGTCCCACCCCAAGGCCCTGGGACAGAAGGCGAGAGCTGGGGAACAGAATTTAAGGGGTTTCTGACAAAACAGAGGGGCTTTGTGGCAAGGAACGAGCCTTCTTGTGGAAACGTACAACGCAGTTGCAGCAGGAACGTTTCTCTCGCCTCGAGGATGTTATTTCTGGCTGAAGCCCGTGAGACACAGATAGACCTCCACCTCCCACCGCCATGGGCTCTCCGAAGGCTGCCGGGGTTTCAGAGGACTCAGAGCACCTGTAAGAGCGATGAACGCCTCTCTCCCCTCCACACACAGCCCTGGGAGGGTAAATACAGCCAAGGAAGCCAGGCCTCCTCCCAGGTTGTGATGGCGTCACTGGTACAAGGCACGGGAAGGTGGGCAGGGCCAGGAACAGAGAAAGGAGGGACCCCAAGACAGGAGCCGCAGCCAGCGGGGCAGCTCACGCACGCTCCGGCCGTGGTGAACGCCTGTGCTGCAGACCTGGCTCTGGCAGGGTGGGCTGGAGGCACAAGCTCTTCACTGATCCCAGGATGAAGATGCTCCTCGTCAAGCAGAAGCAGCTGCACTCAGGAGCAGGTCACGTTCAGCTTCTGCACCAGGACCTCGGGGCAATTGTAGCACCCGAGATGGGAGGACAGGATCCTGCAGGGCTCCAGGGTCATTACCAGCCCACTACCCCACCCCGAGAACAGACCCAAGATCAGCACTCAGTGTATACCCTGCCCCGGACATCCTCTCTCTCAGGCACCATGAACATCTGCGGCCACCAGCTTCCCCAGCGCTGTGCTGGGCATCCCGCCCGTGCCCACGGGGCGACGAGTGCTCGCCCGGGGTGGGAGAGGATCAGACAGAAGAGGCAAGGACTACTTTTCTCACCATCACGGTGCACAGGACTGCAGCACCTCAGCCTCCAAAAACACAACAGGCTTCCGTCTCACTTTCAAATTAGGTTTTTAATTAAATAAATAATGTCGAGGGGTCTTCAAGGCAGTATCACTTCACAGTGTAGGGCTTGGGGGGGGAAGGGGGAAAGAGTCCAGCATTGGGAGCGGCTCAAAGTGAATGTGCTTTGTAAGAAGGAAAAAGAAAACCCCAACAAAAACCCAAAACCAAAACCAAACCTCCTCCCCAAGTGACTCCCCCTCCCTGTCCCAGCCCTTTCCACCCCCTTCCCTTAAAGTTATGTGGAAAAAGCGCCGCACTCATGTTGAAAGACCCCATGCGATTCTGTAAACAACACTGAAGAACATAAATAAGAGACATTTCTGCCTCCCCCAGCCTCCCCTCTCCTTTCATTAGGGCTTGAAACAAACCAAAGAAAAAATGGTTTCAGGAAAACTAAGAATGTTCTTGGCTGATGGAGAGGAGATGCCAAGGCCTGGCCCTCCCTGGGAGGGCTGCCCGTGCTCTCACCCTGCCTCCTCGTCTCCTTTCAGCCAAGGGGCTTCCTCTCTCCCCCAGAAAAGGGGAATCACAGCCTGGGCAGTTCCACTATGGAGCGGGCACTCGTATTTGCTTTCCGTTTCCAGCAGCTGGGAGCAGCTGGAGGGGAGACCTCCGGTTACGCCTGGGTGACAAAGCGATGCCTGGTCAAGGCAGCTGCGTGTGTCTGGAGCTCAGCACCTCTCAGCAGAGCTGGACGGGGACCAAAGCAAACCCCCGCTAACGCACGCAAAATGGGCCTGGGGCTTGGAAGATGAGAGACAAGCTCTGATCCTGTCATCCTGTGAAGCTGCCCAACGCTGTCCCTGTGCTCCCGCTGCAGGGCTGAGCTCAACTTCACAGGGCCGGGTAAAAGGAGGATCCGGGCTAATGGTTTTAGTCATCTTCCAAATCCACTGGCAGCAGAACCAACTGCAGGATCACCGCCTGGAGGCCTCTACCAAAACAAGCAAAAAACCTCAACCCAGACCCCTTCCCAAATGCAGAAAATGGCTGGAGGAAGGAACCATCTGCACCAGAGCCTTGCCCAGCAAGTCAGCAGACAGCATTCCCAGTATGGAAAATGCAAACATGTGGATTTAAGCCAGTGGCAAACCCCAGACCTGGAACGCACCCGGGAAGTGAAGCAGCTCTGGACTCCAGCACACCCACAAACATGTCACTGTGGCCCTCTGCACAGCAGCCGGCCACCTCGCTGCCATGCGGGGCCACCATTGTCACCTCCTTGAAACATTGCTAATGGCAGTAAAGACATACTCTCCTCTCAGAAAACAGAGAGCTTTTTTGTGATGCAGAACAGGGCAGGGATGCCCAGGGACTGGTGTGCTGTCCTGCCTGGGACCCTGCACTGGCACCGGTGTCCTCGACTTGGTGCCCTGGGAGCTGAGCAACCTCCTCCTCCCACGGCTGACAATTGCTTGAACGAGCTGGGAAGCTACAGATGCTTTCATCTGCATTTTACCCTCCTGTACTGCAGCAGTCAGCACGGATCGAGTCATTCACCGGCAGTAACAGAAGCAGCAGCACTGCACCACTGAGGGCCAATGGCGCTTTGTGGGTCTAGAAACTCCCTTTACTCCCAGTACAACTTCTGCACAGCCCAGCACTGTAAGGGAAGGCGAGAAGGACTTAAGTGCACACAGTGCTATCGCACCATGCGGTGTCCCTTACCAAGACCTGACGCTTCTGCCAAAGGGCCGGACCAGACACCTGTGGCTGAGTGGGCACAAAGTCACACATGGCTGCGAGGTTTGAGAACAGCAGTGCACGTGCCTGTCACAACCCACAGCTCCGCAGCACAGGATAACCGATGGGAGGGAAACAGGGAGAATGACTTCTATTGCAACACACTGTCTGTGGGTGAAGGGCCAGGACTCCTCATCTTCCTTTGGCATCGCCATGCCCATCGCTGCAGGCAAACTGCCCCGCAGCCCGGGTGGACTGTGCTCCCTGCAGATTTCCTAAGCTCTTGGACCTCCAGACTGTCTCCTCTGTGCCAGTCTCCGTAGTGCTGGTGGTACATCCCTGTTCTCAAAGCATCTCTGCACTCAGACCATCCCACTGGGGCCAAGGGACGTGGCCCCTCTCCCGAGGGCAGGGACTCTCCCAACAGCCTGGCATTACCTGGGGTGACACATGGTCAACAAAACGGGGGGCGACGTACCTCCCCCCTCACTAAAGCCAGCCACCAGCTTTGTGTGATTGTGTCAGAACACACTGGAGCAGAAAGGTGTTTAGTTTCACTGTAGCCTTGGATCAAGGAGGATGGAAAGACGGATTCTGACCAACAGCTCCAAACTGTCCTTGTGGAACAGTGGAAGTTCCAGGATTTCACTCAGTCAGGTCAAAGTCCTTGCTGGGTCTGTGACAAGTTTGTGACTGGAGACTCTCACTGTGACAAAGGTTCCGACCGAGCCACAGGTGCTGGGCAAGCCTGATGAGCAGTCAGAAAACTATTTACATCTCCGATGCCAATGAGGCCAAAATCTGTGACCGATAAGGACACTTGCGCGGGGGCCACCACTGCCTCTGGGTCTCTGTCCAAATCCACAGCGCCAGCAATTAAAGGCAAACCCTCATTAATGTCTGCAGGGAGAGTGAAGTCCATGGTTATCGTCTCACCAGAGCTCTGCAACGTCTCCTGCTTCTCTGCCAGTCCTGGTCCTGCCGGCGGCAAAGCATAGAGCCCCGATTCTGAGGGGCTGACAGTATGTCGCGTGCAGGAAGCCGAGATGGCGCCTGAGGACGTCTCCTCCGTGGGGTCGAAGGAACAATTCGTCTCCGAAGGAGTACTGCACTCGTAGCCCTGCCCCGATTCACTCATGCTGCCCAGGCTGCAGGCTGTGCTCTCCACGCTCAGGGGCTCTGCACACCGCAAAGGAGGGAAACGTGGGAGAAGGACAGACGGGGAGGAAGAAAGGGTGGGGGACAGCAAGTGAAAGAAAGCCAGAGTGAGCCCGTAACATACAAAAAAACAGTTCAATCCCACCTAATCACAACAGTATTTGTTTGATGGCACAAGTGTTTCTTTATTGTAGCAACTAAGAACCCTGCCAGCACGTACCGAAGAAAGGCAAGATGCAGACAGCAGATGGGAGGCCATCAGTGTTTCTATGGAAATTAAAGGAAATCTCACAGAGACACTCCAAGATAAGCCAAATCCAAAGTCGTATCCCCTCGTGCCAACAGCCCCTGGGAGGTGCCTACACAAAGCCCTCATGTGCGGTAGGGTGGTGAGGGAACGAACCCCTTTCAGGCTCCCTGTGAGTCTTCTCACAGCCAGCTCGCTCTGAAAGCGGTTTGCAGGTACAGCCCGACTTCTGGTGCCTTAAGTCAGCCCCCCGAGGAGCTGCCCATGTCTAGTGCGTCTGTGTGTTAGTGCACTGGAAGCACCTAACTCAGGTGCCCAAAGTTAGTGCAAATCCTTTAGGTTTGCGAATGACTTAGGCCACCCCTCCGAGCCCAAAGCAGGAACAACTCTTTTTAAGTCACTACCCGTCAATGTAGAGGCAGACAAGTCTCCTTTGCTCACACCAAAATCTGCCCAGGGCAAAGTAAGCACACGGGCAAGGTGCGGGGAGAAGGACAGCTGGATAATGGCAACAGGAGAAAGGCAAAGGAGGGTCTGTGCTGCAGAGCGAGGGCGACGAGCCATCCCCGTGGCAGACAGAAGAAAGGAAGTTACCTGTGCTCTCTATTGCTAGCTGATCTTGACCAAAGTGAGAATCCAGGCAGCTAGTTGCAGAGGGAATTGGTGGGGAGCTCCGAGAACGACTGGTGTTTTCTACTTCACCCCCATCCAAGTCATTGTCAGTGTAATCCCTGTGGGGAAAGACAGATAGCACTGCCACCACCTGTTAAGCAGAGAGATGCAGGCAGGGAAAACGGCGACGGATTAAAACCCATTAACAAATAAAGCAACAGGACTGTAGAGACCTCACTAGAATGAACGTCCATCCCTTCTTGGTCTGCAGAGCCCAGTTTAGACTCTGCCCTGAGGCAATCGCAGTTAACTCAGCGTGGCTAAGACCAGCCCATGATGAACTGGCATGGGCTCTGTACCTTTCCAAAACAAAGAGCCCTGTCCCCAGCGCTCCCTCAGCCTCAGCCCCTTCCATAATGAAATAAATGGCCAAATGCTCTCCCCAGGGAACAGCCAGCTTCACACAGTGACTGAAGTGGGTTGTGACAACGTTAGTGTGCCAGCAACGAGCAAGCGATGAGAAAATATTTTCCCACTCTGGGGGATTTGAGATTTCAGGTATTTTCCCGTCTTACATCACAATAATAATAAAAATAATACAATATCTAATACTTCATCTAATGTTTTTAATGGATTCAACTTAAATATTTCATTTTGACCTTTTAAAATATTTCAGTTTCAACCTTTTTGAGAAGTATTTTCTGTAATTAGCATACATTTCAAAGTGAAGAATTTGCCTCAAAGGGTGGCAACAGGGAAAGAAATTAATTCAGGCTCCAAACCACCAGAAATAGTGTAGTTTTTAACTCAAAATGCTCCCTTGCCAAAACCTCACTGAATTGAGTTATTTCCTGAGATCGGCTCTGCCTCCCTGACCCTAGCCTTAATTTTTGTGGATGCATTTGTCTGAAACAAAACAGTATTTTCTGACACAGGAAAGTCCACGTCCAAGCAAATAAGTGCTTTATCTTCCCTCCCCACACTAACAGCGTTTATGTTCTGAGAATATCCACTGCATCCCTCCATGCTCCCACCCAAGAAACCTAGGGCAGAAAGTGCAGTCTTTTAAGTGCAGGTGCTCTGCAGCAGGAACCTTCACTGGGAGGTTAATATTACTAATTTTAGTGTGAGAATATTCCACGCACGTGGCTCCAGGGTGGAGGACGTACTTCTTCCTTCCTAAACGAGTCTGCTGAGTGAAGTAGTCATAGCGCTCTGATTTTTTCCACATGTAGTAATACTCCACACATTCGCCCACTGACCGGGTGCGGACCTGAGGAGAAATATCATAGTCAGAAAAACATGCATCAAGATGTATCTTACGGAGCAACTATCCTCCCATTTAATCAGCAAAGAAAATGAAGTGCATTACAGTAATTTATATTGCTACGGACACATCTATGCTGCAGAACAGAAGCACATACTGAGATTTCCAAGGTGGTTATTGGCCAGAGAAACAACTCCCCACAGTGCACAATTGTTCTTGCAGACCCCAGTGTGGGTTCACACACGGTACATTCGTGCAGGACTTTCCTGCGCTTCCAGTAGCACACTTAACATCAAGAGAGCAAACCTGCATCCATTTTCACTGGCCAGCGTCAACATGCCCACAATTAATCAGCGGTAGAACTGGACTCTCTGGTTCTGCCAACTCCCAGCACAGCAGCATATGTCCTGGGGCCCAGCTCTCCCTACAACAGCATCTTTCATTCTAGAGGACCCCAGGGGACTTTACAAAACATCCACATGCTCAACTCACTCATTCACAGAAGTACTGCAAGGGCTGAGAGTTTGGAAAGAACTTTTGAGACTCCAGAAAGGGCTAATCAGTAATTAACTGACATCACTCATGCAGGTCAGTGTTGTTTGTGACTTCTCCCACCTGGAAAATAAGGCAGAGCAGGGCAGTGAACAGCCCATCACCTGCTAGCATGAGTCAACACAAAGCCTGGGATCGGAACTCGGCAGTCCTGAACTTCCTGCATTAGCCGAGGCTCAAAACGGACCTCTGGTGCAAATGCACATGCCTCCTTCCCTTTGTCTTCGTGGGATGCAGGGGTGAGCGTCCTTACCTTGTTTGCCTGGATAAGATGGAAGTTTTTCCCATGGACCCTGAAGCCATGTTCAAAATTTCTACATTCTTCCTCACTCCAGGCACAAAGCTCATCTATAGCAGAAAGAAAGAGGAATTGGAGATGTACAGAATCTAGAAAGAGTTACATGTGCCTTGATGTTTGGGGTAAAACCCAAATATGGGGGGTTCTCACCTCTGATAACCTTCACATTGAACCGTAATCTCCGCAGTGCCTCTTCTGCATTGAAGTTGCATTTAACTAGTTCATACAAAGCCTAGGAAACAGAAGAAAATTACTGACAGCACGTACCTGAGCAACACCCCACAAACCAATTTGCTCATGACTCACGTTTGTCTCGTAAAACTTATTTTCCCCAGGAGCCACTTTGCCATTAACCCCAGCTTGACCATCAGCATAGATTATTCCACTTTTCAAGGCACTGGATAACAAACCATGGGACTGAAAAGATGCAGTTCTATCAGCAGCTCTGCAGATTACAGATGTGCCTCTGTGTTCCTGCAAACTTACTGTGAGAATCTAACCCAGCTAGCTCAGAGGAAACACAACTGCTCTGAAACTTCTTAGCCAAACATTTGATCTTCTGCTGGCTTCAAAGAAAAATTAGACAATGCTATAGAGGACAGACCCAAAAAGATGTTCCCGCTGCAAGCCCTGGCTCAGACAGTTTGGGATACTGGGAGAATACAGTCAAAAACAGTACCCCATTCTCTACTTGACCAGTCTGTTACACACTTTCCACAAACATCTGTTACTGTGTTGGAAGAAAAGTACTAAGCTCGACAGGCCTGTGGTCCGATCCACTACGGCCTTTTCCAGTCTTCCCAACAGGAGGGTGAGCACCCTCCCGAGACTGCAGCCGAGCAGCACACCCTCGCTTATCCAGGAAGCGAGAATCACAGGAGTTCGGTCTCATTCCCTTTTAAGCGGGTCTCTCAGTCAGAATCTCTGTAGGAAATGTTGCAGTACTACGCCAGCACCATTAGAGTATCTGTGGGCTGCAAGAAGCCCCCACATTTACCTGTTCATTGTCCTTCACCATCTCTCCTTCTGGCAGGCTGCTGCTAGACAGCTCCTCCCAGTGCCGCTTCACCGCGCGGTACAGGAACTCTTCAACCTCTCTCTCAGGGAGTATGTTTGGGTCCCAAAGCAGCTGATCTTCATTCTCATAGGCTAACAGAAAAAGCACTGAAATAAGCTAATCAAAGAATTCTGCTGCTTTTAAGAAATCGTCTGCATGGGAGAGACAGAAGGAGGGAGGAAATCTTTGCTTGGTAATCCAACCTCGCGCTACAGAAGAAACCATCTCTGTGAAGGTACTTCATTTTCCCTCCCAATTTTAGAGGCAGATAAGCTTAATACTCTTTATACCTCTTTTAGAGCCCTAAGCACAGGCTCAGCTTGCTTCCACTTCAGAAGGGTTGGTTGACAAGGTTTTTGTTACCATGTTTCTCAAAGATTTTTGCTTCAATTCATTAATCTTGGCAACTAAAACCCCCTAGGTTCTAAGGTGTCTTTTACAGCATACAGTAAACAAAAGGAGTTGGAGGCGAAGGCAGCTTTGAGCTACAACCCTGGCCTAGTCTTAAGACCCTCTCCCTGTCCCAGACACACACCTAAGTAGCTGCAAGGCTGTCCCTCCCCTGTGATAGCTTGTAATGCTCCTCCATGAGCTGCTCCACCCACACAGAATAGCAGGAGAACACTGCATCACTAAGTGATTCTTGCCCCTTTTGGCTTTCAGAGCTCTTAGTCCACGAGAACATGGCACACAACAATGCAGAGATATGTTTAAGTAAAATAGCAGCACAGAGGAAAGCAAGAAGAAAGACTCTGCAACAACAACAAAAATCAGAAATATTGAGATTTTTCTATTCATATTACTATTGTTCCGTTTCATTAGCACCCTCTGTACTTAACTCATTTCTACAGACAAAGGAACTGATTCTTCAGCCCTGTAGAATCACTAAAATCAGGTCAGAGGCACTACAGACAGGGCATAAAAGACCCCCATCGGGATCTACTATCAGTTTCCTTTCATTTCACACTGATGCAAACATACAGGTTATGGAAAACGCTCACTAAATCTGTGGTCTTCAATACAGAAGGCTGAGAGCACTGATCGAGGGAGGAGACTCTGCCCCTCTGCTCTGCTTTGGTGAGACCCCTGTGCAGTGCTGCCTCCAGCTCGGGGGCCTCAGCACAGCAGAGACATGGACCTGNCCAGAGGAGGGCACAGAGATGCTGCGAGGGCTGGAGCCCCTCTGCTGGGAGGACAGGCTGGGAGAGTTGGGGGGGTCCAGCCTGGAGAAGAGAAGGCTCCGTGGAGACCTCATTGCAGCCTTTCAGTACTTAAGGGGGGCCTACAGGAAAGATGGGGACAGACTTTTTAGTAGGACCTGTCACAATAGGACAAGGGGTGATGGCTTTAAACCACAAGAGGGGATATAGACTAGATCTAAGGAAGAAATTTTTCTGCGCTGGGGGCGGTGAGACACTGGCCCAGGTTGCCCAGAGAGGGGGGAGATGCCCCATCCTTGGCCCATGCCATGTTGGACGGGGCTCTGAGCAACCTGATCCAGTTGAAGATGTCCCTGCTCATGGCAGGGGGTTGGACTAGATGGCCTTTAAAGGTCTCTTCCCACCCAAACTGTTCTATGCTTCTATAAAGTAACAGTGAAAAGCTCTGAGAACTATATTGAGTAAATCTAAAAGAGTACCTGCAAAACTGATACATTTTATCTCCTTTAACTCAAATTAGCTCAGAGACTGCTAGGATAAAAGAACTAGGGAGGAAGCAAGTAACTTCTAAAGGCTTGGCTTTCTGTTAGCTATCTTCTTCAGAAACTCACCAAGCTGGTGCCAGTATTGCACTAGTTCTTGGACACAATCTGCAAATCAAGGCACCTCCGTCTACTCTGCAGACACCCTACTAAATTGGAAACTGATCAGCTCCAGGAAGCACTGAATGAAAACAATCCTGGCTACTTCAGGAAAACAGAGAAAAATAAATTAGAGTATCCTCAGAAGGGTATTCCTTTTCTTTGACTACAGCTGAGACCCCCTCCTCCAAACCTGTCACACCAACCCAGTTTTCTCTGAGCTGCTTACATTCCGCAGCTGTACTACCAGCCCTATGCAAACAGGACAGTTTATAGCTAGCTCAGGTGTAGCTCTAAATTTTGGTGTCGACACTGAGAGGTGCCAAGCGCAGAGATACAGAGCGGAACTGTTGAACCAGGGCCCCATCAGACGCCCAGGCCAGTAGCCCTACATCCAAACAAGATACATAAAGCAGGTCGCCTTACCTTTTTCACCATGCCTGCTTAAGTGGAGGATGGGAACAGTGGCTTGGTACTGAGGTCCAACCATGATCTCCTGAAATACCACCAGAGAAGTGGGTAAATTGAAATGGAAAACGCTACACGTAGGCACTAAGGTGTAATTCATGATTTAGGGACTACGACACCACGAGGCCGATTTATGTATCGGTAGTCCCCACTGTCACTATTACTTCTAGGGAACCCTGACTATTTTATAGGGTAACTAAAAAGAGTTACTACCAGCCAGATGATACTTTGGGGACCTTAGGCATTTACATAGTTTTAATGTTAAAGATATACAGCAAACAGCAAAGGCCAGCGATAAAAAAAAGCAGCAGCTCTCCTGCAACCTTCACAAGCAGGATGAATTTGGAAGTCTGCTCCTCTCTTTTGTGTGATGGTTTCTTCTCAGTAAATCCTGCTGGGAATGTTGCACAGCATTTCACCTTTATAAGGCTACAGGCTGCAGTTTTAGTTTACCAAGGCACAAGAGCATTTTCCATATCTGAAGCAGAAGATAATTTCAGATACAGATTTCAAGATCCTATTAAAAAAACCTCTTGTAATCCATTTCTTGTAACCCATTTCTACCACCTTACCACAAAACACAAGGTGCTGAGCAAAAGAAAATAAAAGAAAGAAAATTTCTTGGGGAAATATCACAGTACTTTGGTGTCATGCTTTCCTCAGACTCAGGCACACTGTATTAGCTCCTCTTCCCAATGCACTCAGATCGTTTACCTTCTTACACTCGTTGGATGGGATGGAATCCTCCTCTGAATCCTCAGCCATGGAGGAAGCACATGGAGATGAGCAGGGTTCTTTGTCTTCATCAGCAAGGAAGTTGTTTGCTTTGTCAAAAAGGAAAAGATCTGTAGTTATGATTTTTTTTTCTACTGCTCTATGTTCCCTCTCCTTCCCTTAATTTTTTGTCCTAAAGTTACTTTCAGCATGGTCCTCAGTGACAGCTTACCCATATTTTATTTTTCTCCTTTCAAACAAAAGAATTTGTACACTTGCCACATGGGTGGTCCCAACCAACCTGGGGAGCTCGCACTCCTTTGTTTTGCAGGCTAGCAGAAGGAATAAGATCACTTCATGCTGCATCTCTCACGCACTTTGGCTCCCCATCTATTCCAATATTTAGGAACTGCCACAATATCCCACACCACTAGTACTACTGAATTTATTCACTTCTAGAGATGTCAGATCAGGTACTGATCTTTCAGACTGCAGTTACAGCAGGTAGCAAAGCAATTCTCACTTTCTCAATGTTATGAGTTACAGCTAAAGACACTTCTTTCCTCATCCCACTGCTCATCTACGCTTTATCATGTCCTAACCAATGGTTGGTAACACCATTGCTAACACCACTGGCAACCATTGGCAATTTGCAGCCCCCAGAATGCAAGTGGGAAAACTGATGTCAGGAAACTAAGTGACAAAATAAAGAAAAACATTCTTGCCCTACCCTGCACAGTAAAAAACGATTACTTAGAAATTAGCAACACATACAGCCAGGCTGGTTTGGGAATAGGTCTGATGCATCGTGGGATGTGACGGATGGAGTCAGATCATCAGCTGAAGACTGTGTCTCCTCCTCTTCTTCCCCTGAAAGCAAATCCTTCGCTATTTGTTCCTTTTAACAACAACAAGAAAGTGAAAAATATTTTTAAATTAAAAAAAAAAAAAGAGTATATGAGGGGGGGTAAGGCCTACAGTAAAACATTTCTGGCCAAAGGTGGCCACATCCACAGATCTCCTCACCCTCCCATAGCTCCTCCAAAGACAGATTCCCTCTCACACTCCCCACCACCCCTAGATTATCTTCCCTAGAAGCACTTCCACAAGTGTCAAGAGTGGCTCCTATGGAAGCCATAGAGAAGATGAACAAGTGGCCCTTTCTGTAGAGCTCCACTCAGCAAATATCTCAAAGATCCTGGAAGGAAAAAAAAAAAAAAAAAGCTTTCTAAAGACTTTAGCTAGAACAGGAGGGGCCATAGCTTCACCTGGGAAGATACAAACCTTCCCTGACCCTCCACAGATCCACATCTATGTGCAAAGACTCATAGCCCAAGTGCCATACAGAGTTTTTACAGTGTTCTTTTTAAAACAGTCATCCTTCCCCTGGTCTCCTTTAAGCTCTTTGCATTCACATTTCTGCACCTGGTGTTCCTCATTGGGACACCAGAACTAGGCAGACCCCTTCCCCCAGCATTAATCAAACCCCACCTGAAAAGAGCCTCTAGACGTCTCAAGCTCCAAGACAGTACAGTAACCTACAGCACTGGCTAATAGCATACACCCAAGCAGACAGATGCTCTTACCTTATCCAGAGTCATATCTGGGAGGGTTGGAGTAATATCATTGCTCTCGCTGTCCTGCTCCGAGATGGGATCAGATGCCTCATAGCCATAAAGTGCAAGCAGCTCCTCAAATGGCATTTCACTGCTCTGAGCGAGAGGAGGACAAAGCTTCATCAGGAATGGAACAATCACCGAGTACAACGGCAGCTGTAGTGAACACAGATATGCAGAGGCAGTCAAGGCAGCTCTGCTCTTCTGGGGGCTCTGAACTGCCTCGGGTAATGCTGTGTAGTGAAGGAGGCACAGTCTATCAGGACCTTCCTTAACCTGTTCTTCTCAAAGGTATGAAGAATCCAGGAACTTTCACCCCAAAGCAATACAGTCAAGGGCATTTTAAAAATATACTTATTTTTTATACTAGATTTCATGCTGGTGAACAGATGCCAGAAGGCAAAACTGTATTTACATTGAGGAAGGGAAGGAGCAAAGAGCCTATATTAGTCTTGTGCCTGACCTGAAGAAACAGTCTCTGTCACCATGAACACACTCTGTGTTTCACCGAGGCCTCTGTGGGACCACGCACAAGAAGACCACATCATCTCATCTTTGTGGTTCCTCCACCGTAAAACGGACATACACCCAACACGTGATGGCTCTTCAGCAAGGTGAGCAAAGACCACCTCATCAGAGTGGCTACTTGGCAGAGGAAGACTCCAAAATATACTGCTGTTACCTACTGTCAGCCAATTCCTTCCTATCCAAATTCAAACATAAGAGTCATTGATGGGTGGACACAGCGCATGGCCAGCTGAGTGAGCAAGTCAGAGTTTCTCACAAAGATCTTCAGTACCAGCACTGTCAAAGGAAACAAGAAAATCCAGCACTTCATTTCCCTTCCCCTCCCTTGCTGCCTTTACCTGAGAGGCACTGATGCTCTTCTCCAGCTCTTCTAAAGATTTCTGCTTCTCCTGAGTATCATCTTCTTCTTCTCTTTCTTCCCGTACACCATAGTTCTGTGAAAGTATCTCTGCCAGGTTCAGTCGATGATCAGCTGAGCCCATTGACACAACTGCAGGGATTAGAAGAAGTTGGCATACTAGCACCACCCTGGACCAAATCTTCAGATGAAAGCAAGCTTGGGATGACCCCCTCTTGCGTGTGCAGCCACGATAAGCCAAAGGGAGAGATTAGGTAGAGAGGAGCGAGAGGGGCTGGGGAACACAACTGAAAGAAGCCACTCCATGAGCGCTAAACTGCAAAGCCAGGTTCTCTGCACATTCAAGTCCCACAACTGACTGAAAGCTGAATCTGAAGGTTTTCTGAGTATTTATGCGTCTCTCCGACTGGATTCGCTAATGTCATAACATGTGAATGCACACTGCAGCCTTTCCTTCGCCTGAGGTGTTTTTAGGATAATTACCTCTATTGCAAGAACAGGCAAATGGACACTTGCAGGAGCTTTGGCATCTTTAAGACGTTCCTCCTCTGTCAAATGGCATGGGAATCAACCAACAGGTTCAGAAGATGTTGGAAGGAGAAGGGAACGGACAGGCTGATCACAGGAGCCTTGTTTCCTCTGGAAACCAGACCAACAAACAGAAGCATACTTAAACTGCGGCTACCTGCTGCACTCTGAAGGCCAGGCTCTCCAGGACATAGACTGTGGGCTGGGTATGGCACCACCCTCGGACTCTGCCTGCCAACCGAGGCCTTCAAGAAAAGAGAAAAATATGGCTGAGACATCTCTGCTTAAAAACGTAACACGCCTCCAGCCACTTAACCCCACCAGCAAATGCAATTAACTTAATTTCAAAGCAAAAGTTAACAAAACCCACACAGGGTAGCATTAGAAACTGTGCTGTGCAAAGAGAGCTCTAGCCAAGTGTATTCAGCAGCTCTTCCAGGCCTCCTCTCCTCCGGATTCATCACCGTCCCCTCAGTCTCTAACTGCACATGGCCACGTTTCCATTTTATCTTTTTTATCTTCAGCACTCCACTAATTATTTATCCTCTCACCAGTTTAAGACCTCAGATCCTTATGGCTTACACTAAGCCGTTATTCTAAATACACACACCATGCTTGTTTGAACACAGCATTTTTATGAACTGACCCGCTCTTTGGAGAGGCAATCGGAAGCAGCCGGGCACAATGTGCTGGCTTCTCCCTAACGCCTCACCGCATCCAGAAGGCTCAGAGGGGTGAGCAAAGAAACTTAGAGCTGAGCAGGCAGCGAAGGAGTCTGGTAGGACTGCAAGTGGCACAGGCGAGGCAGGAAAGGGTGAGACAGGTAGACACCAAGAACAGGCACCTGCTTTCTGGCATTCAGTGCTCGGTCAGGAGTTCAGGCAGCAGTATGGGCTGAGGCCTGGAAAACAACCCAGAACATCTGCTGCTCCTTGGGCTGCTGTACTTGGAAATGCTGTTCATCAAGTTCAGCCTAGGTGGGGAGCAAGCAGGTAATTAACCAATGCCTTTAGGTGACTGAGAGCATCCGACTGCGGAAGAAAATCATAGTCTCAGTCCCCCAGTCACCAATGACATCTTCTTATGATCCTCAGCCATTAATAATCTCAGCCGTGCACCGTCACTCCTCACTTACACAGTGCGAGCCAGGACATCTACAACGCTTCAGTAGGAGGTTCTCAAGACTTATTTCAGGAAACATAGTACAGCTTCACATCGAAATTCATCTTCTAACAACAAAGCAAAGTATGCACCAAAAAAGCCACCCCAGACTTTGGGTTCCGAGTTAGTGCCTTCAGGTTAACACATATATTGCAAATTCCATAACAACTAGAGACACAGCTATTTTCCAGGTATAACTACCACTAAGATAATGGTTGGCCTGGAAGGCAGCAGAAGATACTGCCATACGAGAGAAGGATTGAGAGGGAGAAAGGGAAAGGATCTGTGAAGCACCTGTGGAATTCTTGCTCCTTCCTCTACCAGGACTGGTGAAAAGAGGATGCCTCTAGTCAACTGGAGCGCACACTGTGTGCTGCAATTCACCATCCCCGAGCGTCTGATTATTAGCAGCAAGATAACCCCACTGGAGACCACTTTGTCTGGCTGCAGGCAGAGCCCAGCGACTGTGTGCACTAAAAGAAAAGGGAGGAGTTTATGGGATAATGAAAGGAGAAGGGGACAGAAAGGATTCGGACAGCCTCCATTTTGAGGATGGTCATACCGGGAAACAGCTTCGTAACTCGTGAAAGTGTCAATGCCCCTTTGTTGCGCCTTGCTGGAATGTGACCAAGTACAAAACCCTCTGGGATAAATCCTTCCAAGCAAACAGCCCCGGTTTCATGAAAAGGATAAGGGTGAGGTCTACACTTACTCCCTCTAGTCTTGAGCGATCTGCAGAACTCTCCTTCCTGAGACAATAATCTGTATATCGATTGCGCCTCCTTCGCGTGGGGATCAATAAGGAGCCGCACGCAAAGGATTGTGAAAACAAAGACTGAAACTGTTAGCAGTGCATGGGCTGGCTTGAAAAGATGTCAAGAATACTTCAGGAATGATGAGATCTTATATTAATGATCAGGTGCCGAAATGAAGGGTAATAGTCAGTACGACAAGATGACAAGTCACTAACTAATCATGAGCTTATTTCCCCAAAGCAATAATGTCGCATTAGAGCAAGCGGGAACTGCTGTGAGCTGGAGTCGCCATAAAATAACTAGCACTGCTGTGTTTGGGTTGAGAAAAAAAGAAACAAGTGACAGACAAAGCAAATGGCCCATTCCACACCCAAATTTAAACATGTGTGAAACTGAATGATCCCTCAGATTATTTACAAATCCAGAAGACCATGCAAACAAGAGTCAGAGTCAAACAAGGAGGGGAGGAAGGCAGGTCTGGCTTAAATATGTAAATTATGACAGAGAGAATATTCCCGATTACACTGATTGCCGATGCCACATGATGCAGAGTTATTTCATTTGAAGGTAAGGTAGCTGTAGTCTGACACTTCAAATCCAAATGTCACACATTTTCAGAGAATGCAACAGCATTACATCCATCAGAAAGACATCAGCAACGCCAAGGCACTACCAGATATCTCCAGATCAAGAATGGTTCTTGGCCAAGGTGTAGATACTCCTACTGCTGGTGACAGTTTTGGTCACCATGAAAGGTCACAGTGGTGAACTCCATTTATTTTGGCTGTGCAGCACGATGCTGGAAAATGGCTCCTACGCCCATGGGCCATTTAATTGCAAAGAAAAACAAAGGGAGATTAAATTCCTTTAATCTTGCTTTAAGTTTCCGAGCAGCTGCTTTCCTTCCACTAGTCTCTGCTTCTCAGGCACGAGAATAACTTTCCTCTCAAAAGTTACACAGAGGTTAACTAATTACTCACTCCCATGTTTGTATTTCTGGATGACTCCAGCATTCCCTCCTTAATTCTGGACTCGAGTTTTTGAGCACACGGAACAAAGCAACAGCCATGTTTTAAAAAACGCAGGCAGAGGAAGAGCCGGAGTGTTTTGCACTGCAAAAGCTGTTTTCCAGTGCAAGGCAGACTGTTTGTCCAGAGAAACTACCCAAAAAAAACCCTTCAGGCTGAAACCACTCTTGCAAGAAAGTGAGGAAAAAGAGGGAAAGTTTCCCTTTCCAGTGTTACTGCTTCAATAACTAACATGGTTTCCTGAGCTAGTTTAACATGTATTTCAGACTCAGTGAGAGAAGCATTCCTTGTTCCTTTGCCTTGTCCATACTACTTGACATGGGTCCATTTTCTACAAACTCCAGCTGTAGTCAGAGGGAAGTGGTATGGACGGAAACGGATTCATCCTGGAAGCTATGGACCTGAAAGAGCAAAAAATGAACAGAGGACAAGACACACAGGTAATCTCCTGCATGGCTCAGGAAAATCAGTGCTCAAATCACACGGCGTTGCAATGTCACAGCAGAGATACTGCACAGTTCATAGAATGGTTAGAGTTGGAAGGGGCATTAAAGATCATCGAGTTCCAACCCCCTGCCACGGGCAGGGACACCTTCCACCAGACCAGGTTGCTCAAAGCCCCGTCCAACCTGGCCTTGAACACCTCCAGGGATGGGGCTTCCACAACTTCTCTGGGCAACCTGGGCCAGTGCCTCACCACCCTCACAGGAAAGAATTTCTTCCTAATATCTCATCTAAATCTCCCCTCTTTCAGTGTAAAACTGTGTCGTCGTCCCCCCATCCTATCGCTTCAATCCCTGATCAAGAGTCCCTCCCCAGCTTTCCTGGAGCCCCTTTAGGGACTGGAAGGGGCTATAAGGTCTCTCCGGAGCCTTCTCTTCTCCAGGCTGAACACCCACAACTCTCTCAGCCTGTCCTCCCAGCAGAGGGGCTCCAGCTCTCGGATCATCTTCCTGGCCCTCCTCTGGACCTGCTCCGACAGGTCCATGTCTCTCCTGTGCTGAGGCCCCAAAGCTAGAGCCAGCACTGCAGGGGGGTCTCACCAGAGTGGAGTAGTGGGGCAGAATCACCTCCCTCAACCTGCTGGCCATGCCTCTTTTGCAGGTGGCTTTCTGGGCTGCCAGCACACATTGCTGGCTCATGTTGAGCTTCTCATCAACCAACACCCCCAAGTCCTTCTCCCCAGAGCTGCTCTCAATCCATTCTCCACCCAGTCTGGATTTGTGCTTGGGATTGTCCAAACCAATGTGCAGGACCTTGCACTTGGCCTTGTTGAACTTCATGAGGTTTGCACAGGTCCACCTCTCAAGACTGTCCAGGTCCCTCTGGATGGCAAACATCTTCTGCAAGACAGTGACTACTTCTGGATCTCCCCATAACAGAGACTTGCATGCACAATGGCCACACAGTGCAGTGTGCCAGGGCGGCACTTCAGCGCGTCGCATCAGCCCAACAATGTGCCGAAGTAATGCTTCAGCACAGAGGAATGCAGCACCCTTCGTGCTCTGCCAAAGGCAGCAGCCAAGACCAAACCATTCTGGATGGGACATCAGGCAGGCCAGATGGCACCTTCCTCATGCAAAATACTGAAACGCCCTGAAAGCGAAGCCCTGCCGTTGAACAGAAGTTGTCTCAGCTAGCGGTGTTCTGAGACCCTGTGATACAGCAGCCAGCTACCTCAATGTCTTCCCAGCATCTTTTTCCCACGTTGTGGTCACCACAAGGATCTCGTGATGGAAATGAAGTGCAGATGTGCCACAACAACCATTACGATAGGACAGGGATATTTCAAGGACGTGTCAAGACCCGACAGGGAATGGCATCACCAACCATAAGTGTGGTGGAGCGATGGCACTAACTTTTTGGCTCAATGCACCAAGACAAACACAGCGTTGCAATGGGAGAGGCAGCAGGGGCATCCCCACCCGGCACCACAGCACAAGCTCCCCTCGCCCTCCCGCTCCCTTGGGAGAGCAGTTCTCCTGGTCCCAGCCCCCCAGCCGAACTGTTCCCACCACCTTCCCTAGACCTCTGCCATTCCCGCTCTCCCAACCTCCACGTTCTCCCACTGCTCAGGTCCTGTCGCTTACCTCCAGTTTTTGTGAGCCCCTTTCCAGCAGCTCCGCACCCCTCTGACCCCAGCCCCCCAGCGACCCCGACACTGTCGGACCCTGCTGTGCCAAAGCCTCGGGGGTTCCCACCGCACCTTCCCGCCAGCCTTACGCACCCTGCCTGCCCCGCGGTGGAACCATCCCTCGCCGGGCCACGGGCCCAGGCACCGCGGCCGCGCTCCAGCCCCGGCAGCCGGCCCGCCGCCCCCCGCCCGCTCTGCCGGGTCCCCCGGCCCAAAGCCCCTTTTCAGCGCTTCTCCCGGGCGCCCACCGGGGCCCCTCTCCCGGAGGCCCGGCCACGAGCAGCCCCGCTGCTGCCTCCTCCTCCAGCGCTGGCGGGAGGGCAGAGCCGGCGCCGCTCTCCGGGCTCGGGCGCTGCCCCGCCGCCCGGCCCGGTTCTCCCGCCGGGCCCTTCCCCTGCCCGCCGCCCGGCCCCAGGCCGCCCCCCGCTCCTCGCCGCGCTCCCTCGGCCCCGGCGCCCCCGTCCCGCCCCATCTACACCGGAGCTCGGTGGGAGGGGCGGGGGTCCCGGTGCCCCCGCCCGGCCGGGGGAGGCGGAGAGGCCC
>VUYV01000325.1:597730-615898 GCA_008711295.1 Anarhynchus alexandrinus | reverse complement strand
CCGGGGCGGAGGCTAGGCCCCCGCCCCGGGCCCCGCCGCCACCGGCGCCGCCAAGGGCCGCTCCCGTGATCCGAGTCCGCGGGAAACAAACCTGGAGTGGCTCTGGCTGAGCAACCTGTTGATGAAAAAGCCGTCCGCGTCTCGCGCAGCGGTCGCAGCAGAGGGGGGAGTCGGGGGGTACGAGCCCGGGAGGGGCGACAGAACCGCGTCAGTCGGGCCCTGGGCGAGGAGGGGGGTTGGCGGCGAGGCGGGGGTCTGCCGAGAGCTCCGGGAGGGAGAGCAGAGAGGGTCCGTGGTGGTTCAACCCCAGCCGGCAATTAAGGCCGTTGGCGCGGGCCCCCCCCCCCTCCCCCCCACATTTAGGGAGGAAAAAAACTCGTGGGTTGAGTTAAAGAGAGTTTAATAGAACAGTAATGGAAGAGAGGGGAAAGAAATATTGGCAAAAGAATATACAAAATAAAGCGATGCAAATGCAATTGCTCACCACTCGGTGATGGGTTGCGCAGCCCATCCCGAGCAGCGATCATGGATCACTGCCCCCCGGCCAACCCCCCCTTTATATACTGAGCACAGCGTCTGCGGTACGGAGCATTGCTCTCACCAGCTTGTCCCGTCTGTGCTTCTGTGGGAAGCTGGAGAAGTCCTTGACTTAGTATAAACATTACTTAGCAACAGCTAAAACAATATGTGTTTTCAACATTCTCATACTAAATCCAAAACACACCAGCTACTAGGAAAAAAAATAACTCTGTCCCAACCGAAACCAGGACAATCACCCTGCCAGAGGAATCTTCTGTCCCTCAGGAATCCACAGCCACAGCCAGTGCTTTCCTCAAGGTGTGCATTACCGAGCTGCCAATGCAACTGGCAGGACGCGCAGCTGCATTCAGCACCAGATCTCACCATTTGATCGATCACAGAACCATAGAACAGTTTGGGTGGGAAGGGACCTTTAAAGGCCATCTAGTCCAACCCCCTGCCATGAGCAGGGACATCTTCAACTGGATCAGGTTGCTCAGAGCCCCATCCAACATGGCATGGGCCAAGGATGGGGCATCTCCCCCCTCTCTGGGCAACATGGACCAGTGTCTCACCGCCCTCAGCATAGAAAAATTTCTTCCTTGTATCTAGTCTAAATCTCCCCTCTTTTAGTTTAAAGCCATCACCCCTTGTCCTATCGTGACAGGTCCTGCTAAAATGTCTGTCCCCATCTTTCCTGTAGGCCCCCCTTTAGTACTGAAAGGCTGCAATGAGGTCTCCCCGGAGGCTTCTCTTCTCCAGGCTGAACACCCAAAACTCTCCCAGCCTGTCCTCCCAGCAGAGGGGCTCCAGCTCTCGGATCATCTTCCTGGCCTTCCTCTGGACCTGCTCCAACAGCTCCGTGTCCTTCTGCTGTGGGGACCCCCCGAGCTGGAGGCAGCACTGCAGGGGGGTCTCCCCAGAGCACAGCAGAGGGGTACAATCCCCTCCCTCGCCCTGCTGGCCACGCTGCTGGGGATGCAGCCCAGGGTGCTGGTGGCTTTCTGGGCTGTGAGCGCAGATTGCCGGCTCATGTCCCCCGGCTTTTCATCCCCCAGTACCCTCAAGTCTTTCTCCTCAGGGCTGCTCTCCATCCCTTCATCCCCAGCCTGTATTGATACGGGGGGTTGCCCCGACCCAAGTGTGGGACCCTGCACTTGGCCTTGTTGAACCTCATGAGGTTCACAGGGACCCACTTATCCGGATTGTCCAGGTCCCTCTGGATGGCGTCCCGTCGCTCAGGCGTGTTGACCGTGCCACTCAGCTTAGTGTCGTCAAGTGCAGTAAATCATCGTTCAGCCGATGCCTCTCAGGCTGCGACCAGATCTGCCTCTGACAGCAGCGATCCAGCCGCAGCGCTGTGCCCGCAGAGGCTTTCTCAGTGCTCAGTCGTTAGCAGCAGCCTCCGCAGCCGGCACCCTGGCAATTTGCTCTGCGTTGGGTTTCGCTCACACTTTTGAGCTCAGGAAGCAAAGTGTTATCAAGTGCTTCTGAAGTGGTGGTGGCCCTTGAGCTGAGAACCAGAGCACTTGAACAGGCCTTTATTCCCTCGCACAGAGCTGTCGAGCTCTTCTCAAAGGACTAACAAATCGCAAATGCTGTTTATTCAATTAAAAAAGTAACCTTGTCTCTAACTTTCTGAGAAATTTCAAAAGAAATGCTGCTTTCTGCCTTGCTCCCAACAGTGCGTCCAGGTGTTTTGTCACCACAAAAGCAGAAAAGCCTGGGTTTGGGGTCAAGCCGTCTTGCTGGTCGGCTGCCTACCCAGCGTGATCTGGGAAGCGGTTCAGGCGGTCCATGGGACTGGTTACCCCCAAATGGCCGTGCCCGTCCCACGAGCGCTCAGTACCCAAACCCGCAGAGGCCGCAGTCGGGCTGCGCAGGGCAGGCTGCAGCGTGAACTCCTGTTCACACGTTGGTATGAGCTCTCCCTTGGCCTCGCAGAGCAAGCTTCTCTCTCCCAAACGTTTGGAGGGAAGGACTCACTGCAGCAAGTTTAATTCTTCGTGACAATTGCCCAGCTCTACTCATTATTTGAGTGCCGTGCCAGGAGCTCAGCTCTGCTGACCCGGAGCAGCATTCGTACCAACTTCTGCTGCTCCGTTTAATGATTGCAGTGACAACTGCCAGGCTGAGTCTCTCCAAGCGGCTGCGCTTCCCTGAGGGAGTGGTGAAACACTTTTCAGTAGACATTTCCATTGCCTAGTACGTTAATTTCTGACCTCGGAATTACCAGATGCAGTGATTCTCCATCCTGCAGCCACCACCAGGCTCCGAAGACGGCACACAGTTTGTGGTGCCAGGCTGCAGAGCAGTTAGTGTGTGCGCAAAGGCAGCCCCGCGTCAGCACAGTAACGCAGAGATTTTTAGCACCTGACATACAGTATTTTGAAATTTTCAAAGGCCTTTAAAAAACCTGAAGGGCATTGGAATAGAGGGTGGCTTAGACTCTCCAGGTGTTTGCAAGTGATTAGTCATGACACTCCAAAAGCACTCTGGTTTAAAATCACTGCTCTGTGGACAAAGATGACAAAACATAGAAGGGTGAAGTGGCTTTGGCCGAATCCAGGGTCGATCTGGCTGCAAAACTGGGGGGAAACTAGGTCTCGCCCTCCTTTCTCTCCTCCGCCTGTGCTCTACCCGGTAAGCAGTGCTGCTTCCTGGAAAAGCTTTACAGCCCCGAGACAAACAGCGAATACTTTTTCACAGTTCAGCAATGGGGTGTTTAGCCACAAGGGGTTGTAGATATAAAAAAGTTTACATGGGCTCAAAGAGCAATTTTGATAGGAAAAAAAAATATATCAGTATTGGGAAAGGACTGACCCCTGCCCAGGGAAAGCAGAGGTTTGTGTCCGGATGCGTCCTGCCACAAGGCAAACATCCGCAGAGTGACGGAGGGTCTAAATGCGGAGGAGGCGATAGAGCTGTATGTACAAGCTTTGACTATAAAGAAACACTCAGATTCCTGTTGGCTGTGGCTGTTAACAGACAGAAGAACAGTTTATAACGCTTAACAAAATAGTTATGAATTAAGTTTTAGAGAAGCATCAGTTTTCATGAATGCTAGATGGAGCTATGCTACTCGCAAATAACATACCAGTTTAGGTTTTCAGACAAGTGTTTGTATTTCTAAAACATGCTGGTTTCTTGGTGCTGTCAGCGATTTATTGAACACATACAATTTACACCGTCCTTTTCCAGGTTAGCTAAGGCAGCCTGTCCGCCCGAGTAAGGCCAGTGACCGGATGGGTGGTTAAGGTGAGGCGTCATGGCTATAGGGGTCCCTTCTTGTACCTGTCATCCATCATCCCTCCCTCCCAACAGACTTCGAGTCATCACAACCCACAAATATAGTTTATTTACAGTCAAAACACTTTATTATATAATGTCTCCGTGGGGCTTACAAAAATGCGTGCAATATCTATGGTCATAAGTAGATACTTTTGTACCCGATGGTTATATCAACCACCAGTGCCTGAGAACCCTTCCCAAATGTTCAGCCAGGCTTTCGGTGCTCATCTCGGTGGTCCCGTGGGAGCGGCTCATGAAACACAGACCATTCTCCCTTTTGAGCTTCCTCAGCCCGCGGATCACACACTTGGTGCCTTTTGCTCCTGGCATCTTGCACCTCAGGGCAGCACCCGATAATGCGCGAGCAAGTCTCACTCAGCATGACAACACCGACAGGTCTTAACTTGGGATTCCTGCTGACCCCGTGCTAACGATTCTCTTGCGGGGTAGACATTCACTCTTAATTGCAATGCAGTGATGAGCTTCCTGTGGGGAATGTCCATGTAACGTCAATCCAGTTTTTACTGACCTTATCCTTCCCAGAGCTGACGATACCACAGCTCTGTCACAGCAGCCTGGTCCAATTAAAAAATTCGCCTTTCTGACAGTTGTGAGGTCTTGGAAAGATGATGTCTGGAGCAGAGAGCTCCCACGCGAGGCTGGAGCCTCACCGCTCACGGCTTCTGGAATTACCGTGCCTGCATTCGCGTCCCAAATGGACAGTATTTTCTCTTCCCTCCCTCCTGCAACAATCTATAACTTTCTACATTCACCTTCAATGCCCTCTTGACAAACTATTGATTCTATGACGTTGCCATGGGAGTGGGAAATTCAGTGCAGCCGGGCTTGTGCAGTAGGGTTTAGTCCTGCAAGTCAGGTAATACCCCGGCTGCCATCCCACGTGCTGGAATACGGGATGGCATCGCAGGTGCGGGCAGGACCATGTAACTTGTCAGCGGAGTCAAGGGTTTGGAGTTATGCAGCCTTCGCATCGGCACGGTCTGCCAAATAAACCAGCCGTGGGATGGTAAATCCTTTCAAGATGTCGACTTTCTGAAAAGGCCAGCACCAAGAGAACAGACACGGCATGTTTTCTTTTTGCCAGCAGCTCTGCTGGTGTGATAACGGCCAGAATTAGAGCCAAGGGGGATGGCAAAGCTGCACAAAGCTTCTCCTGCAACAACAGAGGGACACGCTGTCAGCTCGCTGGCGGATCGTGCGATACCCTCTTGACCTTCCCAGACTGCTGCCCCCACGACAGACCCTTCGCTTTGGTGCTGGTGGGACTGATCCCACATCCAATGAAGTTCCTGTATTTGAAATATACGCTATGGGTGAGTTCCTGCCCCATGATTTCCCTACCTTATTGCCTGCATTGAAGTGCTGTGTAAATAACAACTATAACTGCTGCTTGCAAAGAAAAACAGAGAAGAAACATGCTAGTGTGAACACCGATGGGTGCAGAGGCATCCACAGCCATCTAAACCCCTGCTTTGATTTCACTCCCGCCAGCATCACTTCCCTACAGCCAAAGGCATGGCCCTGCCCGGGCTCTCGTGGGCAGAGTTTGACCCCGGACTGTCCTGAAGAAAGGAGGTGTGGGACAAGCCTGATAGGAAATGCACACCATGCCGACAAGGACAAGACAGTACAAAGTCCTCCTGGTTATCCCTCCTGCCCCCCAGCATTTCATCCTGCCGTTGCACAGAGCAGAGGAAGCCCCGTCCTGGGGAGATGCGGGGACAGTGCTGCCTGCGCCCCTCTGACCCCACTGCCCCACTCCCGCTGGTACGTGGCCACGGCACAGAAGTAGCCCCTTTCGTAACGGCCTTAAAAAAGCTCCGCAGGTGCCCCCGTCGCGGGCTGCCCGGACTCACCCGCTCTCCGGAGCAGCCCCTCGGTGCTGGGGGCTAATCATGGAATTAAAACGCTGCAATCAGCAGAGGACGCTCTCCCTCCCCTCTTCCCTCGCTAGCACTGCCCACAAGTGTTTCTTGCTGGTGTCGGGTAATTAAAAGCAGGTTCTTCCTTCCAGCCTTGATGAGGGGTGCACGGAGGCCAGCCTTGCTTGGACTTGGGTCCCTGTGCCCCCCGCGCCATGGGGCAGTGCGGCCCCAGGAACGCCCCGTCCACCCAGCTGGGGGTTTTGACCCCATTCCAGCCCTGGGTCTGTCTCTGCCGGCCCTCGGCCCGTGCACACACGTGTGTACCTGTGCAGGCGCACACACGTGTTCCCGGGTACCCCCACAAACATCCCCCCTCACCCCACTGCCTCAGACGCTGCTTGGGGGGCTGCGTGCGTGCCACCCCGAGCTGGTGACTCCAGGAGGGAGCTAAATGAAGCAGCGCTGATGAGGAACTCATTAATTCTGGTGCCTGTCAGCCCTGCAGGATGATAAAGCGCTGCATCCTCCTGGAGCTGCGGGATGCAGTGGTGGTGGGACGAGAGGGGCGCAGGGCCGCCGTCCCGCACCTCTCCCACGGCCGCCCTGCACCACGGCTGCGTGCTCCGCTGCGGTTTGGTGGGCGCGTGGGGCCGGCCGGCACGTGGAGCACGTATGACTGCCCCCTGCTCGGGCCCCGCGCACCCGCGTGTGCCTTAGCGCGGCCGCCGTGCGCCGCCGTGCCCTCGTGCAAGCGTGTGCTGGTGCACAGGGTGTCACGTCCGTGGGGCGTCAGCGCCTGTTGCTCCGACCGCCCGGGCACCGGCTGAGGCTCCCGCGGCGGAGCGCGCCTGGCAGCGCTCCTAATGAATTCAGCGCTGCCCTTCACATCAAACAGCCACATGAGAAGGTGTTTTTCAGCCCCATCTTTATTCAATGCGCCAAACGCGCCGCTCCTGCGCCTCACCCTTGCAAACATCTTGTTCACAGCTGCAGCTTCAAAAGGACCGAGGGAGAAGGAGGGGGAGGCTGCGAGGGGCAACACAAAGCCATGGAGCGCGCTGGGGCTGCCTGCCGTCACCGTCCTCCGTCAGGGAGGATCTGAAACCCCCCCGGACACAGCCCCAGCTCCGCTCCCCCGGGGTGCCCATGGCCGGCCATGCTGCGGGGACCTGCCTGTCCCCAGCCGCCCCCCAAAGGCGACGCGAGACGCCTCTGAGAAGGTCTGGGGCCGACGGCATCCCACCGCCAAGCAGATGGGCAGGAGGTGGATGGAGGGCAAGGGGGGTCTGTCCTGCTCAGAGCTGCCTCTGCGCCCTCCTCTTCCTCCCTGCGCCGCTCTCAGCTCAGCCCCATCCATCTTGCAGGGCTGAAACCCAATTACCGTCCCACCGCCACCACAGGGAGGGGGATGGTGCAGGCGGCAGAGATAGCCATTAGCTCCGGGGAATGGAGATGGAGCGATAGGAGCTCTAATGGCTTCTCCAGAGCCCTGATGTCAGGCTGGCTGCCCTGGGCTGCGCGGGGGCCGCAGGGCTGGCGAGCATAGGGGGGCGCCTCCAGCCCCCCACATGCCCCCGGCTGCCCCCAGCTCCCTGCCCCACTCGGTGGCACCTCTCCACTGGAATGCCGTCTGTCTGTCTGTCCACCTTTGCGTGCTGGGTGATGGACAGACAGCACGCTGCGTGGTGGAGAGCCTCGCCAGGCGGGCTGGGGACGGGTCCTGTGGGGGTGGGATGGGGAACGGGCCCCTCCTGCACGGGGGTGACGCCAGCAGCGGTTCAGTTGTGATTTGCACCCCTCGGCGGGGATCTTGATGCAGATTTTGAGCCATGGGTGTGCAAGCGTGTCTATGTGTGCTTGCGTGTGCTCGCACGACTCAGAGCCACTCCAACGCCCACCGGAGCTGCCGCGAAGGGTGGCCCGGCCATCCCCAGCGCCGTTCCCTCCCCACCCTCCACTGGTCCCACTGGCAAGAAGGACATTTGGCAGCGGAGCCTGCCGATCTCTGAAGTTTAATTAACCCTGTCTCCCTCCTGCACAGCCTTCCCTTCCTCTGCTCAAATGCCACAAATGATCCTATGCAGATGCTAATCTGCAGAAGGAAAAAAAAAGATTCCACATTTAATTGCAGAACATAAAGATATTACAGGGTCATTAAAACACCATGAATATGGAAATTAAATCCACAGGCATCCATGCAGATAATGGCAGGGAAAAGGGAGCCGCAGGTGAAGCTGAAAGGTGGAAAGGTGGAAAGGTCGGCGGCTCCGTCTGGATGCATCATTAACCCCCTGCTCCAGGCAATCTCCAAGGGCCGGGGAGGGGAATCTCGGGGGTCTCAGGTGTCCTGGCAGGACCGCAGCGTGTGGAGAGTGGTGCTGCCCGGGCAGGAGCCCAGCGGCGAGCACTGGTCCTTGCTGCAGGCTCTGGGGTCCGGCCCCCGCCTGCGGCTGCAGAAGCCCCCAAAGGACGCTCGAGCCCCCGCTGACCCCGGGCTGTGCCGGGCTGGCGTCGTGCCGGCTCTGCCTGAGCCCTCGCACTGCTGTGCACACCAGGGCCCGGCACGGGGGCTGGAGACGGGGTCCCAAATCCACCCCAAACACCTGGGGTCAAACGCTGCAGGAAAGGAGGGAGCTGGGATGCGACCCGGAGCTGTGGGACCCCACGGCAAAGGGGCGACGTCGGGATGGTGGAGCCAGATGGGAGCGTTCACTCTCCCGGGGCTCATTCCCACTCTGGGGCGGCTGTGGGGCCGGGGCTTGTCCCCACAAGCACCCGGGGCTCATTAATGGGCTGATGCTGGTGCCTCGTCTCGCCTCTGCCACTCCGGCAGCTCGGGCTCCCTCCCGCACCTCACACTGCCGGTTTGACACTGACGTGAGCTGCTGAGCGGAAAAAATTAATAGGAGCCTCACTAATTGGAGCTGAGACACTGGGAAAGGGAGACGGGGCTGCACGGGGCATCTCCGTCCGGAGGGCAGGGCGGCTCCGACACCCGCGGCTGCAACCGGGAAAGGGGGTGCGGAGCTGTGGGGTGGTGGGGCTGGCGCGCAGGGTGGCAGTCAGCCGCGGCGATCTGGGCTTGGGGGCTGTTGGCTGTGCCGCAGCACTGCCGTGCCTCTGTCCTCGCAGCCCCTTCGGGACATCCCCGAGGAGCTGCAGCCCCCCGGGCAGCACAGGGCTGCGGTGTGCCCACGGTGCTGTGCTATCGGTGTCACGGCTTGGAGGTGTCCCAGCCCCTTCGCTGGGGGCCTGCTGCCCTCGCTGCCACCAGCCCGCTCGTCCTGGGCACAGCCAGAGCCGGGAGAGTGGGGGGAGGAGGAAGGAGGGCCCCAGGGCGCTCTGAGACCACCCTGAATTTCTGCTGCTGTGGGCATCCGGACCCCGCCAGCCATCTGCTGCCTGATGGGGGGCACGGCGAGGAGGGCATGGTGCTGCCGGGACACCTCCGGAACCTCGGCGCGGTGCTGCGGGTGTTCTCCGCGCCGGGCTGCCAGAGCCCCCCTGCTCTGCCCACAGCAGCTTTTGCCTCCGGGGAGAGCGCGAGGAGGAGAAAAGCAGATTAGAGCTATCGCTGCATCTCCACGCAGCGAGCTGCAGAGCTAAATGTCAGATCGCGTCTGACACAGCTCGGGAGGGGGAGACGAGGAGCCCCGGCACACATCCCACCGGGGTGGGCACCTCTCGGGGTGCGGGCAGTGGGGCTGGCGGCCGGGCACCAGCCTTGCCCCAGAACGGAGGGGGGAGACGGCGGCGCTGGGGTCCCGCTGCCCCCCCAGGCTGGCACAATCCCAGCCGCAGCCCCAGAAACTTTCCTCCTCCGGTTCCCATGGAAACGAGGAATTTTCTTCTCCCCAAAGTTGAGCCGGCTGCGGGTCTGGCAGCGGGCAGGGACAGGCAGCAGGCGATGCCTGCGCTTGCCCGCCCAAGTTGAGCCCCTGATGCCGGAGCTCCGCTGGATGACCCGTTCGGTGGGAGCTGCGGATTCGGCTGGCACGGTGCGTTTGAGCACCCGGTGCTGCCAGCGCAGGGGGTGCGTGTCTGCGGACCGAGAGCCCCGTGGCAGAGCTGGGGTCGGCGCAGACCCCGTTGCGCTGCAGGAGCGCTGCACGTTGCGGTGGCTTTCTGCCCGCGGCAGATCGGGGTGTCTGAGGGGTGGAGAGGGGCTGAGGGGGAGGAATGTCTCCTGCTGAGCGTACTCTGTCATCCTCCACCGCTTGGCTGGAGAAAACGAGCAGCCTGCTGGGAAAATCACCCGGCAGATGACCGGAGAGCCCTCGCTCCTGCCCCAGCCATCCCCGGCCCCTGTGGGTGACGGCCACGCGGGGGGAGCCAGCTCGGCTCTTGGCTCAGGCTGGGAAGGACACTTGGGGAGCGATTTGAGACCCGTCCATCAGCAATCAGAGGGTTTCAGCGCTCTGCTCACCTCCCGCAGGAGGGTGACAGCCCGATGTCTGCTCTGATGAGAGGAAAAGCTCCAGGGAACGCCGCAGCAGCGGCGTCGGGGCCGCTCTCCCCACAGCCGGGGGTCACTGCCAGCGGGAGCCGGGGGCTGCTCCAGCCTTCCCGTGGGCTGGCGGGTGCGGGCACCGGGCACCAGCCCTGGGACCACCGAAATCCTGGGGCTGAGCTCCGCGAGCTTTTCTGTGGGATAAATGTGGAGGAGACAGGTTTAGACAACAATGACTAAAACTAAGCTTCAGCAAAAATTAACTCCAAGCAGGGGAATGTTCCAGGCGCTGCCGTTTGCTGTCGGTAAAAATAAACCTGCAGGTTAAACACAGCCTTTTCCCCCTCGGTGCTCACGTGCCAGATTGGAGAGCTTCCTCCCAGGGAAAAACGTAAAATCAAGCACAAGCCCCACGGTGTGTGGCAGGGGATGGAGAGCAGCCCTGCCCTTGGGTGTCCCGCACGGCGCGGAGCACTGTCCCGCATCGTCCCAGGGCACCATCCCTGCTCATCCCCTGAGCGCCATCCCCGCTGCCCCTGCCCAGGAGCTGTGCGTGGGGACGCCTGCGCCTGCCCCCGCCACCCTCCGGCCAGGGCCCAGGGCGAGGAGGGGGATGCAGGGGCCGCCCGGCCGGAGCTGGGGTCGGCAGAGACCCGTGCAGCTGCTGGGGCCGTGCAGGCAGTGCCGCTCGCAGCGCTGGCACCGGTGCCGGCGGAGAGAGGCAGCTGGCGGTGCAGGCTGGCATCCTCCCGGCAGCCTTCGCCCTCCCCGTGGGAGGTGTGAGATCTCGCACTTCGCTTCGCCCCCGCGCCGCCCACTGCCGTCCCGCCCGCGGCCGCGCGGGGAGCAGGCGTGAAAGCGCCTGCCGCTGCCGCTGGGGAGGGTGACGCGGCTCCCGGGGCCGTCCCGTGGGACGGGGACAGGAGCAGGCGCTGCTGGAGATGCTCCCTTCCCCCTGCCGCTCCCGTGCCCTGCCAGGATCCGGCACCGCGGCGCAGGACTGTGACTCCTCAGGCACGGGGCAAAGACACTGACCTGCTGGCCCCGCGGCCCGGCTCTGCCCTGCCCCACCAGGGATGGGATGTGGTCCCCAGGGCCCCTCGGCGCCGCGGGCTGCAGCAGGGACAGGGACGGTGTCACATCGTCAGTGCTGCAGCTGGTGGCTGGCGAGCGCCCGCTCGGCCCCCGGGGAGCCAGAGGGAGATGGGAGCGTCGGATGGCGTCTGAGGGTCGCTGGAGACCTGGCGGGGCCCGTCCCTGCGCCCGCCGGCGCTGGCGTGCCTCCGAGCCACGCGCCCCCTCTCCTGGGGCCGGCTCCTTCCCTCCGCCTGCCACTCGCACTGGGTTTTTAATTAGCGCTCCTCTGTATATTCCAATAGCGGGAGCCCAGAATGGAAATGTACAGGTGTCCCCTTGATCCAGTTTCCATGGTTGCCGCATCGAGGTGGGGGCTACAGCTTTTTTTTTATTATTATTTAATAATTTTATTACAGTGGCTTCAATCCGTTGGCAAAGGAGGGAAGGGGGAGAACGTGGGGGAATAAAAAATGCTGGATGAGAAGGCCATGTTCCCGCGGCTGGGCTTATTTGCTGTCATTCTTTTTGTCTTATTAGCGAGCGCAGGTTTCCAAGATGCTCAAAGTCAAAGAGCTCAGTAACGAGATCTCAGCCCTCGCTGGCGCGGGGGGAACGGCCTGGGCAGCCGTGCCGGAGCCACACAGATGCCCACGGGGCCACCCCGTCGGCAGAGGTGGCTCCTGTAGCAGTGGGAGAGGAGCAGGATGGTGCTGAGCGGGGTGGGGGTCGGGGACGGCACTGAGCTGTGCTGGTGTGTCCTCATCCTGGACCCTGTCCCCACATCCCTGTCCCCAAATCCCTGTCCCCATCCCCATCCTCACCCACTGCCCCATCCAGCCTGCCCACAGGGTTGTCCCCGGCATCCCTCGCCGGGACGGCAGAGCTCCCCTGGTGCCAGCCGGCAGAGAGTCCCCATCCACCCCCAAGAAGAGGGTGTTGGGGACACTGGGCTCGGTCCCACCACTGGGACCTGCGGCACAGACGGGGGCTGGAGAGCCCAGGGCGTCCTGGGGCAGGGAAAGGTCCCGCAGCCTCCCCGGGGAATTGGGCTCATGTTCGGGGACCCCCGTGCCACGCTCGCGCCGACCTGCCCCGTCCCCGCCTGGAGCGGTGGCACTCGGTCAGGGTGGCGGCTGCCCCGGGGCTCTGGGTGCCAGTGCCAAAAATCGTCCTTTCCTCTGTACCGAATTAGTCTCGATTTCCTCTGGTGAGGCCAGCGCAGGGTGTAAATGGGCCCATCTGTTACCGTTAGGTTATTTAGCCCCGACCCTGCCTGCGCAAGCACACAAAATTCAATGTTTACCGGGATGGGGGGGGACAGCTTTGGTGCAACGGAGGTTAAAAATAACGTGAAAACGGCACGGGCCCAGGAAAAATCTGCTCTCCTCGCGCCGCACCACGCGGCTCGGCTTGCCAAGTGCGTGGAAGAAATCCCCTCTCCTCCTGGCGCTGGCAACGTCCCGCGCGGTGGCAGGCAAACACACACGCGCCGAGCCACGGACCTATTAGTCACCAGTAAATGTTCTTTTCTCTCCCCATTTGTTTCCCTTAAGCTTGATGTTTTCCTCTCCTGCTGCCCCGGCCTCGTTAGGCTGCAATTAAAACCAGGAATCAAAGCCGCGTGGTGCAATTAAAACGACGCGCAGGATGCGGGGTGCCGCGGGGAAGCAGGCGGCCGCCGCTCGGCTCGGCTCACGCGCCGGGACGCCCTCGTCCCCCGCCGGCCCCGCGGTGCTTCTCCGGCGCCCGGGCTGCAACGGGGGCAGCAGGACAGGCGCAGGCCGAGCTCCGCCATAAAGGTCTCTCTGTTGCTCACGGCGCCACCAGATCCGGCGCCCGGAGGATGCGCTGAGATGCATCCACTCGCGAAGCAAGATGAATTTTCCCAGCTGCAAGGATCATTAAACATCGGGAGCAGCTCTGCGGCGAGCAGGGAGACCAGCTCTGCTCAGCGCCTTCACACGGAGATTAAACCTCCCTCGTGCCGGGACAGGGCAGTGGCCGTCCCTGCGCAGGACCCTGCAGCCCCCGCGGCTCGGGGACACGCCGACAGCCGCTCGCTGCACCCTTCCCCACGGTCTTCCTTTGGGACAGCCCTGGAGATGTGGCTCCCGGCAGCAGAACCCAGAGCCGTCACGCTGACTTGCATCCCCGTCCCAGCGAAGGACTTGGGGCACGGCACAGCCCGCGCCGTCGGTGCCCTGCTCCCGGCCGGACGAGCGCGGCTCTGGGTGCCGCACACAGCTCCGGCGTGGGCTGACGCCGTCCGGGGCCGTGGGACAAAGGCTCAGTGGCACCGCCCGGGGAAGGAGCATTGTCGGTGCCCCGCGAGGTGTGACGGCAGGCGGTGAGCCCGCCGCGCAGCGCCCGGGGCAGAGCACGGAGGGGCCAGATCCTGCCATGGAGGGGCCGCATCGACGATGTGCCGAGCTCCTTCACAGGGAAGGACCATCCGGCCCCGCCAGCGCCCGAGCCACCAGCACAGCCAGCCGTGCCCCGGGCAAGCAGCGGAGTCGGTGCCGCATGGGAAGCGCTGGGGAGAAGGGATTCCCCACAGAGCAGTGCTGAGCCCGACGAAGGGCAGAGGCACGTTGCGCTCCTCTGCCGCAGGGACGGCACAAACTCCGGCGTCCCCGAGGTGCCGCCCCGCAGCCCGTCTCCCCGCCGCCGGGGCACGGCCCGCCAGCCGCCCCGCGCAGAGGCAGCCGCGGCTTTGGAAATATATAGTAACAAGTGAGCGCAGGCAGCAGAAGTAGCAAAGCATATGGTAGGTGTTGGAGTTTATTCCTGTCGGCGAGTGTCAGCAGCGACAGACGGCTGGGGGTGGTGAAGCGAGAGATTTTGGTAGGTGCCCGTGCAACACCACCCTACGGACGCTACAGCTGCAGCGCGGGTGGGGACCCCGACGCCCCCCGCCGTGTGCCATCGGGGGGGCACACGCATGCGCAGGGGATGGTGCGCGGCGATGCGATGCTCTGCCGGCACCAGCGAGGCGCTGCTCGGGGCTGTCTGAGCCACCTCCCTGCACCCCAGGGACGTTTGGCATCGGTGGTGCGTGGGGCTGAGGCACCCCCCAGCCTCACCCCGCCGTGCAAAAACCACAAGTAATTTAGCCATTCCCAAACGAGCGGAGCCCCACGAGCCCCATCCATCCCAGCTGAAGGTCACCCGCCTGATCCGGAGGAGGGTGAACGGCTGCTCCCCGGTCCCAGTGCCGCTCTGCAGGATCAGCGGTGACCCCGCTGCCACCGGGGACAGGCAGGGAGCTGCGGGTGGCTCCGAAGCACCTGAGGGCTTTCAGCAACTCGGCCCAGGGGCCAGACCCTCTCCCACCGCCCAACATCGCTGCCAGGAGATGGTGCGGGCGGGCGGCCAGCGGCGGTGGGAGGGGAACAGATTGTCCACAAAAAAGCACGTCAGTCCCTGAGCTGCGGCTCCGAGCAGGATCTCCTGCGGGTTTATACCCCATTTGCCTGAGCCCACGGGGAGGGTTTGGTGGACAGGGCGTCCCCTGCGCAGCTCCTCTGGGGTCCAGCAGCATGGGTGCTCACGCTGGGTGGCACACACGGCTTGCCTCCCACCGTCAGGTCCCTCCTGCACTGCCCGGACCAGGACAGGGAACGGGAGCTGCCTCCCCCGTGGCCATGGGGAGCAAGAGCTGCCAAGAGGAGGATGATGCTTTGCTGGCGGTCGGGCTATGGGCAACTTCTCCCTGTCCCTAAAGCCCCTAAACCCCTCTGTCTGCTCAGCGAGGGGTCCCCCGGCAGGGCTGGGACGGAGCCCAGCCGTGGCGCCGGCAGCGAGAAGAGCCAGGAAACCCAGAATTAAGGCTGACGCTTCATCGCCAGCTCCTGCCGCTGTGAGAAGCCGAGGTGCAGGCAGCGCTGCTTAAGGACACCTCGCCAGCATCCTCTTCGGGTTTCTCAGCTCCCCTGGCAGCACTCCGGGGTTGGGGGGGCCGGGAGAGATGATCCCCCTCCCTGGCAGAGGCATGACCACGCTGCCTGCAGAGCTCCCAATGGCTGCTGGCGCTCGGCAGCTCCGGCACCACCACAGCCGAGCACCAGCTCCGGCACCACCCCTCGAGGATCCCACTCTGCCAGAGCAAGCAAGGGACAGCCCCAGCAAGTGCTGGACCAGGCACAGGTCCTCCCCTGGCACAGGTGAAATAAATACTTGCTGAATGGCAGCTCACCTGCTGCTCCTGTTCCCGCTAATTGCAGTGTTCTCACTTCACACTGATGTGCTTGATAAGATTAGTGATTACAGAAATCTCATATGGCAATTGGATTGAATTGGGAGCTGTGTGAGGGAAATTGGACTGAGCTGCAAATAGGAATTAATTATAACCTGGCAGTAGTGAGATTTGAGGCTTTGAATATATATTTTATGTATTGCCCAGTGCAAACTCTGCCTTTGTTGCAGGTGCGAGGGGTGCCGAGGGCTTCCCTCTCAGCAAGGACACGCTTGCTGCCATCTGGGCTGTCGTGGAGCTCGGGCAGGGGATGTCGGCGTGACAGACCCTGGGCTGGGACTCACGGCACTTTCCCGGCATGGATGAGCACGGCCGGTGGCATCTCCCCGGCGAGCTGAGCCTGCCGGAGCTTCCTGCCCTCCCCGCTCCGCCTGGCAGCGGCCGTTCTCTCCATTGCCATGGCAATGCCAGACGAGCTCCCCGCGGTGTGTCCAGCCCGTCCCTGGGCACTGCCTCCGCCGGCAGACTCGGCCGCTGCCATGGCAGATGCGGTCCCACGCCTGGCTCACGCTCCACTGACCCGAACGGCCCTGGCACGGGCAGAGGCGTTAGCACAGCCTCGATGGGCTGCGGGGCTGCCACCGCCCCGCGAGAGCCGAAGGAGGGACACAGAGACGCGTCCCCTTGCCTGGGGCCGTGGGGTGCAGGGGGAGGAATGGAGCTCTGCCCTGGACGGCACCCGGAGCATCCCCCGGCCCTTCCCGCCCCGCTGCTCGGGGTCCGGCCGGGTGCCCCCGCCGCAGCGGGACCCCCCTTGCAGCACAGCCGCCCCGGGCTCAGGCAGAGCCCCCTGCGCAGGAGCCAACCCGCGGGCGCAGAGCGGAGACCGGCCCGCGGCCCCAAATGCCGTATCGATTGGCGCCCGTCTGCACTGATATTAAAGTGTTTGCCAGCAGCTGCTGGCGTTTAACAAATCCTCCTGTCTGCTTTGTTTATGCCATTTTTTTCCCTCCCACCTGGGCCTTTTTGATGCTTTGGGCATTTTGCAAACATTTTAAAGGCAGCGTTTAAAACTCCAGCAGGCAGCTAGCGAAGAGCAGGTTTCTGGAGGAAGAGAGGAGAGGCAGGGCGAGATCCCTCACCCCACAAAGCAGCCTCTGCCCTCGCCCTCCTCCATCCTTGCAGCCGCGCACTGCCCCGGCGCAGTCCCGTGCCCTCCGTATTCCCGCCCTGGGGGGGGCTGCATTAATTTTTCCCGTGCTGGCTCCGGGGGCTTGCATTAATTTCTCCTGTGCCAGAGGTGATGGGGAGGGAGAGCCCGAGGCGGCGCTTCCTGTCTGTTCGCTGCCTTTCCCTGGCTATGGAGGCAGGATCTGGCCCCCGGCCCCAGGTCCTTGTCGGATTTCCAGCCTCGAAGCAGGAGAGCACGGATGAAATGGAAAAGCAAACTACACGGAGCGTGCACCCCGGGGCTGGCAGCGCCAGGCAGCGCTACCTGCCTTGGGGACACCCCGGCAGCTGCTGCGGCTTCCATGGCACTGGCTTTTAGCGAACCGCCAAGTGCCGCAGGGCGAGAAGGAGCCGCAGGTCGTCCCTGCTCCCAGCGGACCCCTGTGCCCCCCTGGCCCGGGGGGTTCTGCGTCCCCTGGAGGAGCACGGGCCGCTGGCTGGCATGGCACGGCCGGTGCCCAGCTCAGGCTGCCGGGGCGCAGGAGCCCCGAAGGGGCGCAGGGGGGAATCGCTCTCCTCTGGCTTTCTCTCGCCTGATGTGACTACAAGGGATTGTGGGATTCAATTAAGTTCTGTTTTCCTCCCAGTAACAGTGGGAGTCTCTCCTCTCCGCTTTAAAACAGACACGCTGCCATGGAAGACAAATGCTTGCAATAAAGCAAAGGAGCGTGCGTGCCAGGGGAGGCCGATGCTTGTGTGCAGCCGGCACTGCCCGGGGCGCGCTCGCCGCCTCCCCGCCGCGCACCGCACGCCCGGTCCCGCAGGCAGCGCGTCCCGGTCCCCGGTGCCCAGAGCTGCTGCGGGCCCTGGAGCAGGACCCCCCCGCAGCCCCCGCTGATGGCCGGCGATGGGCACGGGGCCGTTTCACCTTCCGCTCCCACAGCCTCCGCATCAGCCCCGGGAGGTCGGGGGCTTGTAAGGGCGGCTGCCCCCAACGCGGGGCACGACTGTGTTTTGCAGAGCTGTCGCCCCTCGGCAGAGCAGTGATGGCTGCGGGGGTCTCGCCCCGGGTGGGAGCCAGGTTTTTCTTGCTCCGGAGGTTTTTCTGTGACGGCGAGATGCGGTTGCCTGTTTGCCGGCCTGGTGAATCACATCCTGGGGGAACCGTCGCGCTCGAAGGTGGCAGGTTGTGCTCGCAGCCGTGAGCCCATGGCGAGCGGCGGTTGCACACCCCGGACACAGCCCAGAGTGCACCAGGCGATCGCAGCCCCCCAAGTGCCACGGTGCAGCCCCCGAGCATGGGAAACGCTGCGGCGGCTTCACACGCACCGTGCCCACCTCCGGCACCGAGCAGCCCCCGTGGCCCCTCGCCCCCGTCCCCAGCACGGCGGGGGCTGCGGTAGGAGAGAGCCCCCCCGCCCAGCGCCCGCCCCGCACCCACCGCTGGACCAGGCGGCCGGCGGTTGCCAGGCAACGGGAAGATGCTTTTTCTGACCCAAACGGTAAAGCGGCAGCCAGGTCGCTGGGAGGGGGAAGGCGGGGAGAGACATGGCCGGGCTGGGGCTGCCCGGGGGGGGGGG
>VUYV01000325.1:544076-597724 GCA_008711295.1 Anarhynchus alexandrinus | reverse complement strand
GAAAGGGGGCGGCGGGGGGGGGGGGGGGGGGGGGGGGGGGGGGGACTGGGCGGGGGGGGGGGGGCCGGGGGGGGGGGGTCACTCGAGGCTCCCCCAGACTCAACAGCATCCAAAAATCTGGAGAGGAGGAGAAGCAGCGATTGCAGCCCCTTTCAGCCAAAAGCTGCGCCGGCCCCAGCCACTGCCGAGGACCCCTGAGCATCCCCGGGGACAGCACTCAGCCCAGGGACCCCCCCGCCCGGCTGGGGGACGGGGCAGGGACAGGGCACCCTCCCGTGGGGACAGCCCTGCCGGTCTCCTCCCTGGGAATCCCTCCCCGGGGAGCCCTGGCCCCGCCGCACGCCCCGCGTGAGATTGAGCCCCTAATTTGCCGTCTCCCTCCCTCACCAGCCATCGCGCACGCAGCTAAATGAGCTCCCGGCAATTTTCTCAGAAGTTGAGTCCTCGCATTGTGGGAACACAGGGCTAAAAATAGCCGAGGTCTGTGTGCACATCTCGCCCAGGTGAATCTTGCTGTGGAGATAAGGGTAAAGGAGGCAGCGGCTGCCACCAGCTCCTCCGCATCCAGACATCTCCCCCCCTCTGCCTCAGTTTCCTGCCTGGATCCCACTGCCCAAACATGCGCCATGCCGTCCCCCAGCACAACCTGCGCGTGCTGCGGCGGCCTGGGGACCCCCACACACATAAACCCCTGTGCCGGGGAACGCTCCCGGGGCTCGAGCATCCCTCGGCGTGGGCATCGCCAGCGATGGGCAGAGCCGCCCTCGCTCGCGGGCTCTCACCTCGCAGCCTCCAACGGCTGCACTTCGTCTGGGCATCCTCCATCCCAAGGGGCTGCGTTGTGGAGAGGGGACATATATATCCCCCTGCTCCCCCCACAGCCACCACCGATGTCTCCCAATTCAGAGGCTCATCTCAGCCCGACCCCAGCCCTCCTGCATCCAGCCCAGGGTGCAGAGAAGCAGCCGCGTTTTCTTCCCACAATGACTAGATTACAAATTCAGAGTTAAATCTTCCCCCACAAGATGCCCCTCTCCACCCCTCTGACTGCTTCCAGTGCTTTGAATGTTGAACACTTTCCAGGGATTTTTCGTGTGTTCAGGATGACCCCATCCACTCTAGTTCAGACTAACTTAATCAGCCTCATTTTATTGCTAACTGCTGTAGCTTTACACCTCTAGAAAAAGCACTACTTAAATTATTGGCACCTGCCAAGCTCTCGCCACGCTGCTGTCTCTGCCCCTGTGGGGGCAGGAGGAGAGAGGGCGGATCTGTCTAGTGCTCCCAGCCTTTATTTTTACCAAAAATGACAAATTATTAGAATGGTGGAAATTAGAAAAGTGACATTTAGGTAACCTCCCTCTTTTCTTCAGCAACATCTGATTGAAGGCAGATTTGGAAATGAAAGGTGGGGAAAAAATAGGGTAATCTGCCAAACACCGACAGCCAGACGGGGAGGGTCCCTGGAGGGGCAGGGGGGGAGGCGGTCCAGGGGACACCCCGAGGGCGGCTCATCCCATACCCACATCGCTCGTGCCACAGAGCACTGGGGAGACACGTCCCGGCAGCACCGCGGTGGGGGTACGGCTGGGCAGAAACCATCGGGTTTGTTTTCATGCCAAAACGCTGCCGAAGCAGCTCACCACTGCACAGGAGCCGGCCTGGGGTGCCAGGGGTTTGAGGGGGAAAAGGGCTGAAGCTCGGAGAGTGGCAGGGGGGGCATTCACCCCTGCGCTGCCGTGGGGCCAGAGCTCAGCTGTGCCCCAGAGAGCCCCTCGAGGGTCTCCTGGAGCTCAGAGCCCCCCCTCCCCGAGGGCAGCGCTGCAGCCCACACCGCTGACGGGGAGCACAAAACCATCGTCATATCCTGAACCACCAGCACTGCTGAGAAGGAGCAGGGGGGCCGGGCTGGGGGAGCAGCAAGGAGGGGGAAGGACCCCCGCGGGAGCGCAGGAAGGGGCTCTCCCTCGCCACAGCCCCTGCAAGGCTGTCGGGGACAGCGGCCGCTGCTCCGTGGCTGGGCAGTGCCGGGGTCCCAGCTCTGCTCCCCCACCCCTCCACGGCACCGGGAGCCAGCAGGGAAGATAACCGGGCCGGGGGGATGCCGCAGGCACGGGGATGAAAAGCAAAGGGAACGCCTCGAGGAAACCAGGAGACAGGGCAGCACCTGCGACTGTTTTAGAAATTACTTTATTGCACTAAAAAGGGGAAGTCATCTGTAAACAAACATTCCATTCAGGTATTAACATATTATTTCACTCCAAAAATGCATCATTAAAACCAGCCACAGAAATATCAAAAGCAGGAACAGTAGAAAAGAGCTACAGGGGAGGAAAGACCCAGCCAGGCCACGGTCCCGGCTCCCGCGCCGCCCTCCCGCCATCACGGGAGCGGAGCTCACAGCAGCACGTCCCAGGGCTCGACTCCGGCGAGGCAGCCCTGGGATGGGGAGGGGGGGCAGCACAAGCCCCCCGGCTCTTGGGTCCTCTCCCAGGGCCAGCCCCAGCCCAAGGAGCAGCCCAGGGCCCTGCTCTCTGCATCCCCCTTGCCCAAATCCAAAGGCACACAGCTCTGCCGTGGGGGACGCATCACCCCCCAACCCTCTCATAGAGCACCAAAAATCTTTGCCCAGCTCCTGCTCCGCGCCCCCCCCCACCCCTGCCCTGCCTGCTGGGTTCCCCCCACCCCCAGCAACACTGGGGTCCCACCAGCCCCGTGCAGGCGCAGCACCCCGGGGACCGCAGGGCGCTCACAAGGGGTACACGGGGCCGTCGGGCAGCAGTCGGCCGGGCAGGGTCCCCTCCCAGACCCAGGTCTGCTCAGGGTGGGATGTTCGCCCCCAGCCCAGGGACGTGGCGCGTCTCCCCATCCCACCCTCCCCAGAGCCCCTGTCTGCCCCCGGGGCGAGTCTGGGCACTCGGGGGCTGGCAGCGTCCTCCGTGTTGGCTCCCGGGGGAGCGGTGGGACGCCTCAGGTGGGAAATCCCCCACGAAGGAGGGACGTGTCTGCTCCTTACGTCCTGCACGGTTTGTTTTCAGCCACAAGCTCCACAAACAGCCACGATCACCCCGAATCCCCCCGACATGCAAACACCGCGCTATCAGAACCATGCCTCGTGTACCTGAAACATATTTACAGACAGAAGTAAAACACGCTGGGAAAGATCAGCCTCAGATATAAATAGCCAACACTGAAATCTGCCATCTGCTGCAAAGGACAAGGAAGGAACATCAACTGCCACCGACAGAGGTTAACACAGAGGGACACGTGTGTGCGTGTGTGTCCACGCGTGCTGCAACAGGCAGGGACGGGAGCACTGCGACTCCTGCTCCGCTCCACAGAGACATGCAGAGCCCGATGCAATGGGTAACACCACACCAAACAACAACAAGGCGTCTGTTTTATCCCCTCGCAGAAATGCCCCAGACGGCATTTCCCCCGCTCCCGGTGCCTCCAGCCGGTCGGCCCGGCGGGCAGGGAGGGGTGGGAGCACCCCACTCGCCCCAAAGGGAAACTGCAGGGCCAGGCTGGTGCCTCCGGTGAGCGGGGTCCCGCCGGGCACAGGGGCGTCGTGGCCCCACGGGACATGTCCCTCCCGCCCGGCGGGTGCAGCCGCTCACAAGCGCCCGCAGAGGGTAGGGGAGCCTCAGGCACAGCCCCTCTGCCAGCGACACCCGGGCACGTCCCCAGTGCCAGCCAGACCCCCAGCACCCGCGGGGGGCTACTCCTGTCGCCTCAGCTTTTGTCAGCAAGTGTATCTGCGGGGACACTGCCTGGGACCACCAGTGTGCCCAGGGCGAGGGGTGCCAGGCCCCCCCCCAGCAGCGCCAGCCCCGGCATCCCCCTCCCGCAGGCAGGGGATGGGCACAGGCAGCCTCCCGGATCTGGGCAAACCCAAAGCCCCTGAAGCTCCGGGAGCAGTGTCCCGCAGGGGGTCAGCAGCGGGGGACACTGCTGGGGGCGTGCAGGGAGGGCATCCCGGGAGGTGCAGGGGTCGGACCAAGCCGACTCGCACATCTGTGCTGTCCTGCAGGGCTGGGAAGAGTCCAGAAAAGGCTCAAGACCCACAAACCTGACTCTTCCCCCAGGGTCACCTCCCTTGGCCCACTCTTGGGTCACCTCTGCAGTATTTTCTCTGCAGTTTCCAAGACTAGAAACTTGTATTTTAAATTAAAGCTGAGATTGATGCTATCACCTGACTCCAGGAGCTGGGACTTTGAGAGAGGTGGCAGTAAGTATGCTACAGAGATGTACCCACCTCCAACCTTCGTGCTGGCCGGCTGGAGACCACGGGCACCAGGGAGGGAAGAGCCCAGCTGGTGACATCCATCCTTCCCGGTGCAGACGGGGCCGGTGGATCCCCGCTTCCCGCTGGGCTGCAGGAGATGCAGCCCCAGGAGGGAGCAGAGGGGAGAGGCGGTGGCCACCGGCGCTGCCTGCCCGGCCGCAGGAGGGCTGGTGCCGGCAGAGCCCCACGGCAGCGCTGCCCCCGGGGACCCCCACGCTCTGCCACGGCCCCATCCCTCCTCCAAGGGGCCCTTCCAAACCCTCCTGAGCGAGGCCGGGGGACAGGGCCGCCCCCCCCTCGCCCCAGCCCCCCGGGGGGGCAGCTCCCTCCGGGGCTGGCAGCAAGCGCCTACAGGCAGGACAGGAGGGCGGTGAGCGGCAGCTCCTTCTCCCCCAGCAGCGTGTCCCGCTTAAGGCTGCTGCCCTTGTTGACCACCTTGAGCTTCAGGGACATCTTCCTGGCGTGGCCGGGGCCCAGCCCGTCGAAGAAGAAGTCCTCGTTGAAGATGGGGTTGCGGCTGTTCTTGACGATGGTGCTGCGCTGCTTCTGCAGCTTCCCGGGGTTGAGGCACAGCGAGACGCAGCAGTTGATGCTGCGCAGGTCGACGAGGGCGTCATAGAGGTCCTCGGCGGAGACGAGCCTCACGCGCAGCCGGGCGTTGGAGGGGTCGTACTCGGCGGCCAGGCGCAGGCTCCCGCCCCGGCTGAGCCGCAGGCTGTGCTCCCGGTCGCGGCCCGCCGGCAGGTCCAGGGGCAGCAGGGCGGCGGGCGGCTGCCCCCCGGCTGGGGCGCTCCTGGAGCGGCGCTGGGCACTGGGGCTGGTGTCGGCCGAGCTGTCATCGGTGGAGAGGGAGCTGTTGCGGGCTACCGAGTGCTTCAGCTTGATGACCTTGGACTGGCTCTCCTGGCTGAAGATCTTCAGCAGGGAGACGGAGCGGGAGAGCAGTGGGGAGCCAAAGGGTGAGGACTCGGCCGAGGAGCATGTGTCGCTCTCGCCGCCGCTGAAGTAGCGGCCGGGGTGCATGAGGGCTGCGCCCAGGTCGGCGGGCGCCCGGGGTCTGCTCTCGCCGTTGAGCTTGGCTCGGCGCTGGGCGCTGGGCGAGGTGGCTGGCGAGGGGCAGAGGCTGCTGTGCTCGCTGTGGAAGAGCGACTCTTTGCGCCGCGTGTGGGGGCTCTCCACCAGCGTGGCGAAGCCGTAGGAGGTCTGCGCCTTGGGCACGTAGGGCAGCGACATGGCTGTCTGCGCCTGCGGGTCTGCGTTGGTGCTGAAGCCCTCCTCGGCCGTCCAGTCCTCGGCGCTCTCGATCTGGATGATGTGCCGGCCGGCTGCCCGCTGCCGGGGCCGGCTGGACGGCCGGGGGCTGCGCGGGGGCTTGCGCCCGGCCAGGTCCTGCTCCGAGGCCGAGGGGCCCAGGGCGGGCGCTGCGGGGGGCTCGGCGCCCTCGGCCTCGGCAGGTGCCGCACTCAGCTTGGGCGGGATGAAGAAGTCCGGGATCTTGTCCGGGGTGAGGACGTTGCTGTAGCGGGACCCCCGCGGGGACTCCTCCGGCCCCGCGCCCCGGGACCCACCGTTCTCCGCCACGCCGCGCAGCCGCTCCAGGAGCCACATGTTGCCGCCGGGTACGGGGCTGGAAGAGACCCGAGGGGCGACGCCGTCACCGGCGGTCGGGCACCGGCAGGGACAGACCGGAGCCGTCAGCCTGGGGGGGCAACCGGCGGCACCGAGAGACGGGGACCCGCCAGCCCGGGGGGACGGGGCCGAGGACGGGAGGGAACCAGCCGCGCCGAGGGACGGGGGGACCCGCCAGCCCGGGGGGAGACGGAAGGGAACCGGCCGCGCCGAGGGACGCGGCCCCGAGGGACGCGGCGGCGGCGGCCCCGAGCGATGGGTCGGGACGGGACGGGACGGGGCGGCCGCGGCGCACGGGGAGCCGCCGGCCGCGACGCGACGCGACGCGACGCGATGCCCAGACCGACCGACCGACCGACGGACAGACAGACACACCGACCGACGAGCAGACGGACAGACCGACCGACGGGCGCCGCCGCGATCGGGAAGCCGCCGGGATCCGCCGCACCTGTAGCGGAGCCGCCGCCGCCGCCGCAGCCCGGGCGGGGCGGGCGCGGACGCGCTTTTATACGGCGGCGGCGGCGGCGGCCCCGCTCCTTCCCCGCGCCGCCGCCGTAATCCTCCGAGCGCGGCGCCCCCGCATTTCCCCGCCCCGCGCNGGGGGCCCCCCGGGGGCGGGGGCCGGGGGGCGGGGCCGGGTTCCCCCCCCCCCCCGGCGCAGCCCGCTCTCCCCTCCGAGCTCTTGAGCTCATCAAAGCGCCGAACAAAGGCAGCAGCACTCCAGGGCCGCTCGGGGCTCGAGGACCCGCTGAGTGCATTAAGTGGTTTAATATCGTGGCTGGAGGAGCGGGGGAGGCAGTGCCACATGTCACACGTCTCACCGCACCCGGCAGGGACAGCGCTGGGGCAGGACACGGCCCGGGTGGCGCTGGGGGCACCGCAGCAGCGCGTCCGGAGGGTCCACGGAGCATCACTGCAGGCCCCGGTGCTGCGGGGGGGCGGGGGGGGCAGGAGGCTCTCAGACCAGGGTGATGGGCCATGGAGCGGGTGCCGCATGAATTTATAGCCCTGGGGACAGGGATGCACCGGGCAGGACAGTGGCACGGATCGGGACCAGTGGCTGTCCCGCCCTGGCTGCTGCCCCGTGGATGCCGTCAGACTGCGGGGAAGGGTCCGTCACCCCGCAGCGGTGCAGGGCTGGGAATAATCACCAGGAAGGGGGCCCTGGCGTGGTGAGCTCTGTCGTCAGGGGCTGCTGCAGCCGGGCAGTGAACGCGAGCGGTGGGAGGTCTCGGCTCTCTCTGCATCCTGACTCTGAGCCGATGGAAAGAGACAGGCGGCCGTGTGGAGCCAGACTGGGAGCCAGCAGCCAGCTCTGCTAGCACCCGAGAAAGGTGGCAGGGAAGAGGGTCCCCAGGGCCCAGGGAACGACGGTCCTCCCTCTCTGGAAGCGGGTCACCACCCTCCCCTCTCCCTGCACGCCCCGGTTTCATCGCGTGCCCTCTGCCTGCCGTGCCCAGGCCTCTCCCAGCAGCAAGCGGGTGCTCCCTGGCAACGCGAGCGCTCTGATTTATGGAGTTTCTTGGCACATTGTTCTGCCCGGTGGGGAGCAGCAGCTCAGGCCAACTGCAGACCTTCCCCGGGAGCGGGCCCTTTGGCATGGCTGCCCCTTGCTGGCACAGGAGTGGACCCGGGAAAAGCTGCTGGAACCCTCCGAACGGTGTGTGTGTGGAGCAGGAACCGGCCAGGAGCTGGAGGAGTCTGGGCAGGGATGTTTCGGGGGCAGCGGTGGGGAAGGGGGACGGCGGTGTCCTGGCTGGACTCAGGGCTCTTCTCTGCCAGGTGCTGAGTCCTGGGTCCCGTGGGGAAAGAAGAGGGCAGATGGAGCCCGGGAGAGGAGGATGAGGCTCACGGGAAGGGGAGGCTGGTGAACAAAAGGCTGGTGTTTGCCTTTCCTCCACCCTGCACAACAGTGGGTAAACAAGGTGCAGAAATGGTTGAATTCCCCTGAGATAACAAAGAGCGCTGGAGCCGAGCCAGCCCTGCCCGCTCGGCTCGGGGCCAGCCGTCTCTGGGGGACGGAGGGGAGCCGCGTGCTCGGAGCTGCCTGCTGCCTGCACTGAGTGTGCCTGCGCTCAGCCCGGGACGGGGCTTCCAGGTTTGGGGCAGAAGAGGAGCTGCAGCGGTTGGACGGAGACACTGAAGTCCTGAGTGCCCCAGTTCCCAGCAAAGGGACAGCAGGGGAGACCCCGCGCTCGCAGCAGGAGCTGGCACAGGGACATGCATCTCCGGCACCTCGGGGACATGGGCTGCGCCAGGAGCATCCCTTCCCGGCAGGGCCGGCAGCCAGTCCCGCTGCTGGCACGGGGCTGCCAGAGACCAGCGCTCACCTGCGGCACTGCGCTGCCACAGCCACGGCATGCGGCAGGAGCTGCCGGACCCAACGCAGAAATGGGCAGAGAACAAACACTTGCAGGGCCAGCAGAAAACATGGTTTCCACAGCCTCCAAAATGGGCTCCGGACCCTTGCTCGGCACCCCGCAGTGTGGAGCCGGGAGGGTGCCCTTCCTCGCCTGCCTCCCCCTCCTCCAGGGCTCTGCATGGCAGCGCAGGACGCCAGGAGGGGACAGCTCTCGGGGGTCCAGGGCCACCTCCCCAGGCAGCGTGACGGGGAGCCAGGCAAGGGCAGAGCGAGACGGACGAGGGTCCCCCGTGCCGGGCTGGAGGCTGCCGGAGGTGTGCGGTGCCTGGCAAGGCCTGGACGTGGCACCCCGGGCAAGCGACGCCTGGCTGGGGACGCTGGCAGGGCTGGGGACGTGGCTGGCAGAGCCGGCAGCATGCTACCACCTGCTGGAAGCTGGGAAGGAGAGAGCCCTGTGAGGGGAAGGGGTTGGTGCCAGCTCCCCCGGGATCCCGGGGTACGGGCTGAGCCCCCGCCAGGGCAGGAGACATCTCCTCTTCTCCAGCTGGGAAGTTATTCCCATGAAACTTGCTGACTGCCAATGTCAGAGACTCTTACCCCTCTGTCCAGGAAAACTGGACCGGGCAATGTTTGTTCTCAGCATGTTTGGAGACAGACAGACAGAGGGACGGTTGGTCAGCGGGACCCCCCCAAGGCCCTGGGAGAGCAAGGAGGCCACATCCCTCTGCAGTCACTCTTCTGTGGCTTCCAAACCTTCCCAAACCCCCTCGGCCTCCCCACCATCACACGGGCTGAAGGAGGAGTGCTGAGACACGAGTTGCTCTCCCCTTCAGCCTGGCGTTAACTCTGGAGCCTACAGACTGCTACTCCAAACACACCAGTGGTTTCAGCACATGTGCCACTATCTGCTCCGCTCCGCCATCGCCCACCCCCAGTCTCCCACAGCCCCTCACCCCCCGGCCCAGTGAGGACCAGTGCAGAGCGGAGCCGCACTGGGGGTGCAGAGCACACCGAAATAAATCCAGTTTCAGATGGGACCACTCCCTGCTGCTCTGACTGCATTATTCATGTCTGTACTTAACTCAATAAAGGCCTCATATTTGTTTTAATTGTTTTTTGCTTCAAGAACGCTGCTGCGCTGCTCCCAGCCCGCCTCCCCCACGGGGTCCTGCCCTTGTGCCGAGTGGCTGTGGGGCACTGCCCCACCACAGGACCCTCTCAAGGAGGGTCCCCGAGCCGCCCCGCAGCAGCCCCGCACCCCGTGGCCATTGGCACCACACACCAGCCTCAACCAAAGCCCTAAAACCCCTAAAACAAATCCTCCACCAGCGCTTCGGGCACCTCTCGGCAGCAGCCCGGGGCCGCGGGGCCAGGGCAGCGCCAGCAGCAGCGCGGGCCACGCGTGGGCTTGTTCTCCGGGGGCGAAAGACGAAAGTCCGAGCTCTCGCTGCCTCTTCCTGCCTCTGCCATTGAGGGAACGACGCAATTATCTTTGCAGATGCATTACTACATGACAAAAAATAGCAGCTGAGATGGAAGCGCCGCATCCCCGTAGGTATTCAACTATCAATGGAAAATTACACATTCATTACTGGGCTTTATTTAGGGGCTTATTTTACTCATTGACTCAGCCAGCACCCAGCCAGCCCCGTCCCGGGAGGGGCCGTCCCCAGCGAGGGGCAGAGGGTGCCAGGGTGACCCCGCTCCCCGCGGCGGGTGCCGGTGGCTCGGCGGCAGCACGCGGGGCAGAGCCGAGATGTGCCGGCGGCACCCACCAGGGGCCGGGCGAGCGGAGGGGACGCAGCAAAACCCCGGAGCCGGCCAGTGCCAGGGCTGGTGCCGGACCCGCTGGGGGCTGCTGCCCACCCGGTGCATGCGCCTGGTGGTTCGCAGCCCGGCCACGCCGCTGGCTCCCGCAGCGCTGCGGCAGCCTTCTCCCGCCTCCGCCGCCTCCGGCCAAGAACCTTTCCTATCTGCCGGCCGCACCGTGTCACCGGGAGCCGCGGCCAGGCCCACCGCAGGGCTCTCGCTCCACCAGCCGCGTGCTCATTAACGGGTGACGAACGGCAGCTCCGCTCCGGGCTGCTCGGTGCCAGCCCGGCTGCGGCAGGAGCCGGAGGGGGCCTGGGCAGGGGGCTCGGGGGCGAGCGGCCGCATGCTGCCCGCGGGCAGAGGTGGGCGGTGAGCCCGCAGGCAGTGGGAGGAGATGCGGTGCAGGAGCAGCGCCCCAGGGCCAAGCCCCGGGTGCTGCAGCCCCCTCCGGAGCTGCGGGGTGGGGGGTGACCCACGTGCAGAAGGGGGACAAGATGACCCAGGGGGGCAGAGGCAAGTGTGACCAGCCAGGATGCGGCCAGATGCCACCACCAACGTGGGACCAGGCAGGAGCTGGTGGTGATGGAGACACCGTCCCGACACCCTCTGCATCCCCACCCCATCGAGCCCCGGGCGCAGGAGCCGGCAGCGGCAGCACCGTGCCTGGGGGCAGCATGAACAACCCGGGCACCTCGCTCATTTCCAGGTTTAATTAGAAACGTATTCCAAACCACGCACCCGCACCCAGAGCCAGACACACTGGAGAAGGGGACGCATATGCCGTAAAAACCTACCAAAGCCCCGAGCCGGCCGGGGGGGCTCCCTGGGGGCTGAGGGACCCCTCTCCCCCCGGCAGCCCTGGCATCACGGGTCGGTGCCAGGAGCTCAGCCCTGCCCTGCGCCTTCCCCGCAGCAGCTTCGTCCTGGAGGGCTGCAGGGGCTCGTGGCCACCGGGCACCTCCCATGGCAGCAGCTCCTGGGGAGAATCCAGCTGGAAATGTGGAAGTGACAGGGACATACAGCAGCTCCGGCCTCCAAGAGATGTTTGTGCCCCATCCCACGGCCAAAGCGAAGCCGGGGGCTACAGCCCCCACTGATGGGGGACCCCACAGACGGGGGTACTCCCCAGATGTTGGGGGGGACGAGGCGGGGAGTTGGGTCCTGAGCAGCAGCGTTGGGTGAGAGGCACAGCTCTGTGGGCAAGGAGCTGGTCCCCCGGCTATCCCTCGCGTACCTACACACACACGGGCACACATGCACACGCAGGGATGTGCGCACGCACGCACACACACACACACACACACACACGCCTGCTTGCCCCATCCCACCCTGCGAGCTCTAGGATGAGGCTCCCGGCACCCGCCCCGACCCCGTTTGCTCCATCATCATCCAATTCCACGTGCCGGGATGGAGCCGGCACTGGGGTCCGCGGCGCTGGGCAGTGGGGGACAGCGGTACCAGCGGCTGGGCGCACACAGCCCCGCGCAGGCAGGGCCCCGGGCAGGAGGGGGACGGGGCAGCCCCGCAGTGGTGCCCACCCCATTCCCCCATCGCGGGGGCAGTGCTGCCCGAGCCGGGTTCGGGCTCAGTCCCTCTCAGCGAGGTTGCCCACCGGCTCCCACCGTGGCAGCGTTTTGCCTCCACACATGGAATAAACGTCTTCGTGTCCGGCTGCGCAAGGGGCCGCATGTGGACGATGGAGGGGAGGTAGCAGTGAGGGGGGACCCTTCAGGACCAGGGACCGCGAGGCACCGCTGGGGAGGGCCATGGGGAGCCCGACCCCGGGGTTTTGGGGGCTTTGCCTCCCCCTGAGGCCACACACAACCGGAGGAGGGGAGTGCGGATGGGCCCCGGCTTTGCCCTGGGGCTGGGGCCAGTCCGGCGCCAGGGGAGCGGGTTGGGGCTCACGTACCCCCTGGCATCACTGCTTCCTCCGGACAACCTGGCGGAGGTGCAGCTCGCTCTCCGCAGCCACGATGGGCTGCTCGTTCTGCCGGTGGTGGCTGATGAGGTGGCTGATGCTCTCAAACAGCACGTCCTTGGTCCTCACCTGGGAGACGGGGGGGGGCGGGGAGCACAGTGGTCCTGAGCGCAGGAGAGCCGCCTCCCGCACGCAGTCCCCGTGCAGCCCCCAGTGCCTCCCCACCCCCACAGACACCCCCCACATCCCCTCCCGCCAGCCCTCACCCCGTCCCCCATCGCCCACCCGCGCTCTGCCCTTACCACACCCTCGGGGTCCACCAGCAGCAGATGCTTGGGCTGCCCGCTGTGCATCCCGGTCAGCACGTACTGCCCCGGGTTGGTGAGGCTGTCCCGCACCAGGAAGTCCCCGTCCGTCTGCAGCAGCCTCTCGGCGTCCCGCCGGCTCATCTTCCCGTGGTACCATGGCTCCCGCCTGAGCTGCTCCTCCGTGGGGGCGATGGGGGCCTTCCGCGTGGGGGGACTCGGCCACTGGTCCTCGATGGGGGGGCTGGTGCTGCCCCCCACAATGCACTCGTGGAGCTTCAGGGCATCCTCGAATGGTCCTGCGGGAGCCAGGGGGTGCGCGGGGGTCACAACGCAGGGCTGGGGGGGCGGCGGGGACAGAGCCGGGCCGAGCGGTGGCAGCAGGATGCACGGTTATGGCCAGACCCACCTCTGTGCCGGACCCTGCTGCGCCACGGCCACTCCGGGCACAACACTGCACCCGTGCCCAGGCATGGAGGGGACGGCTTCCCCCTCCATGGGGCCAGGCAGCCCTGCCCCGAGCCACCCCTGGAAAGCGTGGGTGAGGATGGGGCCCCAACTCGTGGCCCCCGGCGCTCGGCACAGCTCTGGGCTCAGCCAGCGCGGGCACCGCCGGGGCTGCAGCGCGCAGCTGGGCAGCCCCCGGCACGGCTCGGCCCCTCCGCAGAAGGTCCTGTGCCAGACACCCCCCAGCCCGCTGGCTTACTCATATCAAAGAGATCCTTTTTGGGGCTCTCCTCCGGCGCCCCGCGAGCCACTGCCTCCGGCTCCCAGGCATCCAGGCTCTGCGTGTTCACGTACATGTGCTCCTCGTAGTCCCGCGGCCCCAGGGGATGGCTGTCCGCCTGCAGGTACCCGTCGCAGGGCTGGCCTGCGAGGACCGGGCATCACCGCTGGCCCGGGCAGGGCAGAGCCGCGGGGACCCTCGCGCACGGTCCCCGGGGTCCCCCCCGCAACAGTACCCACCCTGGCTCTCCATGTCCCAGGGTGGCCCCGGCTGGCTGCTCTGCTCTCGCCTGGCTGCGAACCCGCCCTGGGGAGAGGAGACAGCGAGGGTGTCGGGGGGACCCCCCTGGGAGCCCCACGGCAGCGCCAGCAGCAGCCCTGGGGGCTCACCTGGCTGGGGGGGCCGGAGCCGGAGGGCTGAGTGTGGACGTGGCCCAGGACTGCACCGTGCCGGAGACGAGAGTCGATCAGCCCCCCCGGGGGGGGCTCCTTCCCCGGGATGCTGTTGTAGTAATCGTGCTCGGCCGCCTCCTCGTCCTCCCCCCAGGCTGACTCCTCCGCACCCAGCGCTCTGCAGCGGGGACGGGTGAGCTGGGGACACCCTGCCGAGCTCGCACCCCTCCCCATGCCCGGCACAGGGGGTGTGGGGCCGCAGCGGGGTCCCCTGCCCCCCTACCTGTCCGGGGGTGCCACCACCTTGGGGGGGCTGTGCAGGTACTGCTTGAAGCGCAGCTCGAAGGCCTGTCCCACCGTGCTGATGACGCTCTGCGCCAGCCCCTCGCAGCACTCCAGGATGTGGCAGGCTGCGGACAGACGGACAGACGGCTTCAGCGCTTCCCCCACGCTCCCATCACCCCCCTGGGACCACCCGGAGCTGCCCCCCACAAGGGATCCCCTCTTCCAGCCTTCATCCCCCAGTGCATCCCTCCTCTTCTGCCGAGCTCCCGGGCGCGGGGGGCAGCGTCACCTCTCTGGTTGATGGGGTCCTTGGCGACATAGGCGACGTAGTCCGTGGTGTCCTGGGGGCACAGGGAGAACTCAGGGCCCGCGTCCTGCTGCCATGCAGGGAGCAGGGCTGGGGGCGCCGGGGCGAGGGGACGGGCTCAGCCCCAGCCCCACGTCCTGCCCTGGGACCGGGCTGCCCCACAGTTCAGCTCAGCCATAGGATGGGCAGCCCCTGTCCCCGCTGCCCCTGAGGGACCGCAGCCGGGGGAGGGCTGAGGTGCGCGTGCCTCACCGTGTCCCCGCCGGAGGCGAAGGAGATGGATTGCATGTGGTGGTTTGCAATGATCTGGAGGAAGGACATGGCGTGGAGGGGGTTAGCATGGGGGCTGCCAGCCCCTCGGTTCATGATGGGAGGCAGAGGGCTGGGAGGTGGCGGGTGGTGGGGTCACGTCCCGGGAGACAGCTCTCACCTGGCGCGTGGTGGGGATCATGAGGTTCAGCCCATCGACGGAGATGTTGACAGCGATGCTCATGCCAGCGAAGCGGAGGTTGCTCTTGCCCAGGATGGAGAAGAGGGCTTTGTTGGGAGCCTGACGGGGAGAGAGGAGCGTAGGAGCAATGCAGCCCCCCACAACCAGGTTTCCTGGGGTGAAGGAGGCAAAGAGAGGTGCCCCAAGAGACCCCAGGCTCTGCCCCATGAACCGGGTAGGCACCCTGTCCTGCAGCCCTGTCCCACCCCAGGAAGGATGGGCTGGGTGGACACTCACCTTCTTCTTCCAGATGCCCTTCACACCCGGCACCGCCTCGTACAGTCTGTTGATGGCTTCCCTGCAAGCCACAGCCCCCGGCTGCGTTACTGCTGCAGACCCCTGGCCCCTTCCCCAGCCGCATCCCCTGCCTGTGGCTCCGTGGGGTCTGGGGGCATCAGCCCCCGCAGCCCCGGGTGCCGCAGCCTCCACGCAGCGCTGCCCCACGTCATGGGCCTGCGGTACGTAATCCCGGCCGGGGCCACCTCCCTTCTCCTCTTTCCGCCCACTGATCCGCGGCAGTGCCCTTCATCTGTGTCCCCGTGCGTGGGGTGGATCCCGCGGGGCAGTGCTCCCCCAGACCCTGTCGCCACGCCCCCCCCTCTCCACAGGGCCCCGGGGAAGGGGAGCACCCAGGGCCACCGGGGGCTCCAGGCAGCATTTGGGGTGCAGAAGAGCGGGACCGCGGGGCCGTACCTGGTGACCTGTGTCCGGGTGTTGAAGTCAAGGGACCTCATGGAGCGCAGCACCTCGATGCACCCCATGTACTGGGGGGGGGACACAGACGGTCAGAGGAGCCTCCTCCGGCCATCGCCACCAGCCCAGGGCAGATGATGGAGAGGAGGGGAGGAGCCGGGTGTCAGTGAGAAGGGTCACTTTGATGCCAGCCCCGGGGCTCTCACCCCAACACATGGCACCTTTTCTCCCTCCACCCCAAAATGCCCCATCGCATGCCCAGACCCTGCGCTGAGACCCGACAAACTCATCTGTGCGCTATGACTTGTGCCGCCCTCGTAGGGGCTGGCTGCCGCCGGGTCCCCGGCCCAGAAAGCCCCCCGGCCCCTGGCACGTCCCAGGCCAGTTTGGGCGGCCGTGCTGGCCCTTCCCAGGATGTGCCAGACAACGCGGGCAGCGTAACGGGTCCGGGCTGCCCGCGATGGGGTGAAGGGGCCGCAGGCTGTGCGCGCCGGGGGTGGCTGCCCAGGACCCCCCCGGGGCCGGACCCCACCACGTCCCCGTGTCACGGCACTGCGGGCTCCCGCGACGCCCGTCCCTGGGGAGGCGGCCGCAGCCCCCGGCGGCAGAGCCCGCCCTGGGGCAACCGCGGGGAGGGGGGGGACACCCGAGCGGGGGGGCTCTGCCCGCAGCCGTCGGGAGGAGCGGGCAGACCCGCCGAGCCCCGGCCCGGCGGCGGCGATGGGGCTGAGCTGCCGCGGACACGCGTGGGGGCCGGGGGCTCCGCGCCCTCCCGCGGCGGGTCGGGGTCGGGGTCCGACGGGACTTACCCGGACGATGTAGGAGACGCCGGGCCCCATCACCCGCTCGTCGGGGTGCAGCCAGCCCTGCGCCGGTTTGCNCCCGGCCGGTACCGGCGGGGCCGCGGCCGAGGAAACCGGTGGGTCCGGGGAACTTCCACTGCGGCATCCGCGGCAGCAGCGCGCAGAAGGTGGTGCCGGGCTCGGGCTCCTCGCCCGCCGCGGGGCAGGGCCCGGGGGCCGGCGACGGCATGGGGGCGGTCAGCGGCTCGTCGCGGAAGCGGTCATACTTGGGCTCCGGGAGCATGNCAGCATCCCCTGTGCCCCCCGGGCGGTGCTGCCCCCTCCGAGTCACCAGGGCAGGCGCGGTCCCGGCATTCGGCGGGGGCGGGGGCGAGCCCGACCCCCGGGCACGGCTCTGCGGCCCCCACGCCTCGGGTGCTCCCCCACAGACGGCCCGTGGGGCCGGAGCCCCCCGCGCTCTGCCCCCGCCCTGCTCCAAACCCACTCGCGGCCGCCCACGGCGGAGCCGGTGCCCCCCGGGCTCGCACCGGCCCCGCGGGTACCCGGCGTCGCCACGGGGTTAACGGGCTGCGGGGGGGGCGGGGGGGGCTACTGCCTCCCCCTGGCAGCCATCGGGCTGGTGCACGGGCTGGTCACCGCTCAGGGTTGGCAGTGAGCTGGAGTGGCGAGCGAGCGGGCAGCTTCTGGAAGGGGCCAGCAGCTTCTGGAAGGGGCCAGCAGCCCCTGGCCACTGCCCTCATCCCCAGCGGGGACATTTTCTGCTCTTTCCACATCTTCGTCACCGAGAAGCGCTCGCAGGGAGCAGGGCGGGGGAGGCTTTGCCAGGCTTCGCTGCGCAACGGGGCTGCCCTGTTTCTGTCCCTCCCAGCCCAGTGGTCCTCTTCACTCCGATTTCATCTGCCTCCAAAGCCCGGTCTGGCTCCTGCTTGTTTATATCTGTCTGGAGGACTCAGGCAGTAAAAAGCACAATCATTTTCTTGCTTCTCTGCCAGTATCTGCAGCAAGCAGGGAAAAAAAACAACCTTAAAGGGACTTTCTGACCTCAGTCAAGCAGCTCACCCTTCCTCCAGCCCTGGGGCTGCTGCTTTTTTCCAGCCGTTCAAAGGGCTCAGCCTGGCACCAACCCACGGCACCGCACCCACCGCAGGGCTCGGAGAGGGGCCGGGCATGTGCATCCCCCCGCTGTCAGATGGGCGCTGGGCTGGTGCGGATGGAGCCGGGGATCCTGTTGGGAGCAGGCGGTGGTGGGCGCAGGCAGTGGTGGGCACAGGCCCCGTCCCTGCAGGCGATGGGGCTCCAGCACGACCCACACCGGCTGCCCAGCACAGGGACCAAGCCCAGAGCTCCCTCCACGTTTGGGGTTCACCCTCTGCCCCGGTGTTTCCAGGGCTTTGCTGTGGATGCTCGGCAAAGGCTCCAGGCTGGAGGGGTGCAGAGGGGCAAGGGGGCCACAGCCAACCCCCCCCAGCCCAGAGCAGAGCCCACAGCTGCTCCACTGTGCTGGTGCCTCGGGGACCCTCACCTTCCCCCAGCACACCCCAGCCCTGCATCCCCTCTGTTGCCAAAGTCATCGTAACGCCCGGGCTTTGTCCCCGCGGTGTTGGCACCATGGGCTCTTTGCAGAGCAGATGCGCTTGGCTCCGGCCCCCCGAGGAGCCTCCATGACCGGGGGGAGCCGCCCTGCTTCCCGGCCCGTGGGGGCGATGCTGCTGCTCTGCCCCCCACGCCAACCGGCACAAACAGAACCGGAGCCTCCCTGTGGGCCACCATGCCCCGGGCAACGCGGCCGCCTTTGTCTTGCCTTCTCCTCCCTGTCTCCTGCTCCCTGGCAGGTGATGGGGCGAAAGCCAGTAATTGCTCTAAGTGCGATCAATAAATCACAGTAATAGAATTACATTTGCTGTTGCCATATTAGGAACCGCTTCTCTGCTCTCTCCTCTCACCGCTCTCCTTTGGTTTGTTTTTAAACCGCCGCAGAGCACGGGAACGAGTCGGGCTCCTCTGGGCTCCCGAGGCGGCTCTGGCAGGGACCCGGCTCCGGGCGCACACCCCCAGGGGCTGGGGGTCGGCCCCACGGAAGGAGCCGGGTCCCTGGGAAGGTCACAGGCGTTTTACCCCATGCCACATGCAGGCACCCCCCGGCGTGGGGATGGGACCCGCTGCCCTGGCGCAGAGCAGCAGCGCGTTTGCCTGCAGCCCTGGGGAGATGGCGCCGCTCTCCGCTCCCGCACAAGTCCCTGGGGGCCAGGGGGGTTATTTTCATCTCTTTTGCAGCTGATCTCAGACTCTGGAGAGTCAGCTTCACCTCAAGGGCTTTCCCCCGGCTGCTTTTAATCATTACTTAGAGGAAAGCCTCTGCAAATAAAGGCCAGATCGCAGCCTCAGGCACTCCGTGGGCAGGGGGGAGCCCCGCAGCATCTCGTCACCCCACCACCCTTCGGGGCAGCGTCCTGCCCCGCCACCAGATCCTTCCTGTCCTGTTTCAGCTGGGACAGGATTGACTCTCTTGCTAGCAGCTGGTGTAGTGCTATGGTTTGGATTTGGGATGAGAATGGTGTTGGTAAAACACAGATGGTTTTGGTTGTTGCTAAGCAGTCAAGGCCTTTTCTGCTCCTCACACCACCCCACCAGTGAGCAGGCCGGGGGGGCACAAGAATGGCCGTTGATGGCTTGTGTGTCCTGCTTGGTCCTTGCTTCTAGGAGCACCATCCCAGAGGACGCAGAGCCTTGGCCAGCTCTCCCCGCAGCCGCTTGGCTCTGCCATCCCCGGCGTTGCTCTGGCTGACCTGCCGTGCTGTGCTGGTTTGGGCTGGGGTAGAGTTAGTTTTCTTCACAGTAGCTGGTGCGGGGCTGTGTTTTGGATTTGCGCTGGGAACAGCGTTGATAACACAGGGATGTTTTAGTTACTGCTGAGCAGTGCTGACACAGCGTCAAGGCCTTTTCTGCTCCTCACCCCCCACCGCCAGCGATGGGCTGGGGGGGCACAGGGAGCCGGGAGGGGACACAGCCGGGACAGCTGACCCCGACTGACCACAGGGACATTCCAGACCGTATGGCGCCATGCTCAGTGTATAAAGCTGGGGAAGAAGGAGGAAGGGGGGACGTTCGGAGTGATGGCGTTTGTCTTCCCAAATCACCGTTATGCGTGATGGAGACCGGCTTTCCTGGGGATGGCTGGACACCCGCCCGCGGGGAGCAGGGAATGAATTCCATGTTTTGCTTTGCTGGTGTGCACGGCTTTCGCTTTACCGATTAAACGAGTTTTCTCTCACTTTTCCGATTCTCTCCCCCATCCCACCCCAGGGGGAAAGGAGTAAGGGAGCGAGCGGCTGCCCGGTGCTTAGTTGCCAGCCGGGGTTAAACCACGACACCCGGTCCCCGCCGTGCGTGCACGCTGCTCAGCAGCCCCACCGAGCGGCTCACCGGTGGTGGCGGGGAGGGGGCAGCCGGGCCCCTCCCCACGGCACCAGGCTCGGAGAAGGGCCCGGGATCCCCTCCGGGCCACTGGTCCGCCTCCGAGCCCAGAACAAGCAGCGGAGGAGGACCGGCGCATCCCAACATGCCCTGCGCGCCACCGCCGGCGGAAATAGCCGCCAGGCGCCTCTGGCCCGCCCCCTTCCCCGCCCCTCGCAGCCAATCAGAAGCCAGCTCAGCCGGCCAGGAAAAGGCAGAGCAGCCAATGGGGTGTGAGGAGTTAGGCGCCGGAAGTGCCTGTCAGCGCCGTTGTCCGGGCGACGGGGGCGGGGCGTGGCCTGCGGGCGGGCCGCCCTCCGCCGCCGCCGCCGCTGCCGCCGNGGCCCGGCGGCGCCATGACCGGCGAGAAGAAGAAGAAGAAGCGGCTCAACCGCAGCGTCCTGCTGGCCAAGAAGATCGTTATCCGGGACGGGGCCGGCGTGAGCGCGGGGGACGGGGGAGACCGCGGGAGCGTGCGGCGCGGCGTGAGGGGATGGGGCGGGCGGCAGCCGGGGCCGCGGCGTGGGGGCCCGGGGCGGGAGAGGGGTGAGCGGGTGCGGGGCGGGGGGGACCGGGCGGGAGGTCTTCCCCCTCGGCGGGGCCGCTCTCCGGGCTGGCGGGCTGACCTCCTCCCGTCTCGTCCCCTCCCGGGGCCGGCCGACAGCCCCGCTGCCCTGGGGCTCCCCGGCGTGCGGAGGAGCGCGGTTCTGCCCTCGCCCCGGGCCTGAGGCCGTCGCCCTCCAGACGGGTTTCTGGAGCGTTTCGCCGGGTGCTGGTGTGCACTGGTCGTGAGATGCCAACGCTGGCGTTTAATATTCGCTTTGAGGATGACAGACTGCCTTCGGATCTGTGTAAAATATTTACCTCTTTTGAGAGGAGTTCTGTACTGCGGGGGAACAGCAGCGCTGCAGAGGCTCCAGACAGTGCGGGCGACAGCGTCATGCCTGAACCGAGACAGCTTTGAAGTGGGCGCACCTGAGCTTAAGATGGTTGCGAGCTCTTCCCTCTGGGCCTGCTCTCCTCAGAGACGGCAGTTCTGGTCGTGAGGCGCTGCCTGTCCTGCGGGCCCCTAGAGGAGGGGTTCAGTGGGGTGACACCGTACTCCGAAGGATATTAGGTGTCCTGAATTGTTTAGGGACTCTAATGCAATAGGATGGCTGGTACGTGGAAGGAGTGCTGTTAAGCTGTGAACAGGTTAGATCTGGACCTACTCCGTAAAGAGAGATTGGCTGTCAGTTTTGTTGCAGTCATGTGGTAGAAATGTTTAACTGCTTGAGAGGGTAGAAAGGGGGATGATGAGAAGAGGAGGAGAGGGCTGCTCAGTGGAGCAAGGTGGGTAATGGTAGCTGTGCTCTTAATTACTGGCTTGGGGCTTCTCTCTCTGCTGCAAAACATTATTACATTTCTATGCAATAAAACTGACTTCTTCTAATGACCGTGTCCCCCTCGGGTAGGGTGCCTCTCATGTTGATGCTGTTGATTTATTTTTTAAGCAGACTTAGCCTGTCTGCAGGAGACAGTTTTAGTAGAGTCTGTGAATGTAAACAATATTTCAGCAGAATAACATCTCTTGCTGCCTTCTCTTGTATTTCAAATAATTTACAGCTGTATTAGTTATGTGAAATGCAGTATTATTCTGTCAAAACCTGGGAGGACCTGACTGGGTAAAAGATTGCTCTTCATGTGCCACGTTTCTTGAATTCCTGTTCCTGAGAATGTTGTCAGTAGTGAATGCTGGAGGCAGAGTACTGGCACAGATGCATCTTTGGTCTGGTCCATTAAATTATTTGTATCTCAGGAGCACAGTGTAGAAATGTTAGTCAGCTGTGAGGAAATCATTCTCTTAGACTAGAAGAAATGCCTGTGGATTTGAGGTTTCCCATACCAAATCCAATATCCTTTTGGATTTGAGATTTGTGCAGCTGATGGAAGTTTTTTTTTTTTAACTTCTGGATACTTTTCAAGCGTTGGAAGCTAAATGGCTGGGATTGCAGACATTTCAGGTGGTTTTATTAATAATGTATCAGGGCTGGACCATGCTTCTTGGTGAGTTCAGATCTTGTGGTTTGCTAATATAAGAAATGCGTTTTTGTGGAAAAGCATGTTGTGCTACTAAATGTTTAGCCTGTGCGGTTCCCTCATGTAACTCAGCTGAAACTTGTGCACTTTCCTTCTGTTCCTTGTGGTTTGTTTTCCTTGTGAGCGCGTGACTTTGCAGGTGTGTCCTGCACGGCAGGAGAAAACCTCCTGGGCTAGCACATGAGATTTGGCACTTGGAAAAGTGCTGTCCTGAAATCTGCGCCATCAGAAATCTTTATGGAAAGAAAAATAAGCAAGGCCTCGAGGTGTGGGGTTTTTTTAACAGCTGATCTAAGGACTGTGGCTTCCCCGCCATGCTGGGTAGATGGAGTTGGCACTGAGGAGTAAAATCGCCTTCCCAAACTCCCAGAGTCTTTTCTGGGATCTTGCACATACTGCTGTGAAAATATTTAGAGAACCGAGGCATTTCATTTCCAAGTCCTTAAGGTGAGGATTGAAAGGATGATATGGTCGGCCACGTTTAGAGAAAGCATAATGGTATCGAAGATATTAGTTCTTGGAGGAAAGAATTGAAAACAGTTAGCTTTGTAGGAGAGGCACGTGTTGGTGGGCCCTGGATGGAGAGACGCTGCAGTGTGAGCTCACCTGCACCAGGCAGCAGTGAATCACCTCAGGAATGGCTTAGGCCAGAGTTGACGTTTCAACGCCCAACAACACGTCTCAAATCCATCACAGATATGTGTATTTTGTTACTTACGGAGCTCTGTTTTGCAGCGACAGGGGATTGGAGAGCCCAGCGTGTACCATGCCGTGGTGGTTATTTTCCTGGAGTTCTTTGCCTGGGGTCTGCTGACCACGCCGATGCTGACGGTGAGTAGGTCTCCCTGGGAATAATACTGGCTCTCGTAGACTAGAGTTCACCTTGGGTTGGCGAGGGTAAAGATCTTAACATAGGCCTTGGGAGTAGAAACCAGGATGTAACGGTTTGTACCTGATTTTTTTTTCTGTGTGAATAAGCTGGAGCTATAGTAATTTTTTATGGAGTTGGGCAATTATTTTCTTAATTATCATACTTTAACTTGGAGCAAAGCATGAGTTTGATTTTTGAAAGCTTTTGGAGGATTTCAAGAAAGCAGGACTGAAAGACCTGACCTGAAATTACTAGAATTTACTGGTAGTTTACTGTCGCTTATTGCTGTTTTTTTAGGTATTTTAAAAAAAAAGTGCACTTGGGAGCTTAATGAAAAAAAGATGAGCAAAGCTTTGACTTTTTATCCAAAGATGGGAGTTTTTGCCCTACAGTGACTTATTTAGGGATAAAAGAGATTTTTGTTGGACTACTGCTGTCGTCTGGGGTGTCAAAGCACAGAGACAATTTCCTGGCAATTATTTGCTACGCCAAGTCATGCTCATTCTAGGAGAGCCCTTCAGGAGCTCATTCAGGACTTGACTGAGATATGGTTAACACAGGCAGCAAAGGCAGCTTCAAAATCAAGTTAAGTGCAGAGGGATAGCTTTATCAAAGAAATTTAAAATTTCATCTCAGATACTTGCACTTAGTTAAGGAGCTGTAAACTTCTGGTTTGGCACTTTTGGGAAGAATTCTCAGCTTTTTAAGTTCATTTTCTGGTGGTGGTGTGCCAGCTCACATTGAAGTCTAATGTGCTGTGCGTATTTTTGACCTGATCTCTGATATCTAGGTAACTACACAAAGGGATTTTTCTTTTTTTAATGCAAAGGCATTTAGAAATGTAGTAGCAGCTCAGTAGTATGAAATGCAAATCAAACATACAGACAGTGCGGAAGGGTGAGAGAACAGAAAAGTTATGTGGTAACATGAAGCAAAAACAGAGGGAAATTAGATGGTGCAGGGATGGGGAAAGGTGTGTTTCAGATTATCTTAGTCTTGCCAAGCGTGCTGGGATAATTCATAGACCCGGGAAGTGTTAAAGAAAGTGGCTGCCTGTGTTGGAGAGGGCAGGTAGAGCTCCTCACGTAGGTACAGCAGTGGCATTGTCAGTAGTGTATTTCCCATTTTCCCTGTTGTGCTCTTCCAGGCATCTAGCTGTCAGGTGCTGGTGGAAATTAATGGAAATTTTGCAAAAGCTGCTAGCTCTGTTTCTTGTTTCTTTGTTGTTTTTTTTTTTCCTAGGTGTTACACCAGACTTTTCCTCAGCATACATTCTTGATGAATGGCCTGATTCATGGAGTCAAGGTAAGGAATATTCCTTCCACGCTTTCGTTTGAATCTGAGATCAGCGCAAGAAGTGGCAAGCCATTATAATGCTGATGTCAACCAGTATTTGACAGAAAAATGTTCATATTTCAGTTTCAGTGATCTTACTGAGCAGTATTAACAACATGCTGCTTGTCAACATGGGTTTGGGGCTATAACAGCTGTGTGTTTCAGCTGAAAATATTCTAATCATCATGAGATCAGCCCTGTAACCGTATTCTGGAGTGTAACAAAATAAAAAATCAATGACATCTGAACTTATCAGGTTGAAACTAAGCTGGCCTTAGTGGGCTCTCCCCAGGCAGAAGCAGGGGAGTGTGGTGTGGCATGGGAAGTGGGCACGGTAAGTTTGGATGAGACCAGCATTCCCAGAGCAGAATTGGAGGCAACTATAGCGAACAACCAGTAGCCATGTGTTCTGACTTGGGAAAACAGATTGTTAAGCCCTGGCTCTGGCAAGAGGATCTCAAAAAATGGCCCCAGAGAGGTTTACCTCGATGTGAGTTGGGCACTCCCATATACACTTAAGGGCTCTTCCCCACCCATCTGGGGTTTGAAAGACATTGAACAATTTTATTTGTGCTTAATGGCCTTGGCATCTCAGTGGGTCTGTTTTGTCTCCATCTAAAAGAGAAAGCTTTCCCTAGAACTGCAGCAGATGTTAATGTGATGGGGTTGTGCCAGCATCTTTTTAGGTACTGGCAGGGCAACTCCCTGCTGCCCAGGCGTGCCTGGGAAGACCACAGCTGCCGGCTGAGCGGTTGCAGAGAACGGGAAGTAATTGGAGTGTTTAGCAGCGCCTAGCTGGTTGAGGATTGGGGTGTTTTTCTCCCTAAAAGCACGTGAGCAGTTTAACAAACTGTTATGTTTTGGCAATATTGCCTGCTTGTAGAAAATAGGAATGGATTGTCTCCTCGTGTTTTTATCTTTAGATGATGTTGTCAAAAGCTCTTGCTATCAGCAATCAGAATTTTACTGAGGGATTTCTCTCTGTCCTCCTGTCTGTCTGCCTTAGGGTCTGCTTTCTTTTCTAAGTGCCCCACTGATTGGTGCTCTCTCTGATGTCTGGGGCAGGAAATCCTTCCTCCTCCTCACTGTCTTCTTCACCTGTGCGCCAATTCCCCTTATGAAGATCAGTCCGTGGTGAGTTTACTTTTCTTACAACTGAGGGGTTCTGAGGAGAGGAACGAGTGTGAGGCTGAACGATGGGGGATTTGTGGGTGTTGCATTTGAGGATGAGATGGAAGAGTCTGTCCAGTGGAGGAGGATGCTCAGCCTAGAGACTAATTTACTTGTCTGGCTCTACTGAAGCATTCAGTGTCAGGAAGAAAGAGTCTGTCTTTCCTCTCCTGGTGCCTGTTCTCCTGGTAGGTGCATTATCATTATTAGGGCGTGTTGATGTTTCCTCCCTGTGTGGGGAAGTGATAAAACTCCATGGGCCACCAGACTGAAGCTCTGTTCCTGAGCGCTTGCTGGTGCAATGAAGTAGGATGGACTAGAAGCAAGAATAAGGGAGAGGTTCTAATTCAGCAGCTGTGGGCTACTGTGTGGTTGGTCTCTAACTCTGCCTTTGGCAATGCCTGTTTCAGGTGGTATTTTGCTGTCATTTCCATGTCTGGAGTCTTTGCTGTCACCTTTTCTGTGATTTTTGCCTACGTTGCCGATATCACACAGGAGCATGAACGCAGCACAGCATATGGCTTGGTAAGGAGCTGAACAACTGGCTTGTCTCTTGAAAGAAATATTTGGAGCTCTGCAGGTAGGAGAGGTATAAAATTAGGGTGGGAGATTTATTGACAAGCCTGAGATAGTGTCAGTGAAGGGATGATACGCGCTTCACTAATAATACAGTCTCCCTGTTCTTCCGTTTGTGATTCAGCCCTGAGGGAGAGGGCTAATTTCTGTGCGATCTGAATACCGGCCGTATTACTGCTTAGCCTTTAAACCAGTCTGGTTTGTGAGCTTCCTTGCACCAGGAAAGGGGCAGGCTGCGATGCTGGCATGCATACAAGTAGTCTGTGATTGGGCCCTTTCTATAGGGTTACTGCAAGTATTGTATGTGAATGGTTAGGTTAGCTTTAGTTTCCCTTTGCTGGAACTTAGCCTAGATTGCACCAAGAGAACATGCTGTCTTTCTGTCTGCAGGAGTCCCTGTCCACCTGAATTAGCTCCATCAAAGATGGCAAAACTAGTACCATTGGGTTACTCTGGAGGAGATAATAGGCTCTGGAAGGAAGAGGCTGTATTAATCTTTTGTGCTTCCAGGTGTCAGCCACGTTTGCTGCTAGCCTGGTCACAAGCCCAGCAATTGGTGCATACCTTTCCCAAGCCTACGGCGATACGTTGGTGGTTGTGCTCGCGTCAGGTGTTGCTTTGCTGGATATTGGTTTCATCCTGCTGGCTGTGCCAGAGTCTCTGCCAGAAGAGATGCGCCCGGTCTCTTGGGGAGCTCCGATCTCTTGGGAACAAGCAGACCCATTTGCTGTAAGTAAATCTTGCTGCTGTTTTTCTGCATGCTGGTAATGCTTAGATTTGCTTTAGTTCTGCTAAATTCTCTCAAGGGTGAAGGATGCGAGGCTTAGATTAAGGTACAGTGCTCAGCTGATGGCAGACTGCATACATCTGAAGCTGTCTAGCAGCTTCTAACTGATTCCATATAGCTACAAACCATCTAAAAGCAGCTCCAGATGTCCTGAAGCAAGAGCATCTGTTGGTGGAAATGTGCCAGTTGTTTGAATATAAATTCCATTACTTAGCAATAGTTCTGCGTCAGGAGGTGTCTTTTGTGTTCCCAGCTCCTCGGGACCTTTGCTAATGATGATGAGCTTTGCACAGTTTACCCTCACCTACGCTTGCTAGGAAAATTATTTTTGCCGTCTGAGGAAAAATCAGTTCTGATCAAAAGCACTTGACTATATATCTGAGAAACTGAAAGGTAAAAAATTCCTCATTTTAGGGTGTAAGTTGATGCAATTGTATACCTGGTCTGGTGTGTTGTGGCAGTGTCCGCATCTTCCTCTGAAATGCTGATCTGGTTTCATTCAAGCATTCACGTCTTAGATACAAGATGGTGACTTAAGCACTTGGTTTTGCTGCCTCTGTACCTGGAGAATATTTAATGATATTAACTCTTTATTAACTCTTTTTTTTTTTTTTTAATTTTTTCATTTCCCACCTCCTTCCCTACAGTCCTTGCGGAAAGTGGGTCAGGATTCTACAGTGCTGCTCATCTGTATCACCGTCTTTCTCTCCTACCTTCCTGAAGCCGGCCAGTACTCCAGCTTCTTCCTGTACCTGCGACAGGTCGGTCTCTTGCGATAAGGGAAGACTCTGAATGCAGGAAATCCCAGCCTACAAGTGTTATCTTAGTTGTATGTCCTGAGGAAGCTAGTCTCAGCCAATAGCTTGGTAAAGTTGAAGCTAGAAGAAATAGTGCCTTGTTCCGGCTTTCCTAAAAATTGCGGGAGCCTGGCGACCGCTCTGTAGGCATTGCCAGGACCCTTGCTTGGCTGCTTGCTGGTGGTTTGCCTGTCCATTCTGTCCATGCCACCTTCAGGCATTTAAGGTGAGCCCGGTGGTTTAAAGCCGTTTTTTCAACCAGAGGAAAATCGTCCATTTTATTCCTGTGGCAGCAGGGGGCAGTGGAAGGTACAGTTGATTAATGTTTAAGTACCTGATAAGCAATGTCACTAAACATTAGTGACACTGATGGAGTGGCTTTTCTCGTATGGTACAAATCTCTTGCCTGAAAAGTCCCTCTTTGGTGTTTTCACAGGTCATTGGTTTTTCCTCGGAGACTGTGGCAGCCTTTATTGGGGTAGTTGGAATTCTCTCAATACTGGCTCAGGTGAGAAGCAATTTCTCTCTTGGCTCTAGCAGTCTGGTTATAAGAACATCCAAAATTTCTGATAATTGGGGCTGGTGAGTTGTCAGAATCCCTGTGGCCACGCAGACATCAGACCCGTGCACAGCTACCTGCAGTCCCTCTTTCTTATCTTGTGAATGCAGCTGTTGTTTGTTGCATGACAAACTGTGGTAAACCGTGGGGTGGCCCTGTGTCACTCTGTAAAACTCCATAGGTTGTGCTCTGATTGCCATGGACAGGGATGTGCTGGTTTCTAACAGAACGTTACGAGAGCGGAGGACTGCACGTGCAGATAGCCAGTCTCACAGCAGCACGAGTTCCCTCGGATTCCCGTCCTCTTGTCTTCCAGTGCTGTCATCTTGCTTTGCACTTACTTTGAAAGCACCTGTTTTTCTTTCCAGACAGTAGTGTTGGGAATTCTCATGCGTTCGATAGGAAATAAAAACACCATCCTGTTGGGACTGGGCTTCCAGATCCTGCAGCTTGCCTGGTACGGCTTTGGATCGCAGCCTTGGTAAGAGTTTGTCCGTGTCTGTCTCTTGGCGTCAGCAGGTTTCCCCTCTGCGGTGGCTCGGTGGCTGCAGCAGGGGGAGATGCTGCCCTGCCGCAGTGGTGTCTGCGGCTGGCCCTCATCAGCCTGTCTCCTAACGGCTGCCTCTTTCTCCCCAAGGATGATGTGGGCAGCAGGAGCTGTGGCTGCCATGTCTAGCATCACCTTCCCAGCCATCAGTGCCATGGTGTCTAGGAACGCGGACCCCGACCAACAGGGTGAGTCGCTTGGGGATTTTCTGACGGGTGAGTTCATCCCAGCAGGCGCTTGAGCTGACGCACGTTCGAATTCTCAGCATTGGTGGTGGAGGGGCGGGCAGGAACATCTGTGCCAACTGCAAAGTGTCGCTTTATTCATAGTAGTATTGACACCCTTGTCTTTGACCATAGCTGGTTCTTTGGGAGGGAATTCTTAGATTTTGCACGTGGGTGTTCAGTGTTGCCTGTCTGAGGTAGAGAGGAGACTCTGCTTAATCGTTTGCCTGATTCATGGTTCGACCCTGAGTCCTCGGACTTGGCTGCCTTAAATTCCAGTTCAGTTGGAAATGGTTGCTTGATGTGCCCATGCTCATTTTATTCTCCGAAGTAGCAAGCCCAGCATTACTGATTTTGTAGATCCTGATACTGAGCGAGGCTAATCACCAGCTCACCACTTCATCTGTAGAATGCATGTCGATCCAGAGCCGAATGTTTGATCCTGTCTTTAAATATGTAAGTGTCCTTGAATAAAATAAGTTTCTTCTGAAAGCTGAAGGCTTATCTTCCTTTCCTCACTCTATCCCCAGGTGTGGTGCAGGGGATGATCACTGGAATTCGGGGTCTGTGTAATGGCCTGGGGCCGGCGCTCTATGGCTTTGTCTTCTATCTCTTCCACGTGGAGCTGAACGAAATGGCTGAGGTGGAAACTTTGGGTAAGGCCTCCAAACCCAACATGGCCAACCCTACAGATGAGGTAACCCGTTCAGCGTTATCATTCCGTTTGCTGGGCTGCTGCTGTCCTCGCACTTGGGCATTAATCGTTCCTCTGTTTCTCCCTACAGAGCAGCATTATCCCAGGGCCTCCGTTCCTGTTTGGGGCTTGTTCTGTCCTGCTGTCGCTCCTGGTGGCCTTGTTCATTCCAGAACACAACCTCACACTGAGATCGGGCAGCCACAAGAAGCACAGTAACGGAGCCCAGACCCACACCCACAGCCCGCAGGCCGGAGGATCGGACGGGAAGGAGCCCCTGCTGGAGGACAGCAGCGTGTGAGGTTGGGAGAGAAGGACCTGGCTTGTGTCTCAACTCCGGATCAAGGACGGACTGAGCCAGTGGGAGTTCAGGGAGAGCGGGTGGGGGGAAGAAGAAACGAGGTAACAGACTGTACCACTAACAGCTAATGAGAAGGGACAGGGTTTCCCTTCGAGCCAAATATACCCAGCTGGTGCAAAAATGGAATTGTATCATCTGGTGCTGACGGAAAGGGGAGATACTGAACTGCTCCACGTGAAGGGATGGTTCTTTAAAGCAAACCTGCCCTTGTACGCAAATACTGAACTTCGTGGTGTGACCTGCCAAATACTCAACTCGCCAGTGAAAAACTAAGGAGCTAGCGTTGTCTTTGTTCTAACGTGAACTAACCGAGTTGCCAGCCAGAGTAAAACAAGGCGTCTGTTACGTGCCCCATCCCCTCATATAACCGGTACTTGCTGCTGATCCCGTCCCAGCCCGGTTGGCTGGCGGCGCGGGGACAGGCGTGACGGCTCTCTGCGCAGTGGGTGCCGCCCGCGCTGTGACACACCAAGGAAAACGCGTGGGCGTGTTTGAACAGAGAGTGTGGTCAACTGGGAGCAGATCCTGGCTGCTGGAGGATCTGATGAATTTGCCCATTTCGGCCCAAGTGAAACTTAGACCAAAAAAGCCCCATAATCTACTGACTTAATGTTCTGATGAAGATAAGAAAAATTAAGAAGTAAAGTTGCAACAGACACAAGGGAGAATGGGCAGATGAGAGAAGGGCAACTACATGAGTCACAAATGCTTAGATGGTCAACAACGTTTGTGTTTCTGCTTGGTTTTCCTTTTTTTGTTACACTGATGTAACATTTGTCTGTTGCTACCTCGGCGGGTAGTAGGTAGAAGGACTTCTGAGACATCTTTCTCTGGAACTGTAGGGGTTGTTTAGAAAATACAGTTCTCTGGGAGGTTGGAGAAACAACTAAACTCTGCTAAGCACTTTGATAAAGCGTGGTTTCCTGAGAGAAAGGTCAAAGAAATAGCTGCTTATCTTGAGCACTTTTATGAAGCATGTTGATTTTTCCCCAGACTCTTGCCATCTGATATTAAAACCAGGTAATGACTGTAGCTTGTTTCTTTTCTCAGTCCAATAGATCCTGATGGTGATGGTTGCAATTGATTTGAAATTACAGGTTTAGATTCCGTGTAGCGTTTCTGAGCCTGCTATGAAGGCTTCCATTTTGCTGAAAAATGGGATTGCAGTCTCTGCTGCAGGGTTCAACTCTGTTTAGAAAGAGCAGCAGATACTTGAACTTGAGTGTTGTGAAAGGAGCTAAGACAAACGTATAGGGAAGGGCTGGTTGTTTGTAGATACAGAGATGTGGCAGAGGGCAGGAAACAATTGTTCTCATTTGAGTAACATCAAAAGTAATGGCATTAAGCAATCACTGGGGAAGTAAAGACCGAACTGGGAACACTTAAGAAATTAGTTGTTAAGGGAATTGAGGATACAGTGACCAAAAATAGTCCTGTCTCAGAGCGGGGTTTGTGCAACAGCTGCTGTTCTCTGGCTGGGATCCCTTCTCTGTAGGTTTGGGACAGGTGACTTAACGAGGGAGGCCAAAAGGGAGGGAGCACTGCCGCTGGATGTCTTGGGTCTTTCTTGGCAAACGGGTAATCGTGGCTGATGCTGTGCCTGTGCAGCAGTGACTGCAAATGCCGTTTGCCTCCAGGTTTAATGGAAAACACCAACTGGACGACCCGGGAGAGCTCAGTCCCTGAGCCACGACGGGCACAAGCAGGGGAGAGCGCTGTGGGTGCTCTGCTCTGCGCTGGCAGCGCGGCTCGCACCGCTGCGGGAGCGCAAGGGGACGTGAGCTCTGGGGTGTGTTCAGCGTCTGACCTCTTCAGTGCGCTTGTCAGCGTGAGGACCGGTTAATGTTGACTTTGGACAGATCGAGAGCTGCAATTTCATGTCGGTCTCTTTAACGCCTGTCAGGTATTAACAGCTTGGAACCACTGCCTGCCTGGACGGGGCTGAACTAATAATACAATGTCTGTTTACCAATTTTCTGGACCAGTTAGTTATTGGAGGTGGACATTTAAGTGAAATAATTCATAGTTTGTTTTGCATTCATCCAGCCTGGTACCCAGATCCTGTAATCAGAACTGTAAGAGTAGATTATTGTCCGTGCAGAGGGCGGCCGCCTCGGACGCTGGGGGTTTGCTGATGAGGTAATTGCAGGAGTGGAAAACAGAGCTAGCAGAAAGTCTCGGTGAGCTGCGGTGACTCCAGTTTTCCCAAGCTCATTGTGGTGATGCTCCAAATTCCCAAACGTTATTGGGGTGGTCTGCACCGTGCGTGCACAGCCAAGCGTCTTTCCTGAAGGATATCCCGTCACTTAAACTTCCAGGCAGCAGCCCTGACTCTGCATTGCTCACAAAAATGCCTTTTTTAGACTGGAGCTTTACCAAGTATCTCTGGTGATTCATTTATATACACTGTATTAAAATGAAATGAAGTAGGTTTGTCCCTCACACACAAATGAAGTGAAATGAAACACCGAATCGTTACCTCGTTCACACTGAGGCACTTGGAGCTTCACGGGTAGAATATAGTGGAACGTTACAAAAAAGACAAGCGTAATTTATATGATATAAAGTATATAGAGATATATTTTTAAAACTCCTTTCCTTTATTGAATAGTTTATTGAAACCGATGTGTTTCTAGTCCCGTTCCCTCTCGCCACTGCTGCTGCCTGCAGCATCTCAGCCTCTCCTGCCCTTCAGACAGCAGAATTACCCGGGCGAGCTTCCCTCCTCCATCCCTGTCCGTCATGACGTGATACCTGAGGTTCCAGCGATGCCGACGTGCCCCAGCTCGTGGGTAGTGGACCTGGAGTGTTTTGGTCACTGTGTGAGCCCCTGAGCTCGGGGCCAGGCGGTGCTGCAGGCGACTGCCGTGTCGGTGGGCTGCAGTCCGGCTGTGTCAAAGGCTCCACTGCGGTGGGGGTTTCTTCGGCTGCTGGGGGGTGCAGTGTCAGGCGGCCCCACGGGCAGCGGGTACACTGTGGGCACTGTTATCAATGTGAAGCTGACTTGCACGTCGGTTGTTGCTGTGCTGGTGCCGCGCCTGGCCCTGGGACATGGTGTAGCCCCGAGCCCGGGCGCCCACGGCCCGTGGACCTGCTCAGGGAACGGGGCTCCCCGTGGGGCAGGGCTGCTCGCCCGCCCCAGAGGTGTCACTTGTTCCTGGCACTGGGAGCAGGCGAGGATTCCTTTCCACGGTTCGGTGGGGGCCTCAGCCCCAGGAAATCCCCCTCCCCATTGGCGTAGGGATGTGACCCACCCACCGTTCTGCCTTTAAGTGACAGGGGAGGACTTGGGCCAAGCGGTGACGGAGCTGAAATTACCGGACCTGAATGAAGAATGTCTCATTCTGAAGGGCTGGTAATTCTGCAGCATCCCACGTGGAGACTGGAGAATCTGTACGGAGCATTCAGTTAGTTTTGCCAATTTTTGTTACTTTATATGAAAATGCAACTTTTTTAAAAGAGCCTTTTCTTAAAATCACCTTGATCTGCTGTGTAGTGCCTGAGCCTGGCTGTTTAACATCACTATTCCCAGAATTTGTCTGCAGTGACTTATAATTCAGGTCGGTAACAGCAATGCCCCAAACACAAGGCAAAAATCGGCTTAATTGCCCTTCTGCAGTTCCAGTAGCAGCAGTTCAAGTGAGTTTAAACTGATCTTGTTGCATTAAAAAAAAACTGCATTAAACCATTGCTTTCTCCTTTGCCATTACTTTTGCAAAATAGGAACTTTTTACTTCACTGGTTTTTATTCTTTTCTCTGCACTTGAATGGCTGCTAATATCTTTGATTATCTTGAAAACATGTGGGCGCGTGGCGAGCCCACATTCACTGCAGAACGGTGGTACCTCTGCTCTCAAAGTTTACTATTGCGTGCATTTCTGTATCTTTTTTTTAAGCTAACAATGAAATGTATTTATTTCAGTTCCAGTTGTGTTTAGAACTGGCTAATCTCTCCCTCTGTTGAATTATTTATTAAACTGCTGCTTTCCTGTTGTGTTGAAGTTCTCTGTCCTCGTCCTTCTCCCCCACCTGCGTTCCAAGACAGCTTCCCAAGCCCACCCCGAGCTTCTGCCAGCACTGCTACCGACCCTTGTGAGTTGTGCTGAAGAGGCTGTCACATGAGACTGTGCATCACACCTTGTAAATCCCCCTCCTGGATCAAATGGGCGCAAGTTGTTGAGTTACTTCTACCAATTCCCTAAAACTAAAGTATTCTAGAGCAAAAAAGTGCTTGGAACCAATTCACATTCACCCTTAATCCTAAAGCAGCTATCCGGGTTTCCACTGGGGTATTAAAATAGCAGAATCTCTACAGCTCCAACTTCTCCGGTGCTTTGGCATGAGTTGTTTTGAGCCCTGACCCCACTGCTCATCGCAGTGCGCGGGGGCCGAGTACTTGTGCAAGAGGAAGCAGGTTTCGGGCAGTCTGTGCAGGGCAATAATTACAATATCGGGCCAAGTAGGGAGCAGCGAAAGGCTCTGAAGGAGTGAGGGGTCTGCTGCGCGTAGCGGGGCAGTGCTGGCAGGGTCTTGCCTGCCCCCATCCCCACCCCACGGCAGTGCAGCACGTCCCCAGCTCCCGCCTGCCCCACTGGAGCCTCCTCCCGGTGCTGGTCTCAGCATCCCAGAGTCTATTGTCTTAATTTCCAGCCAAGCTTAATTTAAATCTTATCTTACTCATTTAAACACTTCTGATGGTACTAAGTGAACAATATAATCACAAGAACTATAAACACATCCAAGTCAGCTCTTGGATGGGATCTGGTGTTTGATGGCCGATATCCTGTAATGAGCTGGAAACACAAGCCATCTATTATACAATATATTGCCTTTTGTATTTATTTCCTCTGGACTTCAGCTTAGTTTTATTTTTTTCATCTTTGAGAAAGAACCCTCAGCTTGTCTCACTTTGCATCACTGGAGGAAAAAGGGAAGGTATTTCAATACAGTACGTCGTTGGCCATCCTCTCCTCCATGCGGTTGGTCATTCGGGCAGCGCGCGCAGCCCGGCATTGCTGCGATGGGGACGCTGCAGCCATGCTGCCCCGCCAGGGCAGAGCCGGTCTGCGGGACGAGCTGCCCCAGAGTGGGATTCCCGTGTTGTGCACCATGCAGAAAGCCTTCATCTTGTTCCAGCTGCCCTCATTAACGCCTACTCCTGCTCTGTCATTTCTGATACTGGTGTTTGCTAGTGCCAGTGATGACAGCCTGGGGCTACACCCTGGCCCGAGGGGCTCCGGCATTGCCGCCGGCAGCGTGGGGGTATCCGTGCCGGGGGCCAGCGCTCTCCCTCTGCCATTTGTCTCTTCCCACTGAACTCTTTTGTTTCCTGCCCGTGGGCTGAGCGTTGCCCCGCGAGAGCCCCTGCTCCTGCCCCTCAGGAGGAAGCACGATCGGCTTCCAGGAAAGATGTTTGGGCTCGTTTCTTGAAAACGATCGTTCCCCTCACTCTGACCCGAAAGCTTTCCTGTTGGGTGGAAAACTGTCCCTCCCAGTGCCTAAGCTTGCTCTTTCCGCCCTGTGTCTGCAACCTGATGATCTCTCTTTGCCATGTTGGGGGCAGAGGGAGCTGCCCGTGTGCACCTCCGGGATGGGGGGGAGATCCTTTGAGGCCATTAAAGGAGAGACCCTGAGCAGGCGCTGGAGCGGGAACTGCGGTGGATCTCTGCGGGGGGCGAGGGGCAGCTCAGAGCCAGACCTGCGAGAGCTGCTGTGGGGGCCCGCTGCCACGCTGCCCTGAGCTTGGACGGGTCCCCTGATCTCTTCCTGGCTCGATAACCTCGCCGTTAGAGCTGACCCTCGTGGAGTGGGAGGTTTATCAGGTTTCCATAACTCTGATTTCCACTGCGATCCGTGTTGCCCGTCCGCCTGCGCGGTGAAGGCCGGGGCAGCTCCCGGGCCCTCGGGGCGTCAAGTGCTCTGCAAGCTCCGAACCGGAGGAAGTGCATCATGAGGCACTGGACTTTCTGGTAGCTATTAATCTCCTGATGATGGGTCCGGGAAAGCTTCTTTTTAAAAGAAAGGACTGTTCCGTAAGTGCTCAACTCTGGTTCAGATGATGATTTATGGGGTTTTTCTTTTCTCACCTGAAGCATCATTTTGAGGGACACCCAGGGACTTGGGGTGCGATGCCAAGAGCTGGTGGAGAGCCGCCTCTCGGGGGAACGCCAGAGTCCGGTCCCTGGTGGCCACAGCCGCTTTGCCCCAGCTCACGGGCAGAGGCTGCGCAGCTCCACAGACCCCGGCACGAGGCACGCACCCGGCAGCCGGTGCAGCCGGTGGGCAATGAAGCGCTGATTCCCCCAGAACATGTCGGTGTTGGCCCATCATTGCAGGAGCCCCAGCTGCAAGCTGCACCAGACCCTGGCCAAGGGTGGCTTCCAGGGCTTGGATAGCTTATTTTTTTAACTGTGTTTTGCCACTCCTGCCCCAAAATCCTGTAGCAGTGAGAGTGGTCTGTGAGGACGGTATTTCCCTTCTTTAAACTCTCACTTGGTGACATTACGAAGCAGTCCTTCCCCTAATGAAGTGACTCGTTGCCTGGTGCTTACCATGTCCGCAAGCCACCGTGGGTGTGCAGCCCGTCAGCTCTGACCGTTCCCTCCCGGGGCTCACCCGGGGTCTTCGCTCGCCCATCACCCGCAGAGGGACCGGCGAGACCCCGTGCACTGAGTGGGCACCACGGACCTGGGCTGTGGGAGCAGGGGGGGGAGGCAAAACCCCGGCACCTCATGCGTGTCCTTGGGCGTCTCAGGCTCGCTGCTGGGAAGAGCCCGGCCGGCGCGAGGAACAGCCCAGACCACAGCTTGCCCCACGCCAGGGCTGGGCCGGGGGCTCCGGTGGCTGCTGGAAACTCTGGGAAGTGGCTCTGTTAACACAGGATGGAAGGAACAAAAACCCCAGAGCCATTAATCACCCGGCTTCGGGTGAATGTGCATATTTGATGGCGGCTGTTTACAGAGCACTTCCCTTGCTCAGAGGCCTCTTGGACCACCAGAGGATTAATTACCCGGCCTCCCGAAAGGATGCACGACGCTGCCTCTCCGGAGCATTCCCGGATGGGAAATAGCCGGGTCCTGCACCGACTTCCCACCTTCTGCAACAGGAGGTGCAGGGCTGGGCATGTCCCCTCCCTCGACCCTTCGGCGCCTTCCCTGGCCTCGGCCACAGCCTGGCGGGACGGGATGGGGCCAGAACCAGCCCCATCTCTTCCCGGGGACCCGGGTAGGAGCGAGGAAGTGATGCCAGACCTGCCAAGAGACAGGACAGGCACTGAGGCTGTGCCAGGGCCTTGGGGCTAGAAAACATGGGGTAATCAGCATCTTCCACATGGTAACCCTTTCTCCATCTATACCATAAAACCGACCCTCCCAGGAATGCCTACTTTTATCCCCCAAAACACCCTGTTCTGGGAATAAATGCTGTTTGCAGCCCTGCTGAGCAGCACCCAAGCCTGGGGCTGGACACCTCCTCCCTCTGCCCTGGGGATGCACCGTTCCAAACCCCACGTTTTGGGAGTCGGGGCTCAGGGATGGGTTCCTACTGTGTGCCCTCGTGCCGCTGCCCGGGCTGCGATGGGGGCTGCCCGCTCCCGAGGCTACATTCCTGGAGGGGTCCCGGTGGGACGAGCCCTGGGCAGCAGCTGCGGCCATGGGCTCCCCTCCCTCTGCCCCGCGAGCTGGCCGCAGGCAGCTGTGGTCACCGGCGATGTTAAACATGAGCCCTGGCCCCGCTTTTGGGACAGGGGGTCTGAGACAGCCCCTCCCAAAGAGAGATATCCCCAGTCAGCCGCACGAGGATTCGTTTCAGCTGTGGGTGCTTGAGGTATGAAAAGGGCTGGTTTGCTGGGGGCTCCAGGGGGAATGGCAGAGCCCGGGGAGAACCAGGGAAGGGACAGGATCTTGCTGCATCTTGGGGTGCAGATGCCTGCGCAGGGCTGCCCGGGGCAGGTGAGGGGGACCCTGCAGCCATGCCACGACCCTTCAGGCCAACAGCTCTCCTGAGTTTGGGGCTGCCAGCATGACCCTCAGCTGCAGAGCTATGTGTTGTGCAAGAGCTGAACTTGGAAGAAAATCAGAAACCTCCCACTGGAAATACCCCTTGGGCTGGAAAGTCGCAGAGGCCCCAGGGCTGGTGCTCACGGGGGCGGTTCCTGCAGAGCTTAAGAAGGGCTGAGGACGGGGCTGGCGGCCAGAAGGAGACAGCCCCCGCCAGCGGCGTTCACTCCCTGGAAGGAGGGAAGGAAGGAAAACCAGCCCTTGCTGCTGCCCTGCCCCGCTGCTGGCTCTGCGGGCGATGGAGCCGGCTCCTCTCCTCCTCCTCCTCGGCTTGCTGTGGGGCTGCAGTGGTGAGTGCTATGGCGGCCGCAACCCATCCTGGTCCCTTAACCCGCCGTGCTGCCGGCTGCTCTCTTTGCTTTGCTGCATGGCACCGTGGGCCAACGCGGCCCCAGGGTCTCGCTGCTGTTGAGCACCGGCAGATGCCATGTCCCGCGTGCATCGCTGGTACAGCGCTCCTCGTCCCAGCGCTGCAGCCCGGCACTCAGAGCCATGGAGCACACCGACATGTGAGCGGCAGCATGCGCCTGGCTGGGGTCCGCTGTCCTGCAGACAGAAGAGCAGCAGCGCTGGTGAAGGATGGGGACTGGGGGGAAGGGGCATTTGGACTCATTTCTCCAAAATTTGGCTGGAAAATATCAGTGATAAACAGACACGGATCCAGCAGCAATGCCTGCGATGGGGCGGACTCGGGCCGGCAGTTGTCGCAGGCGTGTTGGCTCCATGGCACTCCCGATGCCTGGTGTTGGCGAGCGGCTGTCCTGGGACAGCAGCACTGCAGGGGAAGCCTTTGCCATCCCTAACGAGCCGTCGCTAATGAGCAGTGCCCCCCCCCCCCGTGGTGATGGGGATAGAGCTGCTGTGGTGCCTAAGCGTGACTGCCCACGTCCCAGCAAAGGGAGGAACCAGCATCCCATTTGCCTTGTAAATGTCTAGATTCTGGTGACTGTCCCCTTCCCTAAACCCCATGTTTTCCTCCTTCCTCTGCCCAGGGCGACCCGCTGACAAGCTGGTGGTGATGCCGCAGCAGCCAGTGGTGCGGTACGGGGGCTCGGTGCAGCTGAACTGCTCCCTCGCCTGTGCCGGGGGCACGGTGCAGTGGAAGGGGCTGGACACCAACCTGGGGAGCATCACCTCCTTCGGCACCCACAGCATCCTGCACGTCAGCAGTGCCGTGGTTGCCACGGGAGGCACCAAGATCTGCCAGGGGACCTGCCACAGGCAGCACTACCAGCACGCTGTCAACCTGAAGGTCTATGGTAAGCATCCCCCAGCCCCTCTCTCACCACCTCCCTGGCAAAGTCCTGCATCCCCCAAGGCAGCCTGCTCCCTCCTGGGCAGTGGTGCCAAAAATCACCGCTTGACTCTGCAATTCCCTTCTCAGCCCTCCCGGACACGCTGCAGCTGGAGGCAGAGCCCCGTGCCCTGGAGCCGGGGCAGCCCACCAGCCTGCGCTGCTCAGCCCAGAGGGTTTACCCGCTCATGGGGCTGGTGCTCATCTGGTACTGGGGGGACCAGGTGCTGGAGAAGAGGGACTTTGATGTCACGGAGACCGATGAGGAGCTGTTCGACATCGTGTCCACGCTGCCGGTGGCTGGGAAGGATGTGAGAGAAGGGGTGGAGTTCAGGTGCAAGGTGACGCTGAGCATTGGGCAGGAGACCTTCACCCGGGTGGCATCTGTGGTGGCGAGCACTGGGGGTGAGTGCCTGGGTGGGAGCTGGGGACCTGGGTACGCATGCTGCCCCGTCTGCTGGAGCTGACCCCCATTGCCCTGCACTGCCTGAAATAGTTTTGCTGGAACGGGAGGAACCCCCATTTCTGCACTGCTCTGCCAATCTCCTGTCCCTGTCCCCACTGCTGTGCCAGCGGTGCCAGTTTGCTCCTGTTTGCTGCCTCCCCCTGTCCAGGGCTGGCGTGTTCGTGGGGTGGCAGAGGATGGGGCTGTTGGGCGGTGCGAGCAGAGGGGGCTGTCACCCATGGGGATAACGTGTGCCAGAGAGGCCCCATCCTGGATCCGAGCCGCAGCAAAGCCACCTGTGACCTGCTATGTTTGCAGCTGTGACGGAGCAGCCAGTGGCCATGGCCACCTCCATGGGGAGCCCCTGGACATCGGCAGCTACAACGGGGAGCCCCAGCACTGCCAGGCCCATGACCACCACAGCACTGCCCCCAGAGCCAAGTGTCCCCACACATGATCCCACCACAGCCCTGACCACCGCACCACAGTGGCCCGATGCTGAGACCACGCTGGAGCCAGATGCTGCCACCAAACCCCCCTCCACAGAGCACCCCACTCCTCGGGACCTCGTCACAGGCAGTCCCACGGCACGTCTGGCCACCACCACGCTCCCTGGCCCCAGCACCACGAGTCCCCCAGCTGAGGCGCAGGGGATGGCTGAGGACAGCATCAGCGGGGGCTCTCCCCCGGCGGAGAAGGGGACAGGGCTGTCCGTGGGGACAGTGCCTGCCTGCAGCCTGCAGATTTGGTCACTGCCTCCCAACGGGACACAGGGCAAGGCCCTGCGCATCGAGTGCCATGCACGGTGCACCAGGAACGCCACCGTCCGCTGGCTGCGGACCCCCGTGGCCCTCTCACAGTACCGGGAGGAGGCGGCGGGCAGCAGCTCCACACTGTGGCTGGACCATGCCGGGCCCCAGCACCAGGGCCACTACCAGTGCACCCTGCTCGGCCACAGCTCCCAGGTGGTCAGTCTGCAGCTGATGGTCTTGGACGGTGAGTGGTGGTCTGCAGCCCCCTCTCGCTTGGGCTTGGGCTGCAGCAAGTTGTCTGAGTGCCACATTCGGTGCTGGGGGATGTTATGCTCACCCCTCCGTATTTGCTGGCATGGGCAGAGTCTGCTTGCAATCATACATCCTTCTCGTGTCTTTGCAGATACGGTCAGCACAGGCTCTGCCGTCACTGTGGGGACAACGTTCTCACTGTTGGGACTGATCGCGACCAGCGTCGTGTCTCATCGCCTGTGGAAACGATTCAGATCTCAGTACGAGCTGCCCTAGGAGCGGGAGCTGCCTACAGATGCCCACAGCCCTCTGGACCTCCCTGCTGTCGCCCTTTCCACTGCTGGCCTCGCTCAGCCCTGGGGATGAGCAGGCGATGGATCCCGGCTGCCCCGCTCGCAGCAGGGACCAGCGGAGCTGGTGGGGTGCGGGATGCTGCTGTGAGACCCAGGAAAAGAGCAGCCCTTGTCCCAGGACAAGCGCTCTGGGATCCAGAGACCTCCGAGCTGCCGCTGCTTTTGAAAGCTTCATCGATGCCTGAGGCGGCTGCTGCCCGGGACGCTGCGGGGCTTGTGGGGGGCAAAGCTGCACTGCCCCGGGGCCTCCGAGCTCTGGGAACTGCTGCACTCCCGGGCCTGCTCAGAGGAGCTCGGGCACGAGTCCTGCGGGAGAGGAGAGCCTCGGGGCTGCCTGCGGGACACCACGGGAGGGGAAGGCTGGAGGGAGACGAGCAGAGGCGTCCGCAGTGACGGGGGGACGGGGACAGCCCCGGGGCTGCGTCACGTTGGGCTGGCACGGAGGGGGGGTCCGGCTGTGGGGGCTCCTGGCACACACTCAGATGGGTGGGACAGTGGCAGCCGATCGTCTGTCACGACAGAGGGGTCAGAATCACCCCGGGGCGGGTGTGTGTGTGTGTGTGTGTACATCCTCCGGGCACGGGCGGAGGAGAGCGGGGCCTCGGCCTGCGGCGCGGGCTGCTCCAATAAAGGGGCGTTTCTGTTGGAACCCTGCAAAAGTGTCATTTTGGCCGGGCTGGGGCGGCCCCGCGGCCCCTCACAGCCCCCCGCGGCCCCTCACCGGGCCCTGCACCCCCTCACCGGCGCTGCGGGAAGCCCCGGGCCCGGCGCGGGTCACCGGGCAGCGTCCGCAGCGACAGCCGGGCGCCCGGTTGCTAAGGGCGGGGCACCTGCCCGGAGTAGCCATGGCGGCCGGGGCGCCCCACCACCTTCCAGCGGCCAGGGCGGCTCCTTTGCCCACACTCAAGATGTCGGCCCGCGGCCTCGCCCAATGGTGGCGCCTCAGGGAGCGGTGCTTGCCCGCTTTCCCGCCCACCGATTGGCTGCCAGTCTGCAAGATGGCGGCGCGGAAACTTCCTGCCCCGGCGGAACGGCGGCCCAAGATGGCCGGAACCCGCCTTCGCCGCCCGTAGCCAAGATGGCGGCGTACGAGAAGCGGCGGGCGGCCGCCGCTCCGGCTTCTGCTCCTGCCCCGGCGGCGGGCAGCGGGCTGGCGGAGCCGGCCCGGGCGGCGACCGGCGGGCTGGGGAGCGAGGCGGAGTTCCTGCTGCGGGCCGGCGTCACCGCCATGGTGCGGGAGGCGCTGCTGAAGGTGCTGGAGGCGCGGCCCGAGGAGCCCGTCTCCTTCCTGGCCGACTACTTCGAGCGGCTGGTGCTGGGCAGCCCCGCCGCGGCGGGCGAGGCCGCCGCCGAGCNGCGGGAGGGCGGGGCGGGGCGGGCGGAGGGGGGGGTGAGGCCGCCTGTCTGTCTCTGTGCCGTGTCGCGACAGGACGGCCTTCGACAGCAACGCCGGCGCGGCCTACGAGGTGCTGGGCGCCGGCGGCCGGCGGCGGAAGGCGGGCGTGGACGGGCGGCTGTACAGCGAGCTGCTGCGGCGCATCTGCCAGCACGGGGGAGCGCCGGCGGAGGCGGCGGCGGCGCTGCTGGGGCGGGTCCGGTGCCGCGACCACGAGGCTGTGCCGTTCGACGTCTTCCGCTACGGCGTCCTCACCTGCTTCGTGCTGCTGGAGTTCGCCGCCAAGGCGGATGCGCTCTTCGGCGTCCTGGACGGCGGCTCCGGCGCTGCCGACGGGCGGGTGTGCCAGGCCGTGCTGCGCGCGCTGGAGGACGCGCTGGGCATCGGCCACGTCGCTCTGCCCGGCCGCTACCTGGAGGCGGGCTCCAGGCTGGGGCCGGACGGCCTGGCCCTGGCCATGGACCGGGCGCTGCAGGAGAGGAAGCTCGGCACCGCCATGAGCCGGGAGGAGTTTCTGAAGAAAGCCACCGCCTTGTTCGTTGCAAAAGTGAAGCCCGTTGAGTAACGCCCAGGTGGGAGCAACGCGGACTGTGCCCGCTCCGGCCTCCGCAGCTGCTCCGTGTGGAGCCGGTTACGCAAAGGGGCTCCGGTTACCGGCGCTGAGCTGGACGGCGGGCGCGGGGGCTGCCAAGCGCTGCCTGACGAGATTCCCCGTTTCCACGCTCCCTCCCTGGTTCCAGCCGACAGGTGCCCAGCCCCCTCTGGTGCTGGATCTGTCCCTCTGCGCTGTGCTGCTCCCGTGGCTCCTCCGATCCGGCTGCCATTTGTAAATCTTTTTTGGGTGTTAACTGGGGACTTGCAAGGTGGCCTGTAAGCTGTAGGGCAGTGTTAGTCACTAAAAATGAGGCAGAATGAAGTAAATGTGGGGCTGGACCTCCTGCGGTTTCGTCCTAGCCCTGGCAATGTCATGTCTTGCCGCTTCAGCAGGGAACTTTGTTTCTGCTTTTGGGTTTGTTTCACACCTACATGTGAAGCGGGGAGCGATGTTTACCTACCCCCGGCTGTGAGGATTCACAGGTAAATATGGGGCTGATCCGAAGTGTGAGATAAAGTGTTAATTCTATTCAGCAAAACGTTTTAAACGCACAGCAGATGAGAAGCAGCCAGCTGGGAAGCAAACCTCGCCGGGAAGGGCTGCGAGCCAGAGGGGGTTCTGCCTCTGCCGGCGGCCGAGCTGTGAGGCGATGAGCTGTCCCTGTTGCCCCTCGCTCGGTGTTTACCCAACCGCCTCTGGCCGCTGTGGTCCAGAATCTGAAGATCAAAGCTCATACCTGAGCGATGACTTCTCAAGCGAAGCTGCAGAGTGCTACAGATTCGATAATGATTTGGGATGTGGAGCACCGGGTCAAGACGAGACAAACCCCCTTCCCCGAGGTCATAGTTTGCTTTTGAATGGAGATGCGTGTTGAACCATGTGTTATTTATTTGAACTTGTCCATGTTAATTATTTATACTGTGCAATTACTGGTTTTCTGTAAGACATTAAAGCTTTTTATTAATTTTTTGTGCCTGGCAGCACTTAGTGCCAGGATGAACCGCGGCAGCGCTCAGATCCTTGAGCCAGTTTCTCTCTTCAGGGGTCGGTTTCGGCAGCCTGTAGCAGCCTGCCCGGCTGAAGGTATGGGAGTGCAAAGCGCCTGTAGTTACTATGCAAAAAAAGAGAAGCTGGGAGATGCCTTTCATGCTCTGGGATGTTTGTTTTGCTTTGCTGAGCGGATGTTTTGATCCCCGCAGGCAGGAGGGGCACTACTGGCGCTGGTCCAGGCGAGGCTGGAGGCCGCGGCTTGTAAACAAAGCGCAGGTGACGGGATGTGACACGACAGGAGGTGGGAACCCGTGATGCTGGAGAGCTCTCCCCTTGGGGCCGTGCCAGGAGCGGCCTCTGCTGCCGTGTCAGACGCTGCCTTATAAAATGCCGTAAGGTGTTACGTGAGCGTAGTAATTGTGCCGAGCGCTTCCTCCTGCCTGACGGTGCAACCACCCGGGCAGGTGTAAACCACTAAACGCTGGCCTGAGGCAGCACGTCTGCCTCGTGAGCGGCAGGGCCGTCAGCGGGGTGGGATGCGGTGCCGGTCAGGCCGCTGAGGGCGGCCCGGGGCGCCTCCCGGGGCAGCGAGGCCTGCGCCGAGGCCTGCGCCGCGGCCTGCGCTCGGCCCGAAGGGCCTGCGATGGGCGTGCTCGGCGGGAAAGCGGGCTGCGCTGGCGTGGGGGGGGGGGGAAGGAGCAGCGAGACACGCCGTCAAACCGGGCCCGGGACGGCCCGGCCGCCATCGCGGCTCGAGACACCGGACACCCGCCGCGCCGCGGAGGCTGCCGGGAAGGAACCCCGCCCCCGCGGGCCGGCGGTGCGCTCTGATAGGTCGACAGCGCAGGGGGAGGAGCCCGTTCCATGCCCCGCCCCCAGCTGCCAGTAGCGCACTCTGATAGGTCGACAGCACCCGAGGGGAGGAGGCCGCTCTCTGCCCCGCCCCTCCACGGACAGCCGTGCGCTCTGATAGGACAGCGGCGCCCGTATAGGAGGAGCCTGCGCCGGCCCCGCCCCGCGCGGGCGGACTACAGCTCCCGCCGTGCCCCGCGCGGCTCCGCTCGCAGCGGCCGCGGAGCAGCAGGACCCGTCCCAGCCGCCCCCCTCCCCGCAGCGGCCGGCTCGCCTACGCCAGTCCCCGGCTTCGCTCACGGCCTACCCCGGCTGCTCGGCATGGCGCGGCCTCTCGTGCCCAGCTCGCAGAAGGCGCTGCTGCTGGAGCTGAAAGGGCTGCAGGAGGAGCCCGTGGAAGGGTTCCGGGTCAACCTGGTGGACGAGGGGGACCTCTACAACTGGGAGGTGGCCATCTTCGGCCCCCCGAACACCTACTATGAGGGCGGATACTTCAAGGTGAGGGGCTGGGGGCAGTAGGGGGGCGTGCGGTGTCGGGAGGACCGAGGTCTTGAGGAGGCGAAGCTCTGGTGGCGCGGGGGGGGGTGGTGGGGGGGGGGGGGGGGTGGGTGGGGGGGGGGGGGGGACGTGGGTGGCGGAGGTGTGGGGTGGGAGATGGGCCTTAGAAGGAGCGAAGGCTGAGTGGGTGGTGTTGGGGGACGTGCAGGGGGGAGGATGCCTTGGGAAGGGATTTTTGAAGGGAGACAGACCGTAGGAGAGTGGGGAGGCTCTGGGAAGTGTCTGTGGGGTGAGAGGGAGGGGGTCTTAAGCATCCAGTTGAGGTGGGTACTGGGGCAGTATGACAGCGGTGCTCCTGGGCTTGAGGGGGTGCTGAGGGCCAGGGAGACCCAGGTCTGTGGCTCGACACTGTGGGAGCATTGAGGTTTGGGAGCTGGGGGGGCTCTGGAGTGCCTGACAAGGGGAGCCGGGGTGGGGAAGGGAGCCTGCGTGCAGGTGGCAGGCAAGGATTCCCTTCCCTGGAAGGGGGATTTGGCTCTGCCTCCGAGGGCTTTTCTTCCTTCCGGCCCCCTCCATCCCCTGCTCTGTGGGTGCAGAAGAACGAGCTCTCGGGGTTGGTGGTGTTCCCTCTCCTGGAGGGGATCGGTGGCATCGCCGCCAAACCAGAGGAAGGAGACAAAGGACTCTCCGTGCAGGCACAGGCAGCTCGGGCTGAGCGAGCAGCAGCTCGAGCTGGGTGGGGAGCGGGTGTCGTGGGTTTGTTTGGGGTTTGAGCAGGGGAGAAGGCGTGCGCGGCCTGACTGCGCAGTCCCTATCGGGAGGATGTGTATGTGCCTCTTCCCAGGTGTTGTGCAACCTGTGTAGCTGTTTTCTTCCTCTTTCTCTTCCTCCCTCCTCCACTACGGGCTCTTCTGTGTTCATCCTGTTGCTGGCAGGGTGGGGATGCGCCCGGGGTGAGTCAGCCCGAGGGTCAGCTATGAAGCTGGGAGGTTTGTTTTTCCTGTAGAGCGGTGGCAGGCGAGACTGACGCTTCAGAGTCAGGTTTTATCTCTTCACTGAAATTGAGTCTTTTTCTGTAGCCTCTTTTGGCCCTCAGCATGAGGCTCTTTGAACTCTCACCCTTTCAGCAGCTCATGCCTCTGTTTTGTGCTTGAGAGCTTCCAGAGTCAGCACTGTTCGGTGGCAGTAGATGAGACTTTCTGCATAAGAGGAGAGTGAAGGGGCCGAGTCCTCTCCCAGCTCATGGTAGCATCGGCCTGTTTCTGTACGGCAAAGCAGGGTTGCTTTCCGAGACCCCTTTGGGATCGCTATGCCTCTGGCTGGTTTTGTTCTGATCCCCTCTGGTACAACAAAGGGGATTATTCTGTGAAGTTCAGCTGTTTGGCCAGAGCCCAGCGCAGGGCTGCGTGTTGCTGTGTGCGTGTGCGCTGCTCTGGGCTGCCCGAAGCTCCACGCACACACAAAACACGTCCAGCCCCAGCCAACACCTCGCTTTTTCTTCTTTCCTCGCCTTGTCCTGTGCCGCAGAGCGGTCAGACAAAGGGCCAGCCTGGAAGGCAAGATGGCAACGTGTGTAGGGACGGCCCCGCCGTGGTCGGGGGCTCCTTGGACTCGCCATCAGATCAACTTGTGCGGGGACGGATCCTGGCAGGGTGGGAGGGGTTCGGAGAGCAGAGGCCTTGGAACCTGGGATGGAGTCGGCGTTGGGTGGTGGGGAGGAGGACAGATGTCTCTCTGCCTTCTATGCTGATCTTTTAACGGCCGTGAGCTGACGACTGGGTTTGGCAGCACTGCCTATTGTAGAGGCTGTAATTCCAGAAGCATCTGAGGCCTCGTTTGCAGTTACCCTCCTGAATGGGGCCCGTGCTGGGCTCGTGGGGCTCGTCCCACAGGCGCAGAGTGATGCCGGGCCACTGCCAGGCAGAGTCGGGGTGGTTGGCACTGTTGCTTCACAGATCCGACGTGTAAATTCTTGTGTACACAAACCGAGGCAGCAAAAATGTTCAGGGTTTTGTTGTGTGTTTTAAATCTTCACCATTTTGTTTGTTTGTTTGCTTCTGGCCATCGGCTTTTGGGGGAGCAGGAGCCGAATCTCGATCTGGAAGTTTGCTTCCAGAGCCTGGAAACACCCGAAAGCTGAAACAGTCACCGCAGGTCGTGCAGCGACGCAGGGAGAAGCGGCCCCCATCCTCATGGGACGCCCGGTGCCGGTGGGCTGGGGCAGCCGCTGTCTGGGAGGATGAGGATGTTGCTATATGTCTCTGTACCACCTCAGGCTTCGCCTTCTCACTCGGAGACCGGCACCAGGCCTGTGTTTTTGGCCTGCCTTAATCCCTTGTTTTTTGTGGGCGTTCCCTGCAGGAGAAGCCAGCGGTGGGCCGGTTGTCTCTGCTGGCGCTGGAGGCTGCGGCGTGATCTTCATGTGCTTTTATTTTTAGCACCTGAGCTACGCGCTGCGGCCAGTTTTGACTTGGTCTCTTTTTTCAGTGGTGACGGGCTATTTTTAGAGATTCAGTGTGTTAATCGGAGCACTCAGCACCTGATGCTTCCTCCCCTGTGAGCTCTGAAGGGTAAACAGCCTTTCCTCCGGCGGTGCGGCCATCGCCTGTCCCTGGCAGCAGGACCGGGGATGATCCCAGACTCACGGTCTGGCTCCGAGTGCCGCTCGGTTTATTCAGGTGTGTGGCTCGAGCTGGGGCCCCCAGCCCCGTCTGCCACCTTGCAGGCACCAGGCCCTCGCTCCGACGCTGTTTGCCGTCCAGGAGCAGCCTGCCCTCGGTGTTGTCACCCTGTGCTGTGGGTGCCGGTGTGGGAGGAGGCGGTGAGCGTGCGAGGTGTGTGCCGGGCCGGCACCGCCAGCTCCCGCTGCCTCCCTCCGTGCTGGAGAGCACTGTGTTAGCGTGGGTGGGCCCCGGTGGAGAAGAGGTTATGGGGCAGGATGGGGGCGAAGGGGCTGCTGCAGCTCGCAGGCCCATCCGCTCGCCTTCCTCTGCGCAGTGGCAGGGCAGCCGCGCTGCCGGTGTCCTGCCTGCAGAGCTGGCAGGCGCGGAGGCTCTGTCTCTGTGGGAGCACAGCTGGACTTGGCAGAGGTTCCTTTCTCCTGGTGGTGTCAGGAGATCTGTGGTTTCCTTCCCTTCCTTCTCACAAGCTGATGCTCACTTCTCCTTATTGTTTCCTTGCAGGCTCGTCTCCGGTTTCCCATCGACTACCCCTATTCTCCTCCTGCCTTTAGGTTCTTAACCAAAATGTGGCACCCCAACATCTACGAGGTAGGTCGCCTGGGACAGCGTGGGGTGTCTTGGACAGGCAGGGGACCACGTGTCCGTCTTCTGCGACTGTACTGGATGAAAATGCCAGCCTTTGTCACGAGCACGGCATTGGAAACTCAGTGCCTTTGGTGTGTAGTGCCTGGCACTGGAAATGCAGCTAACGAGCTTACGACAGCCTGTCTCCAGTCCTGGAGCATGTTCCAGGTCAGCCAGGCTTTCCAGGCTTGAAGGCTCCCACGCTTGGCTAGCGGGGACGTGGTGCTTAAGCCAAGGGTGGATGTGGAGCGGGTGATGTGCGTGGCCCCGGGGCTGCGTGCTTGCGGTGGATTGCTGCCTGGGGGTGCGCGGGGTTGGGCTGTGTCAGGTGGGCACCGGGAGGGCTGTGCTGGTGACGCAGCATATGGTCAGGCAGCCTCGTCCGTACTGCGCTGGCAAGCGCAGGGTGCTTATTCCAGGCCTGAGGCTGCGGGCAGCATAGTGGGGACCTTCCTGGGGACTGAAAGAACAGGCTTGGATTTGCCTCGCCTGGCTTAAGCCAAAGCGAAGAGCAAACAGTACTGGAACAGAGGACCGAGCTGCTTCTGGAGGGTGCTTGAGGCAGCAGCTCCTAAGGATCCTGTCTCACTTGTGCTTTCAGACCGGCGATGTCTGCATCTCCATCCTCCACCCGCCGGTGGACGACCCGCAGAGCGGGGAGCTGCCGTCTGAGCGGTGGAACCCGACCCAGAACGTGCGGTAAGGGCTGTGCGGGGAGCGAGCTGCGGGCAGGGGGCTCGTCCGAGGGCAGGGGTGGGAAAGCGGGGAGATGGGGATTGCGTTCCGCTCCCAAAGCCTGCGGCAGAACCCCGGAGGTTGTTGAAAGGCACTCGGGCTGTGTGCTTTGCTGAAGAAGAGCTAGAGCTTGCGTGGGAATGTGTGTGATCCTGACAGCCCGTGCACTGCTGCCTCCCGCCTGACCTGCTCAGCTTCGCTGAGATACACCCTTGCTGGCGGCCAGCACCAGGCTCTCCTCCTGACCCACGGGACGCAGCAGCACTGTGACACTGAGGCTGCTGCCGTCGCTGGGGCACGGGCAGCTGCTGACCCGCCTCGGCTCTTACCTGCTCGTGTTCGTTGATTGCCAGGACCATTCTCCTGAGCGTGATCTCGCTCCTGAATGAACCCAACACGTTTTCTCCAGCCAACGTGGACGCCTCTGTGATGTACCGCAAGTGGAAGGAGAGCAAAGGGAAGGACCGGGAGTACACGGACATCATCAGGTGTGTGCTGAGCTGAGCCCGGGCCCAGCAGTGCTGTGGCACTCTCGGGAGGACTTGATAAGCTGCGATCCTGTAGGACACAGAGGATGGCAGGATCTCGAGGGCAGATCCTGCCCTGTAAAGTCCCATCTGCAGGCTGGTAGGAGGGATGGATTCTGGCTCTGAGTGTGGCTTTTGGAAGAAGCCTGGCTGGGCTATGTGCCCAGCTTTGCTCTCAGCCTAAGCCAAGGTTTCCAAGCTGAGGATCTGGGTTTGTAGCAGACATGGTGCCAGCACAGCCTTGCTGTCAGGGCTATCCCATGGGACCAGCGTGGGAAGCTCCTGAGCTGCAGAGTGGCCAGCCCTGGTGTGGCACGGGGGGCCCTTGGAGCAGGGGCGCATCACAGGGCAGCCGCGTTTGCTCCCTCCCCTGCCTTTTCCCCACTCTTGTGCGGGTGAGCGTCCCGTGAGCTGCGGTGTGAGCAGGAAAGGGCTGTGTCACTGGGTGTCCCCATGGGGTGAGCCACACGTGGCAACGTGGGTGTGCTGTGCAAAGCTCTGTCCTCACCCCCACTTCTCGCCCTCCAGGAAGCAAGTCTTGGGCACGAAGGTGGACGCTGAGCGGGACGGCGTGAAGGTCCCCACCACGCTGGCAGAGTACTGTGTGAAGACCAAGACTCCAGCCCCGGATGAGGGCTCAGACCTCTTCTATGATGACTATTATGAGGATGATGAGATGGAGGAGGAAGCAGACAGCTGTTACGGTGATGAGGATGACTCGGGCAATGAGGAATCTTGATGGCCCTCTGGCATCGCAAAACTTACCATAAACTACTGAATTTTACCTCAACTAGGACAAACTGGTTTGAATTTAGGATCTGTCAGCCCTGAAATTAACTCTCTACCTCGCAGGGAGACTGTTCTGCTGTTGCAAAGGAAATCCCACCACTGTCTTTGTAGAAAAAGCAAAAAAAAAAATCAAACCCTATTTTATAAACTTGCTGGGTGAAGGGCGGGTGGGGAGGGGGAAGTCGCGTTGGGGTGTTCACGAATCCACAGAAACCAGGGAGCTGGTGGCTCTGGCTGGATGAGGAGCGACGGCAAAACCTGGTGGTGGCTGCCCATTGTTTGGGCATGTTCAACTCCTCTTTGGCCCGGCGTGGGAGGAACAGTTTGGGCAGGCTGTGGAGTCGGTGAGTGGTGGCTTTGGGTGGGAAGCGTGTGAGCGTTGTGCAGCTTTCTACAGCCTTTGAGGTGTCCGAGCAGGGAGGGCTGGAGGGTGAGCCCTGCCGTCCCCGGTGGGACCCTCCTGCTGCCCCTTCCCGTGACGCCGGAGCCGTGTCTGCGGGGCGGGAAGGGCCGGGATGTCGGGCAGGACGTGCCTGGGGATGGGGCTCTTTGTAGTTTTTAACTAGCTGGGAGGGACGGGGTAGTTCTGAGTCTTTCTGCTTCTGTTTTTTTGGAAACTATTTAATAAAGTACTTCAAGGGAACGGCTGTGTGGTGTGTGGGTGAGGTTCTGCCCCGGTCTGTGCCGAGGCCATGGGGGTTTCCGTGTCGGCTGCAGCCCCGGCAGGGAGGGGTGGGTGGGCTAGCTGCTCTCCCAGGGCTGCACTGGGGGCTGCAGGGTGCCCTTGGGTCTCACAGCAACCCTCCTCCCTCCCTCCCCAAACGCGCAGAGCAGGCAGGAGTGTCTGGGCAGGGTTCCCTCTGCCCTGGAGAGCATCTCTGCCCTTCCTGGGGAGCGTGCAGCATTTGCTGCCTCTGCCCCAGAGCTGTGGCCAACGCGGTCTCTGCCTGGGCAGGAGGGTGGGCTCCGCCGAGCCCTCGAGACCCTCCAGCGCTGCACCAGGAAGGTGTTCTTCCCTCCTGCTCCTCCCAAGGTGCTGAGCTCTGCTGAGACCCGCCGTGCGGTGCAGACCTGCCCGGGCAGGGCCCGGCTCTGCCGAGCAGTGGCCGATGGGTGCCCGGGGCCCTCACGGCTGCTCTGATCCGGGCGCAGTTGGGTGTGCCCTGAGCCCACGGGCCAGGACTGGACAGGACATGCGAGCCACCAGCCGCCCCGCTCCAAGCGAGGGGCATTGCTGGTGCCTCGTCCTCCTGGGCTGGGGAGCTCAGCTCTGCTGCCAGCTCCTCGGGGATGGGGCAGGGATATGCCCCTGGCGAACCCTCTCCCTGGGGCTCTCTGCCACCCCGGAGGGGCTCCTGCAAAGCTCGTCAGAGGGGTAATGAGCAAAACTTCCCCCGCCTGGGGTTGTGCGAAGGGGATCAGGGTTTGAGTGACACTTGTGACTGCACGTGGCAAATGCATGTGCTTTGTTGCCTTAGGAAATGAGGCTAAAAGGTGAATAGGATTATTGTCACTTCGCTCAGGCCTGGCAAACGGCTTCCAAGGTCACCCATCTGGGTCGGAGCAGCGGCAGCCCTGGCTGCTAGTTCAAAGCCAGCCCCCCAGCAGCTTCCCCCACCCTGGCTGGTCCGTGGCCACCAGGGCACAACTCTCCGTGCCCATGTACCCCCTGCCTTCGCTGGCTCCTTGCAGCCAGGCACCTCCCTGCTGTGCTCGGGATGCTGCTGCGGGCGATGGGGTCACACTCCCGGCAGCACTGCACGCTGCCCCCCAGCCCTGGGGTTCCCCAGGAGCCCCCCGGCTTTGGCCCCACAGCTCGGGGAGTGGTGGTTCCCTGACACTCTCTGTCCCCCTGGCAGGAAGGCACTGGGGTCCCATGCAGCCCCTCTCCCGCAGCCTGGGAGAGCTCCTGGCAGCGCCGGCCACAAGATGGGACGTGCTGGGGGCTGCCCAGAGCAGGACCGGCTCCTTGGGCAGAGGATGCTGTGGGCTCCTGTGCTCTGCCCCATTTCTGCCCCACAGGAGCAGCAAAACCGTACCCCTCCAGTGCAGAGCGGGAGTGCAGTGGGCAGCAGATGGGAGGGGGTGACCGGGCGGGACATGCCGGGGGCAGACGTGGTGCTTGGGGGAAGAAACGCTCCGGGGGATCCAGGAGCTCACAAGAGCCGGGGGATCCCCGTGGCGAGCGCGGTGGGGACTGGCGCCGTCGGCCCCATTGTTTTGGCTCTTCCCGCCCAGTGCCCCCGGCTGCGGGCGCTCCAGCTCGCTCCCGGCGCTGCGTTAGCGGGGGTCGGCTCCCGGGACGAGCGGGGGACGGAGCCGCTGCCTCACGGAGGCCCCTTCAGTGACCGGGGCCTCGGTTATCGCCCGCCGCAGCCCTCGGGGTTATCAGGGTCCCCAGCCGGGCTGCCCCGGGGAGCGGAGGCCCCGTGTCCCTCCTATGCCGAGCATAACCCCCCGCGCCCCGGGGTACCCGACCAGGCCCGGGGACCCCCCCCCGAAGGCGGCTGCGGGACCGGGCCCCGTGCAGCCGGCCGTGTCCCCGGTGCGCAGCGCTGCCGGTTTGTCTTGGCAGCGGCCCCGCTGTTGTCTGCGGGGACCATTGTCTCCGCCGCGCTCCCCGGGCCGAGGAAGGGCCGCCCGGTTCCTTTCCCACGTGTCCCGCTGCGGGGACGCGGCCCCGGCTCACCCCGACTGCCGCCGCCTCCGGCACGGCCACGGGGGCGGCGAGGCGGCTCCCGGCCCTGCCTGGGGACCCCCGGTGTGCCGGAGACCCCCCGCCGGCTCCCCCGGGCCCCGGCCCTCGCTACGCCCCGAAGGGCCGCGGGGGAAGGGCGGGGGGGGGGGGTGCAGCCCNTCCCTCGCGCGTGCAGAAACGGCCCCGCCCCGCGCGCCGCCCCGGCCGTTGGCCCCCGCCGCGCCTCCCCATTGGCTGCCCTCCCGCCTGGTGGGCGTGGCCGCGGCGGGACCGGCCCGAACCGGCTCTCCCCGCAGGGGACCGGGAGGGAGGAGAAGGATTCTCTGTCGCTCCTTCCTCTGATTGGCCGCGCCGGGCTGGGTGGGCGGGCCATCCTGGCGGAGCGCTGCGCGATTGGTCGAGAGGCAGCGTCCCTCCCCCGGCCCCGCCCCCCGCCTCCGTGACCCTGCGCGGCGCTCTTATAGCGGGCGAGCGCGGCGCGCGGCGCGGCGCGCGGGCGGAGATGATGGCGGCGATGGCGACGGGCGCGGTGGGGCCGCGCGGCCTCGTGGCGCTGCTCCTCCTCCTCGGCGGGATGGTCGCCGGTGTGGCGGGGACAAGTACGGGACCGTGCGGGGTTGCGCGGGGGAGTTGGGGGGGGAGA
>VUYV01000325.1:527496-544002 GCA_008711295.1 Anarhynchus alexandrinus | reverse complement strand
CTTCCGATCTCCCTCGGGCAGCCCCTGGGCTCCGGCGGGGGGTCCGCCGTCCCCTCGGCGCGGCGAGCTTGGCGTTACGAGGAGTAACGGATCTCCGGGCTTTAAAACCTTAAAGATATTCACATGATGCTTAAGTTGTTAATCCCCTAATGAGGAGACGGTGCCTGCTCGTGGGCTGCGGCCATTTGTGGTGTGGGAGCTGGATGCGGTAGCCCTTACTTTTTAAAACTCGCGACCCCAAACCCGCCCGGGATTTTGCCTTGTGCTGTTCATTCGGCGTTTCGTTTTCTGGCTTCTTGCGCTGGAGGAGCCCGTCCCGTCGGTGCGTTCAGAGCCACAGGTGAGCAGGGTGCTCTGGCGAACGCAGCGGGGTTTTTTTTTGCCCGGAGGACTCTGGAATCTCTGATTCAGACTCTGCTGCAGGAGGTGCTGATGGTAAAGGCTTGGTTTTGTCGCGAGTGGTAGGCTGCTGCTTCTGGCTGTTCAGCATATCAGGTACTAAAAAATTCATAGCCTGTTTGCAGAGCCAGGCTTACTTCAGTGTAGTAGAGCCAAACCCAAAGACTGAAGCAAAAGAGTGGAAGGATTTTGAAAAATCCAGAGGTAGTAACAGAATTCTCTGCTTCAGTATTTCCTTGCAGCAGAGTTGGATTTTTATACTGCAGAGCAGGAGGGCAGGGGAGAGCCTTCTCCTAAACTTCACACTTAGGGTGGAATGTGTGTTTCATAAACTAACCTGGAGCTGCCCATGTCGTCTGCTGCCCCCTCCCTCTGCTGCTCTGAGCAATCTCCTCCCTGAGGGATCGACAGGATTGAGATGTGGCGAAGGCTGTTTCTATCCTGAGTCTGAAAAGCCTGGGGAGGAAGAGCTGCTCCACAGGCCCCCCGGCTGTGTAACCGCGTGTCCTGCCCGGCTGCGGGGCGCTTGGGCTCTGTGTGTAACGGTGCGGATTCTTCAAGTAAGCGGAGTGGGGGGCTGGAGAGTGAGGGGTTTTACCTCTCAACAGTGTTTAGATTTGTTTTTATGGAGCAGACTGCATGAGAGATGGTCCTTTTAATCTGCAGCATCCCCACTTTTGGTGGCTCACCACGCAGACCAAGTGGCTGGAGCGTAGATAGGGGTGCGCTTGGGCTCTGTGCCCTCGAGAGGGGGTGTCCTGACTCAAACCCTTTGGCCTGGCTGTGTAGTGACTGCCTGGTTATGCGAAACTTAAGGGGAGAGTATATTTTATAGCTATCAATGTAAATGGCAGAAAGTGTCAGAGCCTCATATATCCCCTTCTGAGGCCAAGAAGCAAAGGTCATGGCAGGGAGGAGAATGTAACCTGCGGGACAGAGCAGGCTCCTGCCAGGCTCGGCTGCCCTGAGCGCAGACACTGTTTACACCACGAGGACTCCTCCTCCCTCTGCTCAGGGAGAGGTTGTTTTTAGTTTGAAGGTGACTGGGGAGAACGTTATCTGGTCTTGCCTGCCTTCACCACTGTCCAGCTTGATCAGATAGTACGCTGCGCCCAAGAGATGTGTCCAGCTCAGTTCTGTGACGAGTGTCTTGTTTTTGTGAGCTGGTTTCGACTTGCAGCCCCTCACCATTTGGAAAACGTTTGAGCAGCTCTGATCAGTTCCAGCAGGTTGATAGTGGCTGTGCTCGTATCTCCCTGGACTCGGCAGGCGCTTTCCCCAGCCTTGAGTGCCCAGGATTTTGATTGCCTGAGTCTGCTTTGTGTTGGGAGGAGAGGGGATATTAATCCCATGTGAATGCAAATGGTAGTTGCTGTTGTTACTGCTTGCTGAAGCTTTTTAGCCTGTCTGAACTGCATGAATTGCCCTCTAACTCAGAGCAAATAACCTTGCAACAGCTTATTTTGTCAGCATACAATAATCACCTTGTATCTGTGAAAAAAACCCTTGATCTTTACTAGCTCCCATTTTACATCAGGCTGTAGTTAAAATGGGACAGGCTTCTACAAGTGCTGTAGTCAGTTCTGTGACTTCACAATTAGGTGGTTGAGAGTGTTTAATCACAGCCCTGTGGTGTAAAAAAAAAAAAACCTATTTGGCACACAGGTCAGTTGTTCTAGAAGTGAAACTCTGTATGAGAAAGTTCCTTACAGCTGATTCCGTATGTCTTTTGGGACCCCAGCACCTTCCACTGTTTTAAAATCAGTTCAAGAAGATTGTTCCGGTGTCTCTGGTACAATTCTGTCATCCAGAGTCACTTGGAAACCTTGAAACCTTTGTAAAAGTGTAGTTAACAATGCATTTCTGAATGTAAGCAGCAGTACTGCAGTTGGTGTATGGAATAGCACAGAGGTGTTGTAGCCCCTGAGTTACTCTCAGACCTCTGCTTTAAGGTGACTCAGTTTTCAGTATCAGCCTTTTTCTAAAAGTATCTTATCTCCGATGAGGGTTGGATCTCTCCTTCCTTGTCCAGACATGTTTATTCTTCCTGGCTTTTAAAGCTTTAGTTTTATAAAACTATTTTTTCCTTAGAGAAATGTGGAATTGATTTATTTAGAACTCTGAAGCTTACCTTGCAGACTTACTTGTCTGTCTTGTGTTTGAGCAAACTTGGTTTTGTCGTACTGATTCGTTTCTGGGCTCAAGAAAAATGGTCATAGGATTTCATATTAAAACATCTTCAGGAATTCAAAAAACAAAAATGCACTCCCAAACCCACCTCCTTTGTGCCTGTAGGTCATGGTGCATATATGGAGGGTTGTATATAATCATGAATTTAAAGTGCTTAATAACCGAGTGAATGGATTTCCTGGAAGCAGCCGTGGTGTGCGGCGTGCCCCGTCAGCCCGCTGTTGGAACGTCTGAAGTACAGTCAGTGTGCAGGAAGGACGTGTTGCAAGCTTAACTAGTTCTCCTTAAATCTGACTGAGGTTGAGTCACGTAAGTAACCTTGACCCACAGATGATGTCTTTTCCTGAAGCGCTGTTGCTCAGCCTCCCTTCCTGCCCCTCCAGGAGCGGCTCCCCCGGGGCTCTGCCCTTCTCATGGCTGGGGCGGTTTGCGCCGGGGGACCGCTGGTGGCAGCGGCTGTGCTGTGCCTGGCTTGTTGCCTAAAGGTGTTTGGCAGCACAGCTTTCCGCAGTCCAGCGGCTCACGGACCTACCTTTGGACTCTGTTTTTGACAGTGGAACCCCCTGGCCTCTTGCTGCAAGAGCAGTTTGAAAAATATGGTAGTTCCAGCCTGCAGCTGCTTCTCATGCATTTAATCTGTTTATTAGTAATTTAGCTCTGCACAGTTATCTTGCCCGAGATTAAAAGTCTGATTTCACTGTTTGTATGACAACAAATGTTACACATTTCCTCACCTGGCTTGTGACATCTTGCAGACTACAAGGCATTCATCCCTCAAAAATGCTGTTATCTTAATATTGTGTTTAAAAGTACCTGCCGGGCATCGTAGTGAGCAGAGTGATGAAACAAGGGTGTGAGAGCAGGGCAGAGAGCAGCCCTTCCAGCGCAGCGAGGGCTGGCAGATGAGACCGGCAGAGGGTACGGTACGTTTAGCAGCGCACCACGGCCTCCGGTCCCTGCACAGCAACCGGGGGTGGCCGGGACCCGGCCAGCTCCAAATTACAGCCAACTGACCGTGGGCATGTGCAGCGGGGAGGAACAGACACATTCCTCTTTGGGGTAAGAGGGGAGTAATGAAGCACTTCTCCCATTATCGTTGTCTTACCAATGCTGACTAAGCAGGGGCTCGGTCTGTGCCTTGGGGCTGCTGTCCGCAGCCGCTGGCAGAGGCGCTGCCCTCCCGGCAGCGGGACACGCAAATGGGGTTGTGCTGCCCTGCTGCTGCCAGCCTTCCGTCGCAACCTGCTGTGGGGGCTTTGGCAGACCCGTGGAGCACCTTGCCAGAGCACAGGGGATGCTAAAACCATGGCAGGGGCTGTGGAGGCTGGATGAGCCCTTGCAACAGAAATCCATTGCTGTCTTCATCCTGAACTGAAGGTGCTTGGAGACCGGACGAGTGTCGGGGGAAGCGTTGCAGGCTCTTGGTCTGCCCCGATGAGCATCGTGCTGTGACACTGTCCCTCGCAGAAGGCGGGCCGTGCCATGACTGCTGTGGGTTTCTTGTTTGCACAGTGGCAAATACTATCTGCTGTTTTGTATGTTCTGGTTGTGCAGCGGAATCGGAGGAAGTGTTGTTGGCTGGAGATGCGACAATTCAAAATAACAGCCCTGTCCCAGCTGGGCAGGGTTCAGAGAGCGTGGAGGGGAGGGAGGGAAGAGTACACTGATCTGACGATTGTGTGTGGCCTCTTCTCAGTGGCTGAATTTTTTTTGCTTGTAGAGGGTGAATTCTTGCTTTGCACTAACACTTTGCACTAATACCTCTTCAACTCATAGCTGGTTTTATAAAGTCACCGCTGTCTCAAAAGAGACTGACTCAGGACAGCGTCGAGTTGTACTGCGAGGCGATTGGCAATCCTATCCCTGAGATCCAGTGGTGGTTTGAGGGAAACGAGCCAAATGAGACCTATGCTCAGCTCTGGGATGGTGCACGGCAGGACCGTGTCAAAATCAACGCCACCTACAACCTGCACTCAACCAGTACCATCTACATCGCAAACCTCACGAGCGACGACTCGGGCATGTATGAGTGCCGGGCTAGCAACGACCCTGACCGCAACCACTTGTCGAAGAGCCCCAAAGTCAAGTGGATCCGTTCCCAGGCGAACGTTTTTGTCATCGAACGTGAGTGGCCACACTGAGGCCTTGGCACTTGCTCGGACACCGGTGTCTTGAGTCTCCTGCCATGCTCACCCCTGCACCCGTGTCCTGTGGCTCCCGAAAGCTCCCCTCACCCTCCCACCCCGGCTGTAGAACCGAGAGACTCCCACCCTCTGTCATCTCCCCCACCACCTGTGACTTGACCCAAAATGGCCCTGCTCAAAAAGGGTTGTGGCTTCCCAACCAAAACGCCCTTCAGCAATCCCGCGCCTTTTCCGGAGCCAAAGACCTGCAACGTACCGCTTATTCCTGAGTGCCTCTGAATCCCGGTGCTGGCTTGCAGAATTGAGCCTTGATTCTGCGGTAGACTCTGCCCTAACCACCACTGACAAACCGGCCCTTCCCTACAGCTCGTACAGCTTCTGCTCCTGTGAACAGTCGTGCTTTAAGCTCGCTTTCTTGCTAGTGATACAAGCTGTGGGGAACAAAACCTGCTTTGAGTTTCCTGAGATGCAACCGTTTTTGAAATGGCCGTGTCTGCGTGCGACACTGAATGTGATGTAGTTGCTTGTCCTGTGGAAGTGACCAGATTCCCTCTCCTTGCAGAGCTGGCAGTCGACCTCTGGAGCTAACAGGCAGCTGCTTTGAGTGATAGAAAGCGGGGCCAGTGTGAGGGAATTTAACATCCTGCTAAGGTCTTGCCATGAATCCTGAAGTTAGCAGAGCAGCGTAGCAGTCTTTTCAGCACAAATGTGCTGGGGAACACAGAACTCCAGCAGAACCTTCTTCCAGTGGAATTTGGGTAGGAGGAAAAGCAAAATGCCTGTCTGCCCTGTACAAAAATCGTTCCTTCCAAGAGGCTGAGATGGGGAGGAAGGATAGGAACCAAAGTGCTACCAGGGCTGTGTAATGGTGCTGCTCATGGCAGCTGCTTTCTCAGACTGCCTCCTCCAAGTAGAAATGCCTGAGTCATCTTATGTTGCATAATTTACTGCTGCTTGGCACATGGAGGCCAGGACCTTTTGGAATCATGGTTCTGTGTGTTCACCCTGGAGTAAATCTAACTATAATCTTTTGGGCTGCATCAGATGATGCACATATTGCTTGCATACGGTCTTGTTTGCCACCCCTCACAGCAGAGGGTCTTGACTGCCATCAGTTATGTTACCTGGAGGTGTCTAAATCTGCTCAGTTGCTGGAAGGTGTTGACACAGTGAGTGCTCCAGTGGCTCATAAAACCAGAGAGCCGTACTCTGCCCTTCACAGTATGACCTTTTCCATTGCTTATTGAGCACTTGGCTCTGCTGGAGCTGTACCCGTTGTAGGGACAGCAGGGACTCACAACTACCCAGAGCAGATGGCAGCGATGCTGCTGGTGGTGGGAGCAGCTGCAGGGTCAGCATCAGTTATCGCTAGGTGCAGCCAGACCCTAGTCGCCTGGTTTTGGGGTCTCTCCTATGCTTGTATCGTCAGTTCTGGTAGGAAACTGTTTGCAAAGGTAAGTGAAAGCTATGATAGAGGCAAGGAGTTGTGGTTTTTTCACTGAAGGCTCTTGGGCAGGCAGGTGACCTCTGCAATACCATGTGTTAACTTCAATCAAATTATTTACAAATGCAGGTCCAGATGTCAAAGGTCACGTAACTGCTGTTTCTGGCAAGCTGATTCTTACCTGTAACGTGACGACGCCTTACCCTGACATCAAGGGTCACGAATGGATGCATGGGGACAAGATACTTCAAGCAGACGTGGAGTCAAGCTCTTTTACCAGTTACACGTGAGTGTCATGGGTGAGGTCAGATAAGAATCTGAACACAGGGGACAGGTTTTTAACCAGAGGCTGTTATTGTTTCCTGTCGGCTGAACCCAAAGCCAAGTGCTTGCAGTCTCGCTGAGAATGTAGGCTTTTAAACTTTAGAACATAAGATGAGCTAAACAAAGTTTTGGTAAGGCCCAACACTTTCTCCTGTATGGGGATGAGGGGGGGGAAAAAGGAGGAGGAAGGGAAAGTTATATGCTACAAATACCCTCTTAGTAAGAGTAGATCTGCTGCTTCATGTTTTCATGCAGGTGTTCAGCTGGGCTCTGTTCGTTTGTCAGGTGCGACGTGGCAGGGGCTGCTGCCTGCCCTCTGCCTGCGCTGACAGCAGCGTGCTAGAGCTGCTTTCCCAGAGCTTTGAGGGACCCCTGCCCCACGCAGGACACCGGCTGCCTGCTCCCCAGAGGCCGTGTGTGGAACGAGAGACTCCAGTGTCTGTTGCCTTTAGGTTTTATGTACCTGTCCAAAGTCCAACCGTTCTTACAGAACAAGCTGGAATCTGCCTGCAAGTTATGGTCAATGCTCAGAAACTGTTTGCAGGGGGCAGCTGAGCAGAAGCGGGAATACCAGCCTTATTGTGACAGTGCAGTGAGCTTTCCTTTTTGATTACGGTCAGGCCTGGCTGGCAGTGACCCAGCAGCTGTAGAGGCATCATGTCCTTTTGTATGGCAGTGCCGACGTGCCTGTCTCCCCATAGCAACAGGGAGCTGAACAAGGATTAAAGTATTTATAACCCAGCCTCCCTCGCGTGACCTCAATTCCTTAGCTGAGTGGTTTTTGGAAGTGGGAAGCGCCGTGCACAGCAGAACTAACAAACAGCCCGTTGTCCCAGTGCAGCCACGGGACTGAAACTTTGCCTGCCCCTTCCCTTGAGTGGGTATTACCAAGCTGCAGAATGAGATGTTTGTTGCAGTGCAGCATAATCCACTAAATCTCATTGCAGCAGCTTTACAAAAAGGAAAATGGGAGAGTTCTCCCTACGCTTGGATCAATCCAGAGTAGCCCAGCCTGAGTGCTTCATTGTCACTGCTTTGCCGTGTGTTTCATTGGGCTCTCCTGCATGGGAAGAATAGCCTTCCTCTGAATCTGTTGTCCTAAGCTCCTTGCCCATCTCCTTTAGAGATGAACTGCAGGGCTGATGCCTTACATGACGTGTGTGGCCATGTCCTGGGTTGTGCTAACCAGAGGACTCTCTTGCTGCACTTCAGATTCTGTTGGCTTTGCTCAGTGGGGTGTGATTATTCTTTTTTAATAAGCTTGAGGTCTGTATGGAAGAGGGAAGAGCACAGAGTTGGCCACTTCTGAAGTGTGCATATGGCACTGCACCTGGTGATGGTGTAATGTTGTCCTGGTGCTCTGGTTTTCTTCTTGACTGTTAGCTAGTATAGATGGTCTTACATTTTTTTCCCTTTGTAGAGGCCCTGATGGCAAGAGTGCTTCAGGTTAGGGGGTGAAAGCTGCTGGTGTTCAGGCTTCAGGGCACAAAGATCAAGGGTGTCAGTGATCACTGATGTGACAGACCCGTGTCAGACTTGGTGTACATGAAATCCTCTTCTGCCATCCTCAGTGTGTGGGGAGAGAGGGGTGGAGAGTTGGGTTACTGTAGGTACATGGTGCAGCGTAAATACTGGCACTGGAATGGGAGAAGTGGCCTATGGAGGAGATTGCTGATGCTTACAGATGTCTGTTTCCGTGGGTTTGGAGTTTGGTATCTGTTTGTGGAGAAGTCAGTTGTGCTGAATGCTTATCTGACATCCTGGTTTTTGGTAGAATCGAGGGGAAAATGGAAGACCACTCCGGTGTCTATGAATGTGTCTACCAAACAAGCCCGGTGATAAAAGGACAAGTGAATATTTCAGGTAACTTCATATGTTTGCTTCTGGGTCTGAGGAGGGGAGTGGGGAAGCTGTGATCTCGTGAACACTTTGCTTTGGTATCTTTTCAACTTCTTGCAAAGCTGTTTCTATCCCTTATTAATAAGGCTGCAGGATGCTGCACACGTGCTACCAGACTTGCTCTGTGAGGCAGTTCCATTTTATCAGGCAGCTAAAGTGCCTGTAGGGTCAGCTCTTGGACCTTGCATTAAATAAGCCTTCTGCTGTGGATGTGTTCCCACAAGAGTAATGAGAGAGGGTTAATACCTGGTGGACAAATCTGAGCGTTTCTCGAAGCAGCTTGACACGCTTTCCTCTCTGAAAATGCCAAACAATGAGCAAGTGAAGAGAATAAACCCACTAACGCATTTCTTAAATGTGTTATTTCTTTCCCATAAAAGTCAAGCTTTATGGGTAGCTTTGTCTGGTTCTGGCTAGGTGGACTGCAAGGAGTACAAATCTACCTGTTTTCTATAATGAGGTGTCTGGTTTTCTTTTTCTCTTGCTGCAGTTCCACCCCAAGTGGTGCCATACAAGAAGTCTGAGCATGGGAATGAGGGGGACACAGGCGTGCTGACCTGCAAGAATCCCTCTTTCCCCCCTGTCAGCTCTTGGGTCTGGTACAAAAATGGTCAAGAGGTGAGTGCTGTGGTTTGGTGCTCTTTCTCCCCTCCTGCCTACCCTACTTCCCAGCAAAGAGGTGGAGTACCTCATCCCAGCAGAATTAGCTATTTCAAAGTAGCCTCCTCAGTGCGACGGCAAGGAGGATTTCTGTAGTGGTAGGACCATGCATGGTAAGTGAGCAGTTCCCCTCATGTCAGCACTGTCCTGAGAGCTGTCTCTCTTTCTCCCTCCCTCCAGCCCATCATCAATGGTTCTGGTCGATACATTATCAAGTCCAGTGGCAACAAGACAGAGTTACGCATTCTTAAACTGAATATTGAGGAGGATACAGGTGACTACCACTGCAATGCCACCAACTCTTATGGCTTTGGTGGTGCTACAGTAAACCTGCGTGTACGCAGCCGCCTGGCAGCACTCTGGCCCTTCCTGGGTATTGTGGCAGAAGTCCTCGTTCTTGTCACCATCATCTTCATCTATGAGAAGAGGAGGAAGCCAGATGAGGTTCTCGATGGTAAGAGGCACCGGGGGTTAAATCTTTCTGGGGAGAACAAGTAACTTGTAGGGTGCAGGCAAAATGTTCTCTTCATCAGATGGGCATTCATTTGAGGGCTGCTTCTCAGGCACTTCTCGTAAAACCACAGTAGTGTTTACCAGGCTACTTTAGCCGTGAAGTTGCAAGTAATTGCAGTGTTTCTGACAGTCCTTCAGCAAACTGTGCGTTGGATCTGGAGCGAGATAAGATTCAGTGCAGGTCAGCCTGACCCTTTGTCTCACCAGTTCCTCTGCACTTAGCTCGAGTCCTTCAAGTGAGTGTCTGCAAGACTGGGTTGTCTTTAGCAGCTAACGTTCTAGAGAAGCTGATTTCTGAATAAGTAGTAGAGCTTTTCTGATGCTGCAAAATCCAGGGACTCTGTCAGCAGCTCCATGAGACCAGGCTTAGCTTAGTTCAGGTTCAGTTCCTGGATCTGTTTTGGGTCCTCAGATCTGCACATCCTGACTCTCGGAGACTTCCTCAAAGCCTAATGCTATCTTTAATCTGTTCTGGAAACATCGGCTCCTCCCTTTCCTTATCAGTAAGAATCTGCATTGTGTTAGCCCCACCGCCCCTGCCTTATCTGATCCAGTTAACAATGAAGTGTAAATGCTTGGTATCCTTCCTGCTTGCTGGGTTAGGGAACAGCACATCGGGTAGGCTGAGTGGTGTGAGGTGCAGCAGAGGGACTAAAACTAAATATCCCTCCCCTGACTGCAGGGCTTGGGGGAATTCTGCTCAAGGCAGTTTTACAAGCAGATGTTTTGCCCTCTGACACTCTTGGCTGGAAGGCAGATGTTGTCTTAAGGAATATTGTAGCTGCAGCTTCCAGGAAATAAACTATAGCCTCTGTGTGTTGAGTGATCTGGTTTCTGATGACATTAGCCTGGTCCAGATCGTGTTGAGTGCTGACCTGCCAGAGCTGTAGCAGATGCTTTGACAGATGAAGACAGGACGTGTATGCTGAAGCGTCCTGATGCTCCTTGGCCAGAGCTCTAAGCTCAGGTTCCCAAGTGCTTGTGGATGAGGATACAGCTGTTTGACAAACATGCACAGCTTTACACTTTCCTGGTGTAAAGTGGTTATCTCTCCCCAAAAGTCTTTGTAGCTTTGCCCTTCTTGAGAGGAGGTAACAGAAGGGCATTGCTGAGCCGGCTCAGACAAATGCTGTTCCTCACGGCACGTGGTTGTGAACTGGCTGCTCCCTGTTACCTGGGATGGGGAGAGTGTCTTGTGTACGGTGTGATGTCTTTGCTGGTGTTATCTTTCCACTCTTCCCTTCTCTGCTGCTGGGCGCCACCTCAAATGGTAAGTAGAAGATAGTTCCAGCTGTGTTTCTGCATCCATCCTCTCACCAGCTGTGTGCAGATGTTGGTGCCCAAGGTAGTCCCAGTGCTTAGAGTGAGGGCCTCTCGCTCGATGATGGGGAGCCTTCTCTTGGAAGGGGGCAGGTTGCAAGGAGCTGGTGAAAGGCCCCGGGGCTTGGCATGTGTTGGCAGAGATGTTTTCTTAGCTGTGCCTCTCAGTGTAGCAAGAATGTGGTGTGCAGTGTATTTATTTTGATTTCACAAAATGTGTGGGGAGGAAGAAGGGTGTACTGCTGCCGATGCTTAAAGCTTCGTTCCTGAAACATCCTGTTTGGATTCCCCTTTACTTGCTGGGATCTGGGAGCCATCCGAACTGGCGGTGCTGTCGGGGTGAGAGCAGCCCGGAGATCCGGGTGGATCTGTGGCGCTCTCTTCCAGTTTTAAATGCTGGTGGTGGGAAGACTGGCCGGTATGCGGAGGATACACAGGGTGCAAATGCTAAACAGACATTACCAGTCAGCAGTGCTGCTTCAGAGACTGCCCGGAGGCTTCCCTGTGTAATTCTCCTTCTTTGGCCTCCCGGGGTAGTCTCAGGTGTGCCTGAGGGTTAATGAGGTGCCGGCCCTGACTGCTGCTGATTGGCGAGGGGGTGGTGGCACTTGGTGATCCTGTGAGCCGAGCCTACCCTGTGCCAACAGAAGCAACTGCGTAACAGGAGCTTATGTCTAAGTTTGTGCCTTGTCTAAGCTCAGACATGAAGCAGCTTAAAACTCACGCAGGGGGGTGGCAGTGTTCTGGTAAGAAGTAGCCCCCTGCTCTGCCAGGGCCTGGCGAAACAGGAGCTCTGTGGGTGAGGTGACCTTTTGGGTCCTGTGCAGGCAGTAGTATCCAGTATATCAGTAACCTGTCTGGAATGCACTCCCCAGAGTTTTAAGAGGTGGCAGAGATTACTTCTTATACCCTGACACTATTCTTTCTTTTCTTTCTATGCTGTCCTGAATGAAGATGATGATGGAGGTTCTGCACCACTGTAAGTACTTTGCTTTTTCATATTTAGCCAGATTTGTACTGGTGGATCACATCCATCCAGAGAATCTTCTCTGAATATAAAAGCTAGCTGGTGGGGGAATAACACACTGTCTTGCTGGACAGGAGGCTTTCCCCCCTGCCATGGTTCATTTAATGTGTTTTTTTGTGTAAACCATATATAAGCGGGGATGGCAGCAGTGTCTCAAACGGACACTGTTCTGGTAACTAATCTCATCTTGCCTTGCCTTGACGGTCTATTTGGACCTGAATTACATTCGTGGGTAGGGTGGGGCTTCGTGCTTTTTCTTTCCTCACTGCCCCTTTTCTCCTTCCAGGAAAAGCAATGCCACGAACCACAAGGACAAGAACGTCCGCCAGAGAAATGCGAACTAAGAGCAGGGGCCAGGTGAGTGCCATTCCTGAGGAGAGCTGCTGTGCCGGGCTCTTCACCTCCTCACGGCAAAGGGCTCCTACAGCCGCCTGAGGTGTCTGTCTCTAGCTGTAACCTACCTGGAGCTCCTCATCAGCTGCTCGGGGGTCTGGCCCAGCTGCGGTATCTGCATCTGCAGAAGGTCTCTGGGAGAGGCAGAAGCATCCATGCAGGCAGAGGCTCTTCTGGCCTGACATCGTACTGCGGGATCTGGGGAGGTGGGGGGAACGCGGGGCTGTGAAGTTCAGGCGCAGACCGTTAGTAGCCTGGTAGGAACCTGCCAAAGCTGCTGGGACTGCGTGTGGGGATCAGCGGTGTGTCAGCCTCTGCCCAGAGGGACAAGGGGAGAGGGAGGAGAAGGTGTTGGACTCCACTGTGGGGCTCTAAAGCACGGGAAAGGCAGGACTGCCTGATAACTCCTGCCCTGGCCTCAAGCAGGAGATGAGTCCACCCACAGCTTTACTGAAAGGCAGCTTTTGTCCTGCGCTGACCATCAACCCCCTCTAGCACAGCACAGCCTTACTGGTACAACTGGGTTATCTAACTGGCTTTTCTTTCTCTCCTGCCAGGTGATGTGTAGATGAAGAACTCGTCTGGACAATTTTGTTTTCTTTTAATTTCTTGGTAAAATAGCACCATGAAATATTCTAGTGTGTCCTTGCAATTCAGTTACTTCACTTTCTAAAGAAACTTAAGTTGTAGAATCTAAAATACACTTTCTTTTTTTTTTAAAAAAGAGTTGTGGGAGGGTTTTTCTACCTGTAAATGTAAGTCCCTTGTTTCTGGTAGTCTAGGTCACTGACTGTCTCTGTCCTAGGTTTCTTCATGTTGATGCAGAGGGGGTGGGTGGGAGTACAGCTTATTTCTTCCTCACCTCAGGGAAGAGCAGGGTGTGTTGGGGAGGGCCGTTCTGAAACGCCCGCGGTGTTTGAGGCCGCTGACGGAGCTGTGGATAACAAACCTGAACACGCAGTGAGATGTTCCTTGTGTGCTGCTCCGCTGGACGTGGCTGGTGTGGCCTGTGCTCCCAGCAGGGTTTTGCCTGGGTCAGGGAGACACTGCGCCTGGAGATGACCCGACCGGACCGGAGGGTTTAGGAAGGCAGTTCTCTGTCTTTCCCAGTGCATCGCCTGGAGCGAGGCTGCACCTCTCCCTAGCGTGGAAGCACCATGTGTCCTGTGAGCCACTTGGCCAGGGCCACCAGGCACATCTGCTGGTGCGGCTCCTGGGCTCATCCCTCGGCGTGTGCCGCATCACCCGGACCCGCACCCAGCGCCGTTCCCTGTCCGGCAGATTCCCACCAGCTCCTCCAGAGCTGTGCTTGGTTACTCTTAAAACAGACAGCCGGGAGCCAGCGTCAGAGCTGGACACTGGATAAATGATTGCTGTTAACTTATTTCATGGGTGGTTAGTGTCTCTCTTCTCGAAGTTGCTGCAGTGGGGGTTTGGGGCAGAGCCAGCGGGGGCTGCGGTGCTGGGGGGGCAGTTTAACAGTGTGTGTTCTTGTGCTTGAGCCATCGTGATGTTTGCGTGACATAGGAGCCTGAGAGCAGACAAATGCTCAGTGGAGTCTAATAACTTTATTGCTGGGTAGCATTGAACTCTGTTAACACACTTCACAAATAAAGATGATTCCTCTCTCTTTTTTTTTTTTCCATCTTTGTTTGGACTCTGGTCTCTTCCCCGCTGGCTGGACCCCTGGCTTGTCTGACCCCCTGACTTGTTTCTGGCTGTAGAACATGACTGTGTGTCTCACAGTTCGGTGCCAGCTCTGACTGTGCTCTAATCACCAAGTATTTGCAGCTCGAGAGGTGTTCCAGCCTCTGCAAAGGGAGATGCGTGGTGCTCCCTGCTCTGCAGAGCCCGGAGGAGCGCTGGTCACTGGGGCACACTTGTCTGCCTGGGGACAGGCGTCACCTCGCCCTGCTGCACGGTTCCTCAGTGTCTTGTGGCCGCGGGGTCGAGGATCAGCCCCAGCCTACAGGAGTCCTCGCAGGATTTGCTGCTTTGTGTCTCATGCTTCTCTAAGCAGTTATTTTTCTTTCTCCCTGCTCCTCCCGGTGGGGGAGAGGGAAGGTGGGAGGCCTTTGTGTGCAGTGTGGTGTCTGGGGAGAGGACATGGTGGGGGCGTCCCTTTCCGTGGGCCTTGGAGTGAGGCAGGGACAGCCATGGGCTGGTGAGGAGCTGCCTGAGCCCTGCCTGCCCTGCTCCCGGTGAGTGGGTGAGCAGTGGCCCTGCAGCCTCACCCTGTAGCCAAACACTTCTCCTTGCCCAGGAAGGGCTAATTAGGGAGCGTGGCTCTGATTGCAGGGCTGTGCCCAGAGAGCTGCTGGCTGCGGTGCGGTGGCAGACAGGTCTGGCAGCGGTGCCAGCAGCCTGAAGCCGTGGTGGCCCGGTGCCTCTTGATAGTGCTTCTGCCTCTGTGTGTCATCAGCCGGGCCGGCCCTGGGGCTGCCCAGGCAGTGTGGCTCTGCAGCACGTAAGTGGGTTATGCAAGGCTTTCGCAGCCGGCCTCGTGCTCGCGGGTGCTGTCCTGGTGAAAAATCAATGCATGGCTTAATTTCCTTGATGAGGATTATGGGTCCTGCCTGACCCGGCTCTCGGGCCGCAGCACAAAGCACCGCTTGTGCCTTTTGTTTGGCAGGGCGGGCGCAGGGGGAAAAACAGCCCGGGGAGCCGGGGAGGGGATGGAGCGGCATCGTGCTGCTCTCTGCCGGGCCCGTTCCCCCGTGGCAGCTGCCACAGCGAGCCGAGGCAGAGCCATGCCAGGCGGGCCGAGGCGCTGCCGCATCGGGCTCTGCACCGGGATGGCGCGAACGGTCCTCTGCCGTAGTGGTCCGCTGCGCCCCGGAGAGAGGGTGGGTGCTCCGGGCACCGCCGTCTGCGGGGATCCCACTCGGCCTCTGCCTCCCCACACCCTGGGGCGAGCCCCGAGCTGCTGCCTCGCTGCTTCGCTCCAGCCTCGCTTGTTCGCTCCAGCCTCCTGCTCAGGTTAAGCGGCGGTGTCGGTTCATGGGGGGCTCCTCCGTGGGCTGGAGGGGCGGCTGGTGGGGGGCTGCGCTGTGCTCGGGGGGTGGTTTGGAGAGACAGGCTGTTGCTTGCGGGCAGCAGTGTGAAGCTGGGGGGGTGATTTGTTGCGGAGTGAGCCTGCTGTGCCCTGGAGCGCGGCTTTTGGGGCGTCCCATCCCGCGGGGCTCAGCGGAGGGGCTGCGGCTGCCCACTCCCACCCCGGCGTGGAGCGGGGCTGGCTCGGGCCGCGGGAGCTGGACGGGCACTGTCCGGCTGTGTCTCTGCTCCGTGGGCAGCAGATGGTGCCACCCGCCGCGGCCACAGCGCCCGTGCGGCACCGGGACCGCTCTTGCCCTGCCCCGGTCCCGGTGGAGCCGGGGCTGCACACCCGTGTCCCCGCCGCCGCCGCGGCTCTGCCCCGGTCCGCCCGTTCGAGGGTGCTCGGGGCTCACCCCCCTCCTCGCTCCGGTGTCCCCCGCAGCCCGCGGGAGCCGCAGCGGGAGGAGCCCATCCCTGGGGCGGCGGAGGAGGTGCTGGTCCCGCGGACCCGTTCCCGGCACCCCGAGCATCGGCTCCGGCTGCGTCTGGCGGAGGTGCGGGTGTCCCCCTCGGCGGTGCGCGGCTGCTGGCCCGAGTTATTGCGGGGACGGGCAGGAGCCCCCTGCCCGCGCTGTCAGCCCCGCGTCTCCGTCCCCGCCACCCCCCCGCGCCCACCCGGCTCGGTGCCGGGGGGGGCTCAGCCCCGGGGGCGAGGGGACGCGCTGGGTCTGGGCTCGGGCTGGCGAGGGGGGCGGCGGGTCCCGGGGGCTGCGGGAGGGCGAAGCCACCTCCTCCCGGTCCGCACGAAGCCCCTCTGGCACCCGGCGGGGCCGCGGGGTCCATCCCCGGCCCGGGAGGGGGCTCGGGCCGCCCCGACGGCGGGGCCCGGGGCAGGGACGCGAAGGGGATATTCACGGGGCAGCGCCCGAAGCTCTCCCTCCCCGGCGGGGCGGGTGGGCCGGAGGGCTCCGGAGCCCCGCGGGGGGAGCGCCCGACCCGGCCCGGGCCCGGGGGCTGCGCTGCCGGGGGCCGCCCCACAGAGAGACCGGAGCCGTCGGGCGGAGCGGGGCGGCCCCGATCGCCGGTCCCGCCGGCGAAGGCTGTGCCAGCGGGGGGAGCTGCGGAGCCGCCCGGTCCCCGGCCCGGCCCCGCCGCCC
>VUYV01000325.1:492863-527424 GCA_008711295.1 Anarhynchus alexandrinus | reverse complement strand
GGCGGGGGGGCGGTCGCGGGGCCGCGGCGGGAAGGGGTCCCCGAACGGTGAGCGGCGGCGCGGGGAGCCGCCGCGGAGCCCCGGCCCGGAGCCGCCCCGGGAGCCCAAAGTGTCCTTCTCCTGCGGCGGCGGCGGCGCGTCCCCCGGCGGGGCGAAGGCGGCCGAGGAGGGCGCGGGCGAGGATGCGGGCGAGGAGGCCCGCGGGAGCCAGGCCAGCTTCATGCAGCGGCAGTTCGGGGCGATGCTCCAGCCCGGCGTCAACAAGTTCTCGCTGCGGATGTTCGGCTCGCAGAAGGCGGTGGAGCGGGAGCAGGAGCGCGTCAAGTCGGCGGGGGCCTGGATCATCCACCCCTACAGCGACTTCAGGTGCGCGGGCGGGGGGCGACCGCTGCGGCCGGGACCCCCCGCGGCTCCGCGCCCGGCGGCATCCCGCGGGATGGAGCGTCGGGCCGGACCGGAGCATCCCGCGGGATGGAGCGTCGGGCCGGGCCGGAGCACCCGGCCCCGGCGACCGCGGGGGGCGAGGGGGCGAGCGGCGGGCGGGGAAGGCGAGGCCGAGCCGTGCCCGGGGAGAGGGCACCTTGAGCTGTGCCGGAGGTGGCAGCGCGGATGCCGCTCGCCGTGCGCAGGGAGGGGCTGGCGGACGGGCATCCCCCTCCCCAGCGGAGCGGCGGTCGATCCGGGGATGCCGAGAGCCCCTCTGCTTTGGCGGGGGGGCGGGGGGACGGGCAAGGGCATCCCCCCGTCCTTCCCGGGGCCTCAGGCGGCTCGGCCCAGCGCAGACCCTCTGGAGCCACACCGGGCTTTAACTCCGTCCCCAACCCGCCCCGAGGAAGGTGTCACCCTCCCCTGGCGGGGCCGGGGGTCTGGGCGGGGGGACGTGCTGCTCTCTCTGGTGCCAAGCAGAGCTTTGTGACGGTTCCCCTCCCCCAGGGAGGCCTGATCCTGTCCCCAAGATTCAGGGAGTTTCAGGAGGGATTCATCTCGCTCCCGAGAGGACCGGAGTCCCCAAACCCTGTCTGTGCGGGTGGCAGATCTGGGGAGGGAGACTCTGCGGCTCCATCTCCCTTCCACCCCCTGAGCCCTTGGGGAGCGCAGCAGTGGTGAATGCTTCCCAGGTTGTGTGCGGGCTACTGGGAGGGACGTGTGGCTCATCCGGCTGGGGCAGGCGGCATGACACCTTGCGGGGATGGGTGGCCGAGACCCCACTGGCATCGCTGGTGAGCCTGCCGTCAGGGGCCCCGAAGGGGCTGGGGGGGAGCGAAGGGCTCGGCTCCGAGTTGTTCTGCTGCTGTTCTGGTGTGTGGCTCGGGGAGGCTCGAGGGATGGTTCGCTGGGTGCAGGCGAGCGGGTGCATGGTGTGGGGGACACCGCTGAGCCAGACCCCAGGATCTGTTGATGGTTCCCCACCAGCGGGGGGGGTCCCCACGGCAGGTGGAGGTGGCCATGGACAGCGGGGTTTGTCCTGGCCAGGCAGGCTCGGAGCAGGGACCAGCGCCTGCACCTCCTGCTCTTGTGCTGATCTGGCATCTTCCAGAGGTGCAGCCAGAGGCCCTCAACCTCCTCTGGGGGCTGACCTCCCATGCAGGGGTCTTGTGCCCTTGTGGCAGACATTCCCATTGGGAACCCGCTGAGGGTATCCATCGGAGCCCCCTCCTCGGCTCGCTGGCTGGGCCACAGACCCGGGGTGAGGGGCAGCTGCACCACGTGGCCATCACCAGCCCGGTGGTGGAGAGAGCTGTGCCATCCCTGCCATGACTGGGCAGGTGTGGTGGTGGCAGGAGGATCTCCGGCACCGGGGGGTTCCCAGGAGGACGGCGGACTCTGCTCCTCCACGCCGCCTGCGCTCCGCTTCGCCCTCAGCAGCTGCAGGCTGGTGGGGGAGGCTGGGAAGGGGTGGTGGCCTGTCCCCTCTGTCCCCTGCCATGACTGCACCAGGGCCAGAGCCTGTCCTGCTTCTCTGAGCTGCCAGAGCCGTGGTCCCGGTGGCAGAGCCCGCGGTGCTGCCGAGAGCAGGGTTCCCCCGCGGTGAGCCCGTGGCGGGAGCGAGGCCTCAGAGGCTTCCCGGGGCGCAGCAGCGTCGCTCCCTGGGCTGGCGCTCGCAGCGGGCGCTGGTCCGCGCCGGGGTGACCTTGGAGAGTCACCCTGGCTGTCCTGCCCTGTGCTGGCTCCATCCCTCCCGGAGTCGCTATCAAGACTTGAAACCCATTGGGGAAGAGCCGCTGACTGTGTTTTGATGCTGCAAGTGGCGTAGGAGAGTTCCCTGCCCAGCGGGGAGGAGCTGCAGGCAGAGCCACGGCATCGTCTGGGTCTACAAACGTGCACATAAACAGGATCGGCTCAACGCAGGGCTGAGAGCCGGGTCGCGAGGAGCCGCTCTGCTTGTGCGTGTGGAGGACATGTGTCCATCTATTCCTCGTTGCCCTGCCTTAAAAAAAATAGTATGTTTATCTAGTAATGATAATGGAGCATGAACCCAGCCGTTTGCCCTGCAAAACCCATTTTCCCATCTTAAGATAAAATCATTACCCATCTGCATATGTGACATCATTTCATAATCGGAGTCGTTTGGAGATCCTGTCTCCTCACAGACACGGTGCTGCTGTTATTCATGCAAAATTCAGGGGCAGACTTGCTCCAGGAACGAAAGTTGCTATTTACATAAATATTGAATTATTAGGAAGCAGCCTGGGTGGCTGGTTGAGATCCCGAGCTGCAAATCTGATAAAAGAGACCTTGTAAATTGAGTGCTGAAGTAGACGGTGTCGAGCTGCGCCGCCTCCTTTTGGCTGCCGTGCTCGCTTCTCTCCTCTGTCTTTGCAGCTTCTGGTCTTTATCGATGGGAAAACCCAGACAGCATCGACTTTTTTGTTATTTTTGTTGGTGTTTCTGCAATGGGGGTATCGCTCTTGGAGCGGGGTTGGGAGCCGGGGGCCGCATCCAGCCCTCGTTTCGCAGTGACCTGGGGCACGCTGCTGGTCTGGCCCCATCCTTACCGGAGAGCCCGGCAGGGGCAGCAGCGGGCATGGGGCCGGGTGGCATTCCCAGGGGAGCGGGTGCTCCGGCTCCACGCTCGATCCCTTCACCTTCTCACGCGGTGAGAGGTGTGCATAAGCCTGGGAGGGCTCAGCCCCGGCACCGTGCTGGGTGCAGCAGTAACACCGCGAGCTGCGCGCAGCCGGTGGTCCGGCGGCGGTGTCTCTCCCCCTGTGACCGCGGCAGAGCCGCCTGGTACGGCTACGCCGGCATCCCCTGCCGCCAGCCCGGCACCCACAGCCTTCCGCGGGGCGTGGGGCTGAGCTGAGCCGCGGGTTCTCACTGCTGATGAATTCCTCTTGCAAGAGCTGATCCCACACCTGAATTGGGGGTGAAGCCGCATCCAGAGCACGTGTCCCCGGTGCTCCTTGGCCGGAGCCTTCCTCATCCAGGGTTAAGATGGTTTCTGGGGCTTTGCTGCTGCCTGGATGGTGCCACCACCTTGTTCATGCCACCACCTTGTTCATGCCACCACCTTGTTCATGCCACCACCTTGTTCGTGCCACCGTTGGGGCTCCCGAGCAGAGGGACCCGGGCTCACTGGCTGCTGTTGCTCCTGATGTGTGTGCCGGCGCTGTGAGCTGCTGCTGGTCCCGGCGTCACTGTTCCCTCTGGTGAGGGTGTCGGGGAGCTGCTCTCCCCCTCTGCAGCATCAGTGTGGGGCAGTCGGACCTGGGGGGTGGGCTGGAAGCCACCGCTCGGTCATCAGGGGGGAAAGGCTGCGACTGTCTGCCTGGGGGGATTGGGAAGGTTTGGGGTCCTTGAGAATTTTGCAAAGCCTTTATCCCCCCTCCCCTCCCCAGGGACCCCCGGGGTAAAAGGTTTTTCCAGGGGAGAGTGGGACCAGTCATTCATCGCCACTGGCTGTACTGGGACGCGGGGGTACGGATGGCACGTTGGGCGCTGTACCTCACCGCTCACTTGGCTCAGGAGAACTTCTGCCGTTGGCTTCTTAACCCACTTCTAAGAGTGACCTCGTTTTTAGAATAGGAGTGTTTAGTGTGAGGTTGCAAAGCGCCGATCCCGCACTGATCCCGCACCGATCCCGCACCGATCCCGCCCGCAGCGCAGCCCGGCTGTTTGCAGCGGGGCCCTGGTCTGGGCCGAGGGGCTCCTCCTCGGGGGCACCTCCCGCAGAGGGGGGTCTCGGGGAGCATCGTCCGCCCGGGCAGGCTGGAGAGCGGGTGGGTCGGCGCCCGTCACCGCAGAGGGGAGCGATGCGTTGCACAGAGTGCATGGAGGTGGTTGGATCGTTCCCGGCAGCCCCCGGTGCTCTGTGTGGCAGTGATGGAGCTGAGCGGGGATGTCCCTGGTGTCCTGCGGATGTGCCCCCCTGGAGGGTGCAGGGGGGTTCTCCTGGCCCCGTCCCAGGCAGTAACAGCGGGTGGATGGGGGAGCTTTGCTGGTGCAGCCGTTGGGGTTGCCCCATGCCTCTCCATCCTCGGGGTCTCCACTGGGGTTTTGGAGGTGCCGGGGAGGTGGCAGCTCTGCGGAGGGATGTGCTCTGGGGTTCTGGGGACAGGAGTGCGGTGGGGTCCCTGGGACTTGGTGGGGGTGCTCAGCTCCACCTCTGCTCCTGCTCAGGACCTGCGGGGTCTGTGCCGGGCTTTGGGCAGCCCATGGAGCAGGAACGCAGCAGCCGCCGCTCGCAGAGGCTTTCGGCATCTTCTGTCACCGTCACCGTCGTTCAATTGGGTCAGAAGAAGGGAGTGGGTGCTGAGGATCCTAATTAATTTGTTTTCAGATATTTATAGTAGCCTGGATTGGATCTTTTTTCTGTGCACACACTGCCCTCCAAGGAGGGAAGCGTTGGTGTCGCACCCCGGTCCCCGAGAGATCGCACATAGTCAGTTGTGTGTTGGGGGGGTTCGGGAGCAGTTTATCTTTCTCAGCAGGCCGAATTCTGCCCTGGCTCAGCCAGATTGCAAAGGGATTTGAGCCAGAGGAGAGTTTTGCCCAGCTGGCGTGGTTATTTAATCTTTGTTCTTCACAGCTTTGCATGGCTAATGCCCCCATGGGACTGCCTTTGTGCAGCGGGGTCAGTCTGCCGCGGCAGCACGGTGCTGCCGGGGGGTTTGCGGGACAGATCCAGCGCGGTGCTGCCGCCGTGGGCTGCCCCGGCCACAGCAGCGGCTCTGCCCATGCCGGCGTCTCCGGGGGGTCGTGCCGTGTGGTTGGAACCCGGGGGTCCCACGGGGCCCACCACGGCCACAGCTTTGATGCCTGTGGGGGGGTCGTGGGGCGCTGGAGCCGTTGGGTGCTGGGGAATGGAGCTCGCCCATGGGGCTGAGGGCTTGTGGGGGGAGCACAGCCCGCTCCCCCCGGCTGGCAGCTGGCGAGGGTACCCTGGAGACGGCCCTGGATGTGAAGTCATCGTTGTGCAGCGGTGACATCACTCACGGTTGCCACGGCAACGTCTCACATGGGGAAGGTGTCATTGGAGAAAGGTCAGGAGCTGGGATGCTCCGCTCCTTCTGGTCCTGCGCTAATCTGCATGAGGGGGGGCCGGATCCGGCCCATCTCCCCTTCCTGTGTGCGGGGGGTCTTGCCCCCCTCGTTCCCCCGTCCCTGGCAGCGTGGCCGGGGCACCCCCTCCCCGTCAGCCCGCAGCTCCCAGGGGTCCCGCCTGGGGCGGGCAGTGCGGCGGGTGGGCTGAGCGTGGGCAGGGGTCCTGCGTGTCTCTGCGTGTGGCACTGAGGAGTGTCCCCCACTTCTGCCCCCCCCCGGGCCAGAGCTGGGGCAGGCGGGGAGAGAGGGGTCAGGGTCCCCTCCGCACGGTGCTGCGGGGACGGGGCTGCTGTGACCTTGCAGGCGCTCGGAAAGGTCATCGGTGGCCCAGAAGATGGGGACGAGGAGAAAGGAGAGAAGGACGAGGGTGATGCAGGAGAGGGCGGAGGAGCGGCGCAGCCCAGGCAGAGGCGGCCGTCCGCCTCCGCCGCCGCCTGACCGGGGCCGGGGCGATGCCGGCTCCAGCTGCAGCCGTACGTGACCGGGAGCTGCCGCGGCTCCTTCCACCGCGGCCACGCTGCCGGGGTCTGGCATGCAGCCCCTGCCCTGCGCACCCCAAAACCGCGACCGCAGCCTGGTGTGGGGATGTGCTGGGGTGGGGTGGCCCCGGCTGTCCCGGGGGATGGTGTGCCTCAACCTCGGGTCCCTCCTCTGGGAGCGGGGGGGGTGGGGGATGCTGGGCTCTCCCGTCCTGCCACCACCCGCGACCTCGAGCGCTGCCCACGGAGAGCGCGGCGACCCCGCCACGGCCGGCGGTTTGGGGAGGAGAGCGGTCCCCAGCCCACGGGCTGCCCCAGGGTGGCTCGGCACGAGGGTCTCCCCCACCGGCGCCTGCCTCATCATCCTCCCCTCGCCCGGGACCTGCCTGGGATGGGGTGCTCAGGGCAGAGCTCCGGCCAAACGGCGCAGCGGGAAGAGTCCCTGCAGCAGGCAGCCCCCGGCCGCATCCTGCACACCCCCTGCATGCACAGCCCTCAGCCAGGGATGGTGCCGGCATGCAGGATCAGCCCGGGGGGCAGTTTGGAGAGGGGGGGGCAGGACGTGGTCCCCAGGGAGAGGAGAGGGGCGCCTGTGGCAGCACCCCAGTAGTATGAGTGCCTTAGGGAAGGGTACGATGGCCGGGTCCCCTCGACACGGGGATGACTCGGGACGCTGGTGACACCCTCCTGCATCCTCTCGCTCCCTAGGTTTTACTGGGACTTCACAATGCTGCTCTTCATGGTGGGCAACCTGATCATCATTCCTGTGGGCATCACCTTCTTCAAGGAGGAGACCACGGCGCCCTGGATCGTGTTCAACGTGGTCTCCGACACCTTCTTCCTGATGGACCTGGTGCTGAACTTCCGGACGGGGATTGTCATTGAGGACAACACTGAAATCATCCTGGACCCCGAGAGGATCAAGAAGAAGTACCTCAAGACCTGGTTTGTGGTGGACTTTGTCTCCTCCATCCCTGTGGACTACGTCTTCCTCATTGTGGAGAAGGGCATAGACTCGGAGGTGTACAAGACGGCCCGTGCCCTCCGCATCGTCCGCTTCACCAAGATCCTCAGCCTCCTGCGGCTCCTCCGCCTCTCCCGGCTCATCCGCTACATCCACCAGTGGGAGGAGGTAAGGGTCCCATGGGACGCAGACCAGCACTGGGTCCCTCCTCCAGCAGCGGTGGGACCGTCTGGGGACAGTGGGCGAGCTGGTGGGTTGGACGGGGTCTGCGGGGCTCTGGGGGGGACGGCTGTGACCCTCCCTGGAGGGGGGAGGCTCTGGGTGTCCCTGGGCGTCCCCCACCTTCCCCTCGGCTCCGTCCCCAGTGGGACAATTGGGACACGAGAGGGGACAGCTGGGACACGAGAGCGGTCCCGGTCTGCTTCAGCGCAAAGGCAGACCCCCGGCTCCTCGGGGCCTGCTGGGAGCCACAGCGGAGCTGTGCCCTCTGTGCGTGTGTGTGCACGTGTGTGTGTATGCACGTGTGTGTGCGCACACGTGCCCGGGTGCCGGGGTTTGCCCAGCTGGTGCCGTGGCACAGCACTGCCCACGGGTGACAGCATGGCCAGCACAAGCAGCCGTGCCACCCCGTGCTCCGCCGGCAGCTCGGCCATGTCCCCCCGCTCAGCTCCCCACGTGCCGGGGGAGGCGACACTCCTCGCCTCCGGTCCCCTCCGCTCTCTGCTGCGCCGCGACCTCGGGGGGGGCTGCAGGAGCCGCAGCCCCTGGGGGCAGTGGGACCCCCGTGTCCCCAGGGCGGGAGGCAGCGTGCTGCTCGGGCTTGCTGCACCCGGGGCCGCGTGGGCTGCGCGGTGACGTGCCTTTGTGTCGGGACGCGGCGTGCTCGGCTTTGCCGTGTGGCTCCGGCGCGTGGGCTGGCGGCTGTGCAGGTGCTCGCTGCAGCGTGGGGCCGGCTGTGCGCCCGCGGGCTGGAGGGGCACAAGCGCCTTCGCTCCCTCCTCCTCCTCGTCCTCCGCTGTTGCGTCCCCAGGCCCAGCGGGGCATCTGTGGCTCTTAGCCCGGGGTCCCCCTGTGCAGGCTCCGCGGGCGAGAGGCGCCTGGCAGTGCTGCAGGGACCCGCAGTGCAGCCTGGGCACGGTGACGCCGGCTGTGGCGGCTGCAGGGACGGCCGCAGACCCTCTCCTTCCCGCGCCTCCCCCGTGCAAAGACAGGCGGCCGCTCTGCGAGCCGGGGTGGGCGCTGGGGGGTTGTGCCCGGCAGCCCCCGCCGCGGCACTGCCCCGTTCTGTCGCGGCTGTGACTGTCCTGGCCTGACCCTGCAGTGGGGAATCGCCCGACGACGCGCAGCACCGCGGGGGCTCAGCCCCCCCCCCCCCACAGGGCTCAGCTTGGCTGTCCCAGCAGAGCCCCCCGCGCCCTGCGGCGCTGCTGGGGGCTGCCCCCGCATCCTGGGGCAGAGGGGTGTGGGGGGTGGCTGCGGTTCCAGTCAGTCTGCCCGCATCCCCCTGCCCGCATCCCCCTGCCCGCATCCCCCATGCCCTGTGCCCTTCTCCTGCTCCTCCGCTGGGGCTGGGTTCTGCTGCAGGAGCATCCTGCGCCTCCTGTGAACCCCCTGTGTGTCCGCCCCCCCCGTCCCTCCCCTGCCAGGGCTCCCGCTCTGCGTCCTTTTCACTTTCAGATGGGACTTAGCGGGGAGAGCCCCGGGGACGAGTTAAACCTGTGCGTGGCTGTGCAGATTATCCTGGTAATCGCATCTGCTTACAGGGTGCGGGAGGGGAACGCGGCCCCGATCCCTGCTGGGACCTCGCCTGCTCTCGGGGGCACCGCGTCCGGGGCTGGCGGATGCGGCGGGAGCGTCTCCGGGGGGGCCGCGTGTGCCTGACTTTGCCCCCAGAGCCTCAGTGGTGGCTGGGAGAGGGGCAGCAAGGAGCGCCATGGCCGGACCATGGAAGGGACGTGCCCGAGGCTGTCAGCGATGGGACTGGGGCTGCTCCTGCCCGTCCTCGCCCCGGGCTGCCCCTTCCACAGCACCTCGCTCTCCACCTCGTTCCCTCCCCGTCACGTTGCACCGGCTCTGCCTCGTCCTGCCCGCGCCACGTGCCCTGCCTGCGCAGGCACCGCAGACCCCGGGCTGGGCGCAGGGGGAGAGGGGACACCATGCCCTTGCCCTTGCCCTGCCTTCGCCATGCGGCTGCTCCGTGCGATGCTGTCGGGCTCCATCCAGCCTTGGCGCTGCAGTGGGGGGGGAGACCGAGAGTTTCACTACCAGGGGGTTAATTTCTTATTTTCTTTCTTTTCCCCACCCCCTTGAATTCACCTTTTCTGGACCCTAAAAATATTAAAGGAGAAGGAACAAGTCCTCAGCCCGTGGCTGTTTGCGCCCAGCAGGACACGTCTCTACCCCCTGGGTTTGCCTGCGCAGGTGCCCCGGGGTGAGAGGGGCTGAGGCCAGGCTGGGGCCGGGGACGCGGCTGGGGGGACACCCCGCTCTCGCGGGAGCTGCGGGCGGGTGAGGGGAGCGAGGGGAGCGCTCGCAGCACCAAACGGCTGCTCCTGGAGCACGCTCCTGCTGCACGCTCTGGTCCCAGGACCGCCATGGTGGGTCCCTGTGGTCACGGCTCCCTCCTGTGCCCGCCCCGGGGCTGGGGGGGCTCCCAGGGGCTCCCCCGGGGTGTCGTTGATGGGTCTCAGCATTGGATGCTCTTGTAGGCACTGGCGTGGGGGGGATGCAGCCCCGGCCCGTTGGGTTGGGCTCTCCGGGCAGACTGCATGGAGCTGCCCTGGCCGCTCTCCCCAGATGGGGGTATCCCTTCAGCCGCACCCTGACATGGGCACCTTGGACCCTCTTTACCGAAAACCGCCCCATGGCTGAGCTGGAGGGGTCCTCCCCAACACTTCTGTGCCAGGGGCTGCCCTGCTCCCTCCCCGGTGCCCTGAGCATTTGGCTCTCCCTGAGCATCCGCCAGCGCCGGCTTATCCTCGTCAAAGCTCGCAGCCATTAGCGCTTTCCGGGGCGGCAGCATGGCGGCATCCCGCCGGCTATAAATAGGCAGGTGGAGCACAGCCGCCTCGGGGAGGGCTGGGGCCAGGCCAGCCACGAGTGCCTCCTTCGGCCGAGGCCATGCGGGTCGGTGCCCCGAGCGGGGACGGGCGGTTGGGGACGGTCCATGTGCTCACCCTCTGCCATCCTGCCCCGGCCCCTCCACCCGCAGATTTTCCACATGACCTACGACCTGGCCAGTGCGGTGATGAGGATCATCAACCTCATCGGCATGATGCTGCTGCTCTGCCACTGGGACGGCTGCCTCCAGTTCCTCGTGCCCATGCTGCAGGATTTCCCCCAGAACTGCTGGGTCTCCATCAACGGGATGGTGGTGAGTGCTGGCCCCGACTCCGCTGTGCTCCCCCTGAGCCCCCGGCCATCCCCGTGCCCTCCGGCCTCTCTCCACCGACTCCAGGAGATGCCACCCCAGCGCTGGCCGGTGCTGCGGTGCCCCGACGGCGCGCAGGGCAGCCGTGCCTGCTGCGGACGGTGTCCCTGGTGAGGTCTCGCAGGACCCGGGGCAGCGGATCGATCCGGGTGGGAGGAAGATGCTGACACAGCTCTCTGCCCCGTCCCCTGCCGCCTTCTCCCTGCTCATTAGCAGCAAAGCTGCTATTAATAAATAATGGACCACATTTCTAATTGCTCCCTCTCAGCCTTGCAGTCTGCTACAAATGGCTCTTCTCCCCTCCATCCGTCTCATCCCGTTCTGCTGGTGTTTCCATCTCTGCTCCATTCCCCCCGTGTGGCTTCTTACCCTTCCTCCCCTCCCCGTGCTTCTCCTTCCCCGGCTGCTTCGCTCCTGGGGGGACGCGGGGGCTGCGCGTGATGCTGTGCCGGGGGATTCCTGCCGTCCCTGCCTGCTGCTGCCCGCTGTCCCGGCCACGGCCGCAGGCTCCCGCGCGCGAGTGCTGCCGTAACTCAGTGGCTTCCACACACTCCGAGCTTGTTCCCATCACCGCGTTTCACAGGGACTCCCTGCGCTTCTGTAGATCAACTCTAAAAAAATAAAATAAAATGACTGACTACCTAAAGGAAAGCCAGGCGGGCGGCGAGGCGCAGAGACCCGCCGGGAAGGAGCAGAGCGCTGCAGGGTTTGTTTTGATCTCACCTGCACAGTGAGACTGCCAAAAACAAACACACAAACAAATCCTATTGCTCACACGCACATGTGCGCCCGCGCACACACACACACACACACACACACACGCGTGCGAGCAGTTGTGCGCCAGCCAGGGCTGAGCGCTGCCGCCGTCCCTGTCGCTGCAGAACGACTCCTGGAGCGAGCTGTACTCCTTTGCCCTCTTCAAGTCGATGAGCCACATGCTCTGCATCGGCTACGGGAAGCAGGCGCCCGAGAGCATGACGGACATCTGGCTGACGATGCTGAGCATGATCGTGGGGGCCACCTGCTACGCCATGTTCATCGGCCACGCCACTGCCCTCATCCAGTCGCTGGACTCCTCCCGGCGCCAGTACCAGGAGAAGGTAGGACTGGGCTAGACAGGGACCACGGCTCCTGTCCTGTGCCCGGCCGGCGCATCCCCTCCTGGAGCCGCAGTGGCTCTCTGTGGATCCCGTCTGTGGGGCGGGGATGGAGTGGGACCTACCAGCAGGAGGGGACCGGGACCAGCCCCATGGCGTGGGGACATGTGGGGGGTCCCGGCCCCGTCGGCCCAGCGTGGTTCGGTGCTGACACCATCTCTCCCCACAGTACAAGCAGGTGGAGCAGTACATGTCCTTCCACAAGCTGCCCGCTGACTTCCGCCAGAAGATCCACGACTACTATGAGCATCGCTACCAGGGCAAGATGTTTGATGAGGACAGCATCCTGGGGGAGCTCAACGAGCCCCTGCGCGAGGTCAGGGCCCCCGGGGCTGGAGAACCGGGTGTGGGGTGACACAGTGAGGATGGGGACTGCTCCCCCACCCAGTGAGGGACCCCCTGCTCCCTGCCGCAGGGGAGGCTGTGGGTCCCACCGGCTCCTGCAGTGCATGTCCTTGGGGGCTGAGCATCTCTCGCTCTGGCTTTGCAGCTCCAAGTATGAATGTGTCCACGCAGGATCGTGTCTGTGTGTGCTGACACCTCTGTGTTCATGAGCATGCCCTGGGGGGGAGCCATGTCCTGGCCTCCTGGTCCCTCACCGCCTTCCCCTGCAGGAAATCGTGAACTTCAACTGCCGCAAGCTGGTGGCCTCAATGCCGCTGTTTGCCAACGCGGACCCCAACTTTGTCACGGCGATGCTCACCAAGCTGAAGTTTGAGGTGTTTCAGCCGGGCGACTACATCATCCGCGAGGGCACCATCGGCAAGAAGATGTACTTCATCCAGCACGGGGTGGTCAGCATCCTCACCAAGGGCAACAAGGAGATGAAACTCTCCGACGGCTCCTACTTTGGAGGTGAGCGCTGGCTGAGCCCAGGTCCCCTCCCAGGGTCTGCAAGAGCCACCGGGACACCCGTGCTGTCCCAGGGCACCCACCGCGTGGTGGTTCTCACCCCCTCCTCCTGGCCTGTCCCCCTTTCCAGTCCTTGCTGGCCATGTTTTGACCTTGGCGCTGTTGTTTCCCCCACCAGAAATCTGCCTGTTGACTCGCGGCCGGCGCACGGCCAGCGTCCGGGCAGACACCTACTGCCGCCTCTACTCGCTCTCGGTGGACAACTTCAACGAGGTGCTGGAGGAGTACCCCATGATGAGACGGGCCTTCGAGACCGTGGCCATCGACCGCCTCGACCGCATCGGTAGGGCACAGGGGGCTCTGGGGGAGGCCGAGGGGGCTGTCGCGGCAGTGTGGGGCAGCTGTGCCCGGCGTGGGGGAGGCCCAGCGCCATCCCACTGCAGGGTCTCACGGTGCTTCCCGTACCGGCTCCCTCCTTGCAGGGAAGAAGAACTCGATCCTGCTCCACAAAGTGCAGCACGACCTCAACTCGGGCGTCTTCAACAACCAAGAGAACGAAATCATCCAGGAGATCGTCAAGTACGACCGGGAGATGGTGCAGCAGGCGGAGCTGCAGCAGCACACGGCCATGTACAGCCCCGTCCAGCCCCAGGTCACCTCCGCCATCGCCACCCTCCAGCAAGCCGTCGCCATGAGCTTCTGCCCGCAGATGGCCAGCCCGCTGGTGGGCTCCATGGCCCTGGGCTCGCCCCGCATGATGCGCCGCTTGCAGTACGCCCAGGCCGTGCCCAGCCCCTTCGCCGTCTCCCCGGTCTTGCTGCAGCAGAGCCCCCCGCAGCAGCCGCAGCCCCCCGTGCCCCACGCCAACCCCTCGCCCTCGCAGGACCAGGCGCAGCCCGCGGCCCTGCCCGCCTCCACCAGCGCCTTCGCCGCGGCCGCCGCCAGCCCGCCGTCCCAAAGCCCCCTGGCCAGCCGGACGTTCGCCTACGGAGGGGCCCCGGGGCAGCTGGGCTCCCAGCTCTCCCTCAGCCAGCAGCAGGCGCCCGGCTCGCCCCAGCGCCTGGCCGCCCACAAAAGCACACAGGCGCTGCCCACCAGCAGCCTCAGCCAGGATTCGCGGCCCCTGTCGGCCTCGCAGCCCTCCCTGCCCCACGGGCTGGCGGCCGGCAGCACCCAGAGCCCCCCGGCCTNTCGCTGCACGCGGGGCCGCCCGCCCTGCCGCAGGACTCGGCGGCCACCCGCAAGGATTCGGCGGCCAGCACGCCCGACACGGACCCGGCCAAGTCCAGGCTGTCTTCCAACTTGTGACCTCCGCGCCGCAGCGGCTGCGGGGCCGCGCGCGCCGGAGGGGGCTGCAGCATCAGTCCCGTCTCGCCCCGCGCCCGTCCCGCTGAGGAGCGCCGGGTGAGGGCCGTGGCCGCCCACCGGCTGCCTCCCCCCGCCGCGATGCCAGCCCCACTTCCCGGCTTCATCCCACCACACGCCGCAGAGCGGGACGGCTGCCGGGGGTGGGCACGGGTCTTCTGCGCCCCCCCCACCCACCGCGGGGGCACGGCGGGGTCCGGGCTGAGCCCCCGCCTGCATCGTCTCCAACCAAAGTCTGGCCCCATCTCCCGCGGCGCAGCCCCGCTGCCCTCAGCCTCCCCGGCTGCCCCCATAGAAGCCACAGCTGCATCATCCCCTGTGATCAACGCTGTATATGATATTTATGACCTGAATACATACCTGTATGTGTGCATCCGCAGGACACCTCCCGGGGCTTTCGGCGCGCTGGCCGGCCCCGGCGCCTGCGCGTGTCCCTGCCTCCCCTCCCACAGACCCAGGGCGAGGGGTGATGGTCCAGGACTGGAGGTAAGTTGGGGGGGGGGGTCTGAGGGACGGTCGCTCTGCGCACACGCTGTCCCCCAGCCCGACCCCGGGGCTGGCGGGGTAAACGCAGCCTGAGTCCCCCGTAGTCAGCGTTAGGACGGAGGCAGACGCTGGAGCCTGGGGGTGCTCCTGGCTGTAAGGCCGGGGAAGGCACACAGTGTGTCCCAGCGCGCCTCTGCGTGTGTGTGTGTGTGCACCTATGGGCGCATGTGTGTGCAGGGGGGGTGTGGGGGTGTGTGTGTGCACGTATGCCTCTGCCTAGCACTCCGGAGCCTTCCACGTTGAATGTATGCAGCGAGTGAGGGGCCACGGGACAGCCCGGTGCCCCGTAGCCATGCAGCCGGCGGGACAGGGCCCCGCTCCACGCGTCCACCGTTCCATCCAGCCCATCCTGTGCAATAAACGTCAGCAGCTGACAGAGCTACGCACGACTCCGTCTCTGCTTCTTCGCCACCGTCGCTCCCTGCCGCGGCTCCGGCTGCTCGCGCTCCCCTCGCCCAGCCCTGGGAGCACTGCCACCGGGCACAGCCCCAGGTCGGCCGCAGGAGGCAGCTTTGTCCTTTGAAGAGCTGTTTCCCCTGCCAGGAAAATGACAAGGTGAAAAGAAAAGCCTCCTCCCAGAACCTTTCCCCTCGCTGGCAGCGCCCTGTCTCTGCTCCGGCACCAGCGCGGAAGGAGCTGGGAGCAGGCTGCAAACCAGAGCTGGCCGAGCGCTGGGCCGAACGCGCAGCTCCAGCTGCAAGACCTCCGACCAGCAGTTGCTGCAGGAGCAGCGCACACACGGAGGGCTGGAAGGCCACAGGAGGCTCCTGGCTAGAAATGCAAGGGCCAGGCAGCCCCTGCGAGCGCCCTGCTCCCGCTGCAGCTGTGGGAAAGTTTTGTCTCTGTTTCTGCAACAAAAGCATTTCCAGAATATTACACCCCTGTGAATAACCGAAGCCAAACCAGTCAGCAAAACAGCGGCAGTCTGGGGAAACATCAGTCCCATCGCCCCAGGACCTCGGGCAAAGATGCAGAGAAGGACACAGTTCCCATTAGTATTTCAAAAAACGCTTTATTTACAGTATCATACACCTCCACCCCCATGTTAGTGGTTTTCTCTACCTGACACCCAGTGAGCAGAATGGAAACCAATCCCTGGAAATAAGCGTCAGAAGCCGCAGAGGCTGCGCTGCAGGAGAGCGGTGACAGTGGCCAGCGGCTGGAGCGGGGCAGGGAGAGCAGCGCCCGCCCCGCAGCAGAGCGGTGGCCGGGGGGGCTGCGTGCCCCTCCAGGCAGGCCCTCACGCTGCAGGAGGTCTGAGCCCCGCTGGTGGAGAAGGACAGAGAGCGATGGCACCCCAGGACAGGCGCTGCCCAGGCAAGCTCTGCAGCTTGCAGCAGTGGCAGGCGCGTCCCTTGTGCCAGGGCGAGGACCGAGGGGAGCCAGCCCCGTCTGCCGCCACCCCTTCCACCCCACACCAGAGAGGTGCAGCCCTCCCCGGGGCTCGATGCCCTCTCCCCTTGCCCGGCCGCAGGCAGTAACAGCAAACAGTGCAGACACCCTGTCCCCCACCGGCCCCCCGTGGCTGCCCCTGCGCTCCTCGAGGCGTCCCAGTTTGGCCCAGCACCGCGCTGTAGGAGGGTGTCTTTTGCTGTACCCGCTTTCCCCGTGAGACGCAGGACGGAGGAGCCTCACGGGCCAGCGCCTACCACAGCCTCCGAGGCAAGCGGCAGTCCAGAGGTAGTCCAGGGCCCCGCCGGCTGCCGGGGCTCAGCTGAAGAAATAGGTGGAATCCATCACCTTCTTCAGGTTGAACTCGCCTGGGGGAAGGAGGGAGAGGTCAGAGGAGAGCAGGGTCAGGGCAGGGTGGAGATGGGGCACCTGGGAGAGAAGCTGCCCCGAGCCCCGCTTCAGCATCCCGCAGAGAACTACTTCAGCTCAGCCCCCGCCGCAGGGTGGGCAGAGGCAGCAGGGATCTCAGAGGTCTTCCAGGAACTGCTGCTCCTCCTGCCACCATCACAGGTAATTTTGGAGGGATAAGACAGAGCAGGAAGGCGGGGAAGGAAGAGAGGAGCACACGGCCTCGGGGTACAAACCATCCCTGCCACTGCCTTGTGCTGCCTCTGGGGCTGACCACGGCGGCTGCTCCACCGCAGCGGAGCACTGCCCTGTGCCGCTTCGCAAAGGCAGAACAAAGGTTAGCCAGATGGTCTGGCAGAGGCAGGGCCAGGAGATTAGAAGGAGTTAAACTAATTGCCTTAATCCCATTGCATGTATATCATCTAGATCCCGGCAATTACCATGCTGAGTGCCTCACTCCCATCTCCAGGCAAATACCTCGTGGTTGGAAACAGATGGGAGAGGAAGAACAAGACGGGGGACGGGATGAGCTGGGTCAGCCCGGGGGAGATCCCAGGGGCTCAGCTCCGGGGAAGGCAGGGACTGCTCGCGGGGAGGCTACAGGGGAACGTCTTAAGGCACTGCCCCGTGGCTCTGCAGTCCAGCACAGGCAGGAAAACCCCATCTTAGGGGACAGCTTTAGCGGGGCTGGCCAGACCCTCACTGTCCAACTTCAGACAGCACATGAGCTCAGTGATGTTGGGGGCCATTCTCCATCTCACGCCCCTTGTCTCCAAACTGCTCCCGAGCTTTGCAGTTCCCGTCCTGTGCTCCTACCTGTCTTGGGGACATTCGACAGCTGCTGCATCAGTTTCTTCTGCCAGAGGGCTCTCGTCTCTCTGCCGGGGCTGGATGAACCAGAAGGAAAGCAAATCAGCATGGGAGCTTTGGGAGAAGGTGCAGCCCCCAATGACAGCCTTCAGCTCTTCCCAAACACATCACACACCCTGCAGCGGGAGCACAGCCCCTGCCGCAGCGGCCATCGGCAGGTGTCGAGGCACCTACAGACCCCGCAGATGTCTGCGGTCTGTCTCTGCAGCAGTAACTCAGGGCCACGCACTGGGCTGACCCAACGCGTGTCTTCACTTCTTGGGGTCCAGTCACGAAGGAAGCACAAGGTCCCTCCAGGGCAACCCCCGGGCAGATGACACAACCGCGAGCATCGGGGCACAGCCAGCCCCGGGAGAGGGAGTCGGAGGGGGTAGGAAGGAGGGTGGTGAGGAATACCTGCAGTACTTCTCCAGCATGAACTCGGACAGATCCTGCAGGATCTTCTCGCTGTGCAGAGCCACAAATTGCTGCCGACAGATCTGATCCAGGGAGCAACGGTGAGTCGTAGGTTAACAGGCGTTTTCCCCTCCTTCCCCTCAGCGCTTCTCAGCCAAGACAGGTCAGAGGTGAGGGGCAGGGAAAGCAGCGGGCAAGAGTGGGAAGGGGGGGCTGCCAGACAAGGGTGAAGGCAATCAGCCTGGGGAGGTGGGAAGCGGAGGCCGACCCCCATTTATCAGTCTACCGCACAACAGCTCTCGCAGCACTGCAAGGGAAAGGGCCCAGGGCTGGACGGAGGCGCCGACCCTGCTAGGCGCTGTGTTTAGCACTGATTTACGGGCACAGATTCTCCCGCACACCCTCCTCGATGGGTGGGAGGAGATGGGACTACGGCACCAGGAAATCGGCTGCATCCGCCAGCAAGGACCCCAGGTTCACCTCGCCCGGGTAAATAAATCAGCCTACGGAGCAAAGCCCAGGGGAGGCAAGGGCTGGCAGGCGCCCAGAGGACAGATCAGCAAGATCCCTGCTCGCAAGGGACCCAGGAGGACACTTTTACCTGGTTCATGACGTCCACAGTGAGCGCGTGAGTCCAGTAGCAATCGTGGACTGAGACGAAGGTCAGACCCTGCCTGGGAGGCAGCAGAAGGTGCCATGAAGTAGTGCTGGGAGTCCCACCTCTGCAGCGTTCCCTGTCCCATGTGGGGATATCTCCTTGCTGGGAGACAGGCGGGGACCACGCGAGGATGGGGACTCCCGGCACAGCACCTACAGATCTTCAGAGAGACACGGCTAACCCCGCGATCACCCTGTCCCTGCCCTGCGGTCTCCTCTCAACCCTTCTCTGCCAGAAACCCCAAACACCACCCACCAGGGAAACCTTTCCCACATTGCACGCCTTGCCCTGGTGACGCTCTCCCAGCGCAGAGTGAGTCCCGGAGCCGGGGAAGAGCCGCGGCCGCCCGCTGCCTACCTGAGGCAGTGCAGAGCCGTGAGCATCATGTGTGTGGAGTCCAGGGAGTGGATGAAGTTGGGTGGGAAGGCGTTCTTCTGCTTCACTGTATCAGGCTTCCTGCAGCACAGAATGGGAGATGGGAGGAGCTGAGGCTCTTCCAGCTCCAAAAATGAGAGCGCCAGCACAGAGCCAGTGCCAGCCGAGACCTGGGGCTGATGGGGGCAGCCCTGGAGGGCCCCAAGGCCCTGCTGAAGACCAGGGCTCCGTTCCTCCCGCTGGCTTTCTGCAGCTCAGGGGGACACCGGGAGCTTTGGCACACATTGGCAGGTTCCACTGATGGGAAGGCTTTGTCCCCAGAGCACAGGCTGGGGACAGCAGGGGCTCGGTAACGACCGTAGTGTCATACTCACTGGCTGCTGTTGGAGTTTTTCACGCTCAAGTTCTGCATGCTGCAATTCAGCTGCAGGGAAAGAGAGAGGGGATCAGCTGCCACACCGCAGTGCCCCGCCAGCACACGGCGCTCAGCACTGCCCCGTACTTCTGGAGAGGGGATCGTGCCCACCACGAGGTACTCTGCTCTGGAGGAAACATCCCTGGCTGCAACACGGGGCCTGGGCAGGGACCTTTCCAGGGCATCCCAGCCACCACGGTCACCCCTCAGTGACACCTTGCCTGCTTCCCCTCCTGAGGATGCCAGCAGACATCCTTCACCCCTTCCCAGCGATACGGTGATTCACCCCCGCGAGCGCTAAGAGAAGGGCTGCTGGAGGTGAGCGGCTGCGAGGACGAGACAGGCTGGGGAGATGTGAGTCAGTGCGGCAGCGCGTGGGAGGCGAGAGCAGCGAGACTGAATCACGCGAGCCCTGAGGAAGGCTCCTCGGTGCGGGGAACGGGCCCATGCCCCAGCTGCCTGAGTGGGACGGGAGCAGCAGAGCTTCCTCACCAGCCCACCCACACACTCCAGTCTCTGCAGGGAGCGACAAGGCTGGAGGACGTGCCTGCACACACAAATCCTACCTGCTCTGCAGGCTCACCCGCAGGTGATGCCAACCTGCCGGGCTTTAGCTTGCTGCCGCGAAGCCCAGCTGCCCTCCCCCTCCTCCCCACCGTGGCAGAGGGAGGGGTAGTTGAGTCCCGCACACCAGATACTCACCACGGTGGACCTGGACCGATAGTAGGGCTGCACGACGGGGAGACCCAGAGGCGTGACCCACTCCACCGTCCGTCCCGACTGGGCAATGAGCTTGGCACTCTCTGTCAGCCAGTTCTTTAGCAGAGGGAAGTGGGGAAGAAAGTATCTGGAGTTAGTGTGGGCAGCAGTGGAGGGGAGACCGCATCCACTCCCAGCACAGGTGAGCCCGACTCCCGCCACCGACTGCGACAGGCCAGTGCTTAAGGAGGAGTTTGGCCCTGCAGCAGGCACAATTCCACACCTCTGGGCTGGGATAGGAGAATCCTCTCTGGGCCAGGACCCAGAATAACCATCTCTCCCCATGGAGCACCTCAGTTCCCTGGTCTGTGTACAGGTGGGCCAGGGAAGAAGAAAAGGAAGAGAGATAAGAGGCAACAGAAACCTTACCTGGATATCTCGAGTCGCTGAGAACATCTCCTTGATGCCATTGAACACCTGCTTTACGAGGTAGTGAGACGCTTCCCACAAGTATTCCTGCACAGAGCAAAGGCAGAGCGAGGGGTCAGGCGAAGGGGCAGCAAAAGATGCGAAGCAAAGTGACAGGACCTAGGGTAAGCTAAAAGAGCACCTCCCCGCTCCCTGGTGCCTCAAAATTGTATCTGCCACAGACTGTGCTGAGTCTTCAGCTGTTGCAGATGGCTGTGGGTTGTGATGGAGGGAGGCTGAGATCAGCATTTCAGACGGCTCCTTGTCCGGGGACAGGCTGATCTCTGTGTAACGTCCCTGGACAAACGGGAGGCTCTTGCAGCCTCATCTGCCCCAGGAATATAACACACAGCAGAAACACTCCCAGCACCAACCTGCCACAGCAAATCACCCACTCAGCAAGGACTGTCTCATGGTGGGGTCACAGAAGAAGAAAAAGGCAGGAGGAGCAAGCCCCCAAGAGCTCTGCCAGAGACAAGGGCCACTTCCAGAGGGAAGAGCACAGCCACAAACCTTGTTTTGCATCTGAAACACCAGCTGAGGCTGTCATGCCACCAAGCTGGGCCCAGGAAGGATGAGGAACAGCCCCACCTGAAGAACCCCTCCCCACCCACAAGTGGTGGCAGACAGCTCTCCTGCGGGCTGGACAAGCTTAGCACAGGCATGGGGGGCTCAGTCCTGCACGTCCCTCTGCTCGCTGAGGTTTGGTGGGGTAAGGAGAGAGCAAGGCAGGAAGGAAACCCACAGGAAAGGCAGTGGAGGTTCCTCTCCCAGTAGTGACTGAGAGCTGAGCAAAACACCACTGGGGAGGCCGGAGCATGCGTGCTACCTCAGGGAACTCGTCAATCTCCTTGAGACGCTTCTCCATCTGCAGCCGCCCGCCGTAGCGTGTGACACCGTACACCACCGTCATCACTGTCTGCTTCACCACCTTGCGGCTGATGAAGCCTTGCAGCACCTGGGCGATCTTCACCCCCTGTTCAGCATCCTTCTTCCGAAACTCCTCCACCTGAGGAGGAGAGCGCCCCGGGAAGTCAGCCCCACTGCGAGCCATGCTGGCCCAAGTCACCTCCATGGCTGGGGGAGAGTCAGGGGGGCCACGTGAGACCCTCCCAGCCTTGCGCTGCCTGGCCTGAACTCCCATCAGAAACCCTGCAGCCCCTCTTCACCAGCCCTGGTTAACAGAGATCATCTGCTGAAGGAATCAAGAGGCACCTGCATCTCACAGATAAGCGTGCCCGCAGAGCCTTCCACTGCTGCCTCAGCAGAGAAGTGTCACTTGGCAGCTGGATGGTGCCGGACATCACAAGGACGCGGCGCTAGGACTGTGGCTCAGGACTCAGGTTCTCCCACCTCTGCCACCCTCAATGATAACTCTGAGTGAAGCGTGCACCCTCTGCTCCTCCCGCTCTGGTGCAGTGCTGCCTGGATAAAACATGCTGAGACATAGGAGGGAGAGCCAGGGGTTCAACGCCAGTTGAGTGAGTTTGGTAGAACTCAGCACGTTTCCCAGCAGGCTCATTTCACATCATGTCTTGCCAAGAAAATTGAAGACTTAGCAGCAGTGCCAAGGGCTGAATCCCTCCCCCTTCCTCCTACCCAGCTCAAAAGAAGAAAATCCCATAACCTGCGGGCCAGCCAGCTGTGACCACGAGATGAGGAACACTCTCTGCTCTCTACTCTACTTCTCTCAGACTTCATCCAGAAGTGAGGACAGCAGAAATCCCACTGGATTTCTCATAGCTACCTCTGTCAGGACAGATCTCCAGCCAGATCCCCACTGCAGCTGCTGCAGTGGTTCCCATTCAGGGAGGGAGAGACTCTCTGCCCGTGACCAGCTCGTGCTTTCCCAGCCCTCTCTACGCTGGTCTGATCTCGACCTTTTTCCTTGGGCGTTAGAGTGACCCTGTACAACACAGTGGCAAGAGGTGGAGGCAGGTCCGAGAGGACACTTCCCCGTATCCCCGCTGTGCCTCACCTGCTGAGCCACCACACTGTAGACATCCTGAGGGACATTGCAGGGCATCAGATTGACGGAGATGGCACCAATAAGGTCCCGGCCAAGAGCTGCGTAGTGCTGCAGACCATTGCAAGAGCCGTCCTGCGTGTGGGAAGAGAGCAGGGTGGAAACAACCTGTTAGCACGAGGATGGAGCTGCGCTTAACAGCACAGATACACTTGGCTCAGAAGATTTGTGCCATTTCCCCCCGCCTCTCTTCAGACAGGTTTGCAGCCCATCTCTCAGCAGCGGCCAGGGCCACAACGGTTTCCATTTTCCTTCTAGCCAGTTTTCCTGTCTGGGTCTCATCACTAATTACTGTTGTCTATGAGGTTTAAAAAAAGAAAACCTCACATCACACTGCCCCCTCCATGAATTTTCAAAGACATCAGAGCTCTGTGGAAACACTGAAAAACAGAAAATTTGGAAAACCACAGATCTGTCTGGGATGCTAAAAGAAACCCCAAGAGCCGGCACTCAAAACCACCTCATAAAAACCCAGGAGCAGGATCAGAGGCAGGCGAAGCCAAAGATCACTCAGCAAGCCACAGCTGACTCCAAGGCTCCGGCGAGCTGTGCTGCCTCTGCTCCGTGGCTGATGAAAACATCCTTCTGACAGAAACCAGCTCTGACCCAGCCTTTCCCAAAGCTGCAGTTACAGAGGCACGCCGACCGATCTGTCACAGCAGCTGCCCCGACAGCCCTCCTGGGACCGAGACCAGCTTGCATGAGATGGGCAGGACCTGAACGATGGCATGGGAAGGTCCTGCTGTTCTCCAAAGAGCACCAGCAGAACTGCTTCTCACGGAAGGTGTGCTGCTGCTTTGGACCATCCCTGCTCCTCCTGTGCTTGGGCTCTGCCTGGTCAAAGGGAGCCTGCGGCTGCCGGCAGGATCAACCCTCCTCTCCTCTCCCCCTCCTCCCACAGCCTGCAGTGCAGCAAGTTGCAGAGCCGAGAATTGACAGGGCTCCGGCAGCCCTGCCGCGGCAGAAGAGCTGCCTCTATTAACCAAGCGCTGATGACTCAGGTGGAAAGACACTCGGGTGCCCTCCAGAAGTCGTCCTTGCTTGAATTTCATTAACGGCACCCTCCACACACCCCCAACTGCTCTCTTGATCTTTTGTTGTCATAACAATATCAGTTTAGATGGTCTCATACATATTCCAGACCATTGCTACTGGCAGAATACACCCCCGTTCTCCCCTCCCCACTTCATTAGGGCCATCTGATCTTCTAATGAGATAAATGAGCAAACCCCTCTCACCAGGAAAGCAATTAATCATTGTCTCCCATGCAGCAATGGGATTTATCAGTGCAGACAGATAGCTGGCTGGGCAGCGGCTGCAGAGAGAGCTGCGGATCTGCTGGGACGCAGCAGGGAGGAAGGGCTGAGCGCTGGCTAACGGGAGCGGCTGCTCAGCTCCTCTCTCCGGCCGGGAAGGACAGATGCCTTCAGAGAGCTGAGCAGCACCTGAGCGACTGCGCTTGCCCCGCTCAGAGCATGGGCACATCTGGGACCGAGCAGGGACAGGGCACATGGTGAATGACAGTGGACACATCAGCTCTGTTCCCCTGCCCTTCTTCAGAGGTCCAGACCTCCCATCTTCTGCTCCTGCAGGGCTGCTTGGCTCCAGCCTCAGAAGAGGAGCAGAGCAGAGGTCCCTGAAGCCTCAGCACAGCCCCAGGCACTTCAGACGGGCAGGTGCTGCCATGCACCCACGCCACATCCCACCCAGCCGGAGTTGGGCTCATTTCCAGTCCTGATCCCATGGCTGGAGAAGGAAAGACTGGCCCGGCTCTCACCCTGTGGGCAGCTGACAGCCATCTCCCAGACAGGCTTTGCTCCAGCCAAAGGAAGCAAAGCAGCACTTAACTGTACTGGCTCATTAATGGCTGCATGCAGCAGCAAATTACTGGAGTTCTCAAGCCAAGATGCCTGTAGACTGCGCTCCCATTCTTAAGAAAGCCTGGGCACATGTCGTAGTAAATGCAGGGTTGCAGACCTGGATGCTTCTGCCCTGAACTTTCTGCCCTGCCCGCCCTCCTCCCCCTGCTCAGCCACACGGACCACGCAGATCTGTTGGGCTCCTACCTGGTGAACTGGAAAGTGAGAGATGTAGGCTGCTGGATCTGGGGACCGCGAGGCTTTGGCGATTTCCATACAGCATGCCAAGGCTTGCCAGGGTTCATCGGTGTTCATCCACCACTTCCTGCCCTGGGAACAAGAAAGCAGAGGCTGGTAGGAGGAGGCAGTGCTCTTGTGGCACCCCAAGCAAAGGCAGGAGCCCCTGCGTGCCCGGGATATACTGGGCAAGGCACCTCCTCCCACTGTGCCTCCATTTCCCTAATATTTCATCATGTTTTCAGATAGAAATATGTTATTTAGCAAACTCGGCAACGCTTTGTTTCCCTTTTTCCTCACCAAGTGTTCTTTCAAAATGTTTTTGTTTCAAAGTCAACCTCATTCCCATGTTATTTTACTTTCTAGAAGCTATGACAAATAAGAGGAATAGTTAAGTCTCCTCTGAAATTAACGATGACACTGATCCCTTTTTTCCTTAGCATATTTAGACAATTCCTATTTGGACTCACTGAGGAACTTCCCTGCTTTTGAGTTTGGTCATTGAAGGGGAACCTCCCCTAGGTGCAGGCCCCCCGAGCCCATGCTATTCCGCCATGGTTTGGGGTCCCACCACTCCACCCCAAGAGCGTGCAGAGCCCTGCCAGCTGCTCCCCGCCTACCGTGAGTGGGTGGTCGGCTGAGTCCAGGATCTCCTCCATGATTTCATTGGCGTACTCCAGCCGGTCCTGCAAGGCATCCTTCTTCTTCAGCCCCGTAAGGTTAATGAGGTGGATCTTCAGCCAGTCAAGGCCCTTGGGCCCCAGTGGCCTTCCCTCTGCAAAGAGCAGGATGGCCCGGGTGACATCGTTACCGAGGTGGTTGAAATAAGGTGGGCAAGGGTAAGTCCTGCCTCGGAAGTCCATGTTGTGAGGAAACCAGAACACCTTGTCCCTGACATAGTTGGCGATGGAGAGCTTATAGAGTGCGTCCATGCGCAAGCTGTGCATTTCAGCTGCCTTCTTCTTGCACAGCAACAACTCATGCTTCTGGGACTTGTTCCAGGTAGAGGAATTGCCGGAAGTGGCAGGAGGTCTGGGGGCCTCAGAGATGGGCGGTGGGATGTCCAGCTTCTCATTGCCTTTGTCGTTGAAGATGGATATGATGATATCCAGCACTGGCTGGTTAATCTTCCAGGCGCAGTTGCCCAGCTGGTTCAGGGCATCCAGCACGGGGTGGAGGTTCACCGGAGGACACTGCTCCAGGAGCAGCTGGTGCTGGATGGCCCCATCCACAAAGCGCATCAACTTGGTGTCGTTCAGGACAAAGGCACCAAAGCTGGGGGAGGTCCAGGGCACCGGGGGGCACAGCATAGGTATGGCGGAGGAGTTAAAGGTCAGCAAGGTCTCTGCAGCATCTGACACAATCTGGGAGAAAATGGGATGGGGCTTTATCAGCCCAACCTGGAGAGGAGAATCAGAGAGGTGAAGGTAGAGGATCAGGGCTGGAGTCTGGAAGAGCATGTGGTCAATCAGCCATTAACATAACGATCATGCTAGGTACTGACACCGTCCCCACAGAACCAGAGGCTCCTCCAAGTGTCCCTGAGCAGGGAAGGCAGCACGGAGGGAAAAGGGCCTCGCAAAGGCCCAGTTCCGATGAAGAGGGGACCTGCACAGTCCCAGAGCGCCCAGGACAAGGCTCACCTGCCAGCTGCTGCGGAAGGAGTAGATGTGGTAGAGGACAGGGATGAGCTTGGGCTCCAGGCGGGGATTGAGGATGTTCCTGGGCACCTTGACAGCCTGCACCAGGAGCTCCAGCATGTGCATGCCCAGGCGCATGAGGAGCATGTACGGCCAGCTGCAGTCCTTCAAGTTCAGCGAAGGCCCAAAGCCTGCTTCTGCTACCAGCTTCTCCCAGTATTCCCGTGGCAAGTACTTGTCAGGCTGGGAGGTGGAAGGAGAAAAATCAGGTCAGCTGCAGGGGCCAGCCGTGCTGCTCCCAGGTTTGCTGGATGGGATCTACGGACCTGGAACGCGGCTCTGAGAAGGACCCTCCTGTCTCTGCGTCCCCATGAGGTCCTCCCTCACAGGGGTATTTGGGGAAGGACTGCTGACATGGCTGGGGCAAGCCCAGCAGCGATAACCTGCTTCTGCTGCAGGGCAGGACAGTGGTGCTGCAAAGCCCTTCCTCTCGCCACATCCCTGTGCTGACACATTGTCCCCACACCACCCTGACCCTCCCTCCCAAACTGCAGATCCGCCTCCCCCGCCACGCCACACGCACACAGCTCTGCGAACGACCGGCTCATCCGGCCCTCGAGCTGCCCGGATCGGTGGCCTTGGCCCCCATCTCCCCTCCCCTCCTGGCCTGCAAAGCGCACCCTCCTCAAGCCCCAGAGCTCTCCCGCATGGGATGCCCGGCCCCAAGGGGTCAACTCTGCCGATTTAAAACCTTCAGGCTCAGAAACACCCACTGCTATGCCAGAACCAGCCTGTCTGTCACCACGGGGCACGTCACCCAGTGCTAGATGGGGCCTTACTGGTGGTTCTGGTGGCCTCTGCAGCAGCATATTCCCAGAACCTGGACCTTGTGCGTGCGAGGAGGTGGACGAACTGCCTCGCCCTGTCTCCGCTCTGCTGCTCTGTAACCCACGGGCCCCAGGACCCCCCTCTCCCGGGCGCACCTACCTGGCTGTCCTTTGCCAGCAGGTGGATGTAGTCCTTGTAGACCTCCTGCACCTTCTCCAGCTGGCCGCTGCACAGCTTCCTCTGGGTGACGTATCTGTTGTAGACTTTGGAGCCCAGCTCCCTGGCCAAGACAGCCAGGGATTCTCCTTGTGGAGAGAGGGTGTTGAGGATCTGAGAAAGGGGAAGGCAAAGAGGGTCTTAAGGAGGGAGGAACAGAAAGACGGAGCAGAGAGACAAAGTGGGAGTTAAAGCCCTTGTGTACAGAGCACAGAAAGATGCTGATTCCCGTGATGCTGAGCAGATGGCGAGGAAGGAAACAAGGCCAGGACAGAGCAGGGGCTTCTCAGCACAGGGAGCAGACAGAGCCTGCGTCTAATAACCTGGGCAAACTTTGAGGGTCGTGTCTGATTCTGCTGGGCCGAGTGGGACATCAGTGCTTTGTGGCAGCCCTATGGCCATGTGGGCAGCCCTGTTCCTGGGGCTCTGTGAGGATAGGGCAGGGTCCTACCTGCAGCATGATGCCCACGTACTCCTCATCCGGCAGCAGGCACAGGTAGGGATAGAGAATGTTGTACCCCGACACCGTCTTGTGCTTGGACATGCTGTGCTTCGACTTCTGCAGGGCCTGGAGGATGGAGTCGTGCCACCGGGAACGAAGGGTGGCCAGCAGTTTGCGCTACGCAGAAATGGAAGCAAGACAGTAACGCTTGTGAGGTGAGCGTGTCACCAAGGAGCTGCCCCCCTCTTCAGGCCACCGACCCCTGCATCTCTCCCACGGGTCCGGAGGGCTGAACTGTCCCCCTCCTCTCGACACATGCAGCCCCCAGACCCCCTGAGCTTTACCGCTTTAATGGCTTGTGGGGTCAGAGGTTTGGTCGACTCCACCGACTCGATGGTTACGGTGTTGTCCAGTTCCATCTCCAGTTGCTGCTGAAAGCGCTCCTGCAACTCCTGCGCAGAGAAATCCAGCTTGGGGTATGACACCATCTTCTTCTGCAACAAAAGTGATGCAGTAAGTGCCAAAAGCCAGAGGAAGAGAAGACATGCTTATTCTCCCAGCTTCCCTGCAAGAGGCATATAGTATGAGTCCCTGCTGAAGACACCTTTCTGGGACCTCTGAGTCCAGGGGCCTGATGTCTCCAGCTGGCAAACCCCAGGGAGTCTGGAGTAACAGGCCTCTCCAGAGGCTGCTCTGTTCTTGTGTCATGGTCAAGCATCCCCCCCAAGCACCCCCTCCAGTGTACGAAGGTCATCTCCAGCCCCCCTGCCAGCCCTCCGCTTCTCTGTTCCTCTGTAAGGCTGTGGCTAAGGCTATTCATTTGATGATTTGCGTGGGCTACTGAGCAAAGATTGGGCTAAAAAGTTCTTCCCATATTACAGTCCTGGGCCGGACCTGAGGACACCTGTGAACACCATTTGGCCAGCTCCAACACCTCCCCAAGCTGCAGACACCTCCCTGAGCTCTGTGGCTTACTTTGGAGTAGAAGTCCTGGAGCAGAGAAGAGTTGCAGGTCTGGGGTTTGGGTGGAGCGGGCAGCTGGTAGTTGGGCTGGACAGTCCTAATGGCCCTCAGCACCTTCTCCTTCTCATCTTCCTCAAACAGGCACTTTTGGAAAAGCTCATCCACATGGAAGCCATCGTTCATCAGCTGCTGCACACATCTGAGGAGGGGCAGATAAGAAATGTTTAATCTTTCACAGGGTACTGTGCCTGTTGTACAGAAATCTGCACATAATGGGGCAGTGAACAAAGTTTCTAAACAGAAGACTAAGCATGGAGAAGAGGAGACAGATTGGGGGTGACCCTTTTGAGGATCCAAGAACCTTGACTGTATCAGGCTTTTCCTTCGTCACTTGTGCCCTCAGCAGCATCACCCAGACCCACATGAGACACAGCACAGGACAAAGAGCCACCCCTGCCAAATCCCTGGCAGCCACAAAAGCAAAACCCTGTCCCAACGCAGGGCGTGGGGGCTGGCACCCACCAAGGATTACCTCTGGGCACAGAGCAGGAGACCGGTACATGGCTCCAGGCCGTTCCAGGGGTGCACCCACGGTGCTGGGTGGCTCCCAGCATCCTTCCTCTGTGCCACCCTTCATGCCAGGACAGCCGCAGGAGGGTGCAACCTCTCACGCTTGTTGGAAGGCTCCGAAAGCCCCAGGGAGCAGGATGTGCCCCATGCACTTGCCCTTGCCCCATGCCTCTTCCCTTCTCCTGCACGCTCCTCAGAGCATGTGTCATGCAGCAACCACTGAGTGTCTTTTGGCAACTTGTGCCTGATCGAGCCGATGTCTGCCCAGCTCCAGACAGGGGAAGAACGGTGCAGAAATGGGCATAACTGGGAAATCCACAGAAGGCAGATGCCTCAGTCTTCCAAGAGCATGACTGTGGGGCAGCCCGGCAGCAGGACGCTGTCCTGCCGGAGCACACGGGCTCTCCCTGCCCTCCGCACGCAGCCAGGAGCCAGCTCTCGGGGCTGCAGGAGCTGCTGCGGTGGGGAGCTGCCTCCAGAGCACAGCCTGTCCCGACAAGGTCACCCGCCTCAGGTTACAGCGATCCATTATCCACCCCTCCAACCCGCACCTCTGCTGAGCAGGCGGCTTTCACCTTCACTCGGCTGGGGAGGCCAAGCTCCGCTGCCGCTGTGGTGAGACTGAGCAAAAAGACGCAGGTTCCTTCACCCTCAAATAAACTCTGCTCTCCCCTCCAGCCCGAGCCAGCAGACGGGGACCCACGGGGCCGGCCACAGCTTGGGCAAAGGGGCAGAGGACTGCGGCTCATGCACCGAGCCTGAGAGCCAGGGCACGGGAGCACAGCGCACATGGCTGCTGCAGGAACAGCCTGAGCACCAGGAGCAGCCGCAGCACCTGCAGGGGAGCTCTCTTCCCTGCAGCCCCCATTGCTGACAGGGACCAGAATCCCCTGCATGCATCAACATCTCCTGCTCCCCAGCCCCACAGAGGAACACATCCTCCTGGCTCTGCCGGGCTGGAGCCGGGATCCAGAGCACAGCAGAGCCCAGAGCCCCACCTGCCGACTGGCCCGGCCCGTGCCGGGTGACGCTGGAAGGAGGACAGGCAGACCCGGGCGACAGCGGCAGCAGCCAGGCCCCAGCCCAGGCCCCCATCAGCCACAGAAAGGTAAACGGGCAGGAGGGAGCCCCCGGCAGCTCTGGGAAAGCACGAAGAGCCCAAGAGGTGACAGACAGCGCCCTGAGCCAGAACTGCAACACGCTGTGAATCCTGCTGCTGCGTGCGCCCCAGCTGCATTTTGGCACGTTTTGGAGCAGGCAGGAGCTTTGGCGAGGAACAGCTCTACATCTCTGCAGATCCGCTCTTCCCAAGAACCACCCCACAGCAGCCCAGTCAAAACAAGCAACTCCCGCCTTATGCCCTCAAAGGGACCCTGCACTCCGGGAGCAGAGCGAGAAACAACCCCGATTTCACGTGTTCCCGGCACAGGCTCAGCGCTCCAGGCCACGCCGCTGCCATGTCTGAACAGAGAGAGCACATTAGGAGAGGAAGGGAAACGAGAGCTGGTGCCCCACACGCAGTGCCAGCAAACAGAGTTGTGGGGAAACACACACACGCCCTGGCGAGGTTTGGGGTTAGCAAATCCGTGCAGGTGTGCTACAAACATCTGCCTATAGACAGCCCTACAGGTGCACTGCTGTACTGACGCAACACCCACACACCCCGGCAGGAAAGCCAATGCCGGTCACTTCTAAATCAGCTGACTGGCAGACATTCACTCAGAGGCATCCAGAACTTGTTAGCCAGCCAAGGGACACACAGGCCAGAGATAAATCCCTGAACCACCCGAGGGTGTTTGTGCAGCATTAGCAGATCACCAGAAAGCTCGCTCCATCCTTTGGCAAGGCAGCTGGCTGCACTACCAGACCCAAGCACTGCCCCGAGACCCAACCTGCCGGGATCTCATGGAGCTCCTTCAGCTCCTCGCTTTGGGTCTGACGCTTATTTTGCCCATTACACTCCACAAAATCCATTTGAATCTCCCGATCACACTCTTCCAGCGAGCTGGCACCGTGCAAACACCAGCTGTTCGGCTGAGCCTACCAGGAAGGGCAAACTCCATGGAGGTGCTGTAAAAACGAATGGAGGAGCCATTCCTACTGGGCAGTGATGGAGAGGCCAGTGGGAGAGAGATGCCCAGGATGGGCGCAGAACCATGGAGTACCTGACTGAAGAGAGGCTGCTCCCAGCCCAGGGAGCTGCTCTGGGAGCTCTGGGGGGAGCAGACACAGCTCTGGCCAGCACGGTTGTTCTCACCTCCTACATCTCCTTTCCCTGCAAGATCTCAGACAAACTCCCTGGCAGCTGGGGGTGGAAAGGAGGGCCCACTGCGGGAGCTCTGCCTGCCCCTAAATCTGGCCACGAGAAGTGGGTCAGAGCATCTAGATGTGCATACAGCGGGGGCAGGTCTTCCAAACCCTGGGCCAGCGCGTCTCCTCCCCAGAGTGAGCTCCCAGTTCTCCCAGCGCAGTGAAGCGGCACGCTGTGGAGATGCTGTCCCAGGGCCCCTGCGGCAGGTGAAGTGCGTTACCTCCGGATGGCTTTGTCGGACAACTGGTTCCGGCCCATGCACTCCAGCACTGCCGCGTAGGAGTCCAGGCTGGGCCGGAGGCCGACGGACTCCAGCATGGAAAACAGCCGGTTGATGCGCTGCAAGTGGCCCTGCGGATGAGAAGGGAAATGGGCGGTGGACACAGACATCTGCCACCCCAAATCACAGCTTCATGCCCCTCTGCTCCTTTTCAACTTTAGCCATGTCTATCCCGCCCCATCCCCTTCTTCCCCTCCAAGCCACCTCACAGGGATCAGTGGCCTGATTCAGTGGCCGTCTATCCGCTCCATCCCTCTCGGCAGAAGCCAAGCCCTCCCTGAACACTTGCTGAAGGCAGATGTGACAAACAGATAAAACCGTGACCACTGCTTCTACAAGCATGAGGATCTTCCTCCTGAGCCAGCCTCCCTCTTCCCCTCGGCCACCCAGAAAACCTGACAGGCAGAGCAGGGCAGCAGCCCGCAGCTCAGTACCTTTCTTGCCCAGCTACGCATCACGATGTTGTAGGCATTGACGTTCAAAAGCCTTCTCTTCACAGGGGAGCTGTGGTACAAGAGGAGGAAACTCTCAGCCTCCTCTGGCTGCTGCAAGAAGAGGAAGCATTCGAGGTTGGACTGGATGGTCTGCTGCAGGATCTTGTACTGGCTGCTGTCCTTGTCCTCCAGCATCCTCTGAGGCTTCTGCACGTTTGCACCCTCCTTCACTGCTGCCACCCTGGGCTTGCCGTAGGCATAGACACGGTGGGAGCCAGCGTGGCTCTGGCTCCAGGCAGCAGCCACTTTAGCCTTTGGGGTCTTCAGGGTCTTCTTGGCTTTAGCTTTGGTCTTCACCTTGCCCTTTGGTTTGACCTTGATGTGGCCCTCCAGAGCCAGCTGGGAGGCAGCAATGGATAATTTCCGCTCTACCTTCAGCTGCCGGATGTACATCTCCTTCTTCAACTTCTCAACCCAGCTGCTGGGCCGGGCCGGGCTCTCACCCCTTCCCCTGGGAGCAGGCTGCTCCTCCACGGGGTGGGGAGCCACCACTTTCTGCAGCGGGTCCTGGTACTTGTCATTCCTTAGTGGGGCCAGCTCCGCTTTGTTGACCGTCACCTCCGGGGTGTTACTGGCTTGGAGCTGCTTCACTCGAGCTTTCAGCACTGCCGGGAAAGACACAGCCGGGGAGAGGTGAAGGGATGCAAAGTGCAGCAGAAGGTTGTGTCCTACCCCAGGGCCTCGCCTCTGGGAGCGCCCAGTAACAAACTCAGGAAAAGAGGGTCCACACAAGGACTTCTTCCCCCCTTGGCCAGCCCTCCTCCCAGCAATCAGCTGCTTTGACCACTGCCTTTCTGGTTTCCACCCCTACGCTGTGGCCCACCCCTGCCTGCCGGGGAACCCAACAATGTCACCGCAAAGGAAAAACCACCAGCTCACGCTTGTCTAAACTGCTGGCTGGTCACTTCACTGGGCCTCTCTCCAAGGACCTCATGCCCTCAGCTCACCTGGGCAGACAGCCCAAAGCCAAAGCACGTTCCAGGTCAGTCTATAGGTCCCTCACACGTCCTGGAGGGACTCTTCTACCCTCCCTTAGGACCACTCTGTGTTTTAAAGCAACTCAAATCTCCTTGTGGGTGGGCCTCCAGGTCCTTAGGACAGAACAGAACTTGCTCAGGGAGGCCAGCAAGTCCATGGGAAGCCCCACATCCTTGCCCAGGCTACAAGTATTTACAGTCCCAAATATCTTCTTCATGGCTACACAGAATGGGAAGACTCTGAGAAAATGTCCCAGGACGCTGATCAAGGGAAACCCTGCAGCTCTCCCAGCCCTCCCCAGTTCACCTTCCAGCAGCTCTGTCCTCTCGCAGATGCCATTTCTCTTCGCCTTCTCCTTGGCGCTGGCAGAGGAGTAGTTCCTGAGAACACTCCATGAGATTCCTGCAGCAGAAAGACACAAAGAGAGATCAGAGGTGGCTTCACCCCTTATACCGCTCACTGCCCCACAGCCCTGCCCCACGCCACGGCTGGGCCCCAGCTGGGCAGCGGGGAGGGCGCAGAGGGGAGAGGGCGCGCAGTGTTTCCCAGCTCAGCTCACAGGTCCCAGCACCCTCAGCAGTGCCACAGACGGGCGGGGGGGCAGCTCTGTGCCAGCGAGTGACAGGGACAGGGACACCCCCTTTTCCCCCTGGCTCTTATCTCTCGGAGGGAACACAACCGCAGGAATGCCACAAAGCCCGGCGCTGTTGCACGGGGTGACAGGACCCCAGCAACCCCCAGAGCAGGCAGGGACAGGACCCCAGAGACCCCCAACGCCACCCTTAGAGAACGACGATGGCCCAGGACACGCACAGCCCCACCTCTATACCGGGGGGGAGAGGGGGAACACACACGACCCTCATAGCCCCCAGCTCTGCCCCAGGGGAGGGTTCGGGACGCCGGAGACCCCCAGCCCTGTCCTGGGGGGGTGCTCTGGCCCACAGGGACCCCGCAGCCCCGTCCCGGTCCCCACGGTCGGGCTGAGGCCTCCGGGACCCCGCAGCCCCGTTCCCGTCCCCATCCCGGGGGGGTGAGGGCAGGACCCCAGGGACCCCCCGCTCCCCTCTCCCCGTCCCCGGCGCCCGCCCCGTTCCCTCACCGGCGCCCCGCAGCCGGGCCGGGCCCAGCAGCGCCGCCCGCAGCCGCAGCACCGACATTCCCCCGCGCTACGCCGCCATGCCGCGCCGCGCGCCCCCACTGCGCAGGCGCCGCGCGGTGCACGCCGGGAGCGGGAGTTCCGCCGCGCCGGACTACAACTCCCATGATGCAGCGCGGCCGCGGCCCCCTGCGCCCTCTGGCGGCCGCGCCGGCCCCGACGGGACGGGACGGGACGGGACGANGGGGGGGCGCGGGGGGGGGGGGGGGGCCGGGGGGGGGGGGGGGGGGGGGGGGCGGGGGGGGGGAACGGGACACGGGGCTGCCCCGAGCCCGGTGCGCCACGGGCCGGAGGCAGACGGAGCCCAACCGCGGCCCCACGGCAGGCCCGCGCCCGTCCCCCGCCTCTCCCCGCGCTCCGCCCGAGGGCCCGTCCCCCGTCCGCCCTCCGCGGGAGCCGGTGCGGACCGGAACGTGCGTTTCCCCCCACTGTGCGCGCTGCGAGCGACGAGAGACAGGAACCCGGAGCAGCCGTCGGGGCGCCGATTTATGAATGGGAGGCCCCGCCCCTCCGCCCCGCCCATTGGCCGCCGCGGCCCCCGCC
>VUYV01000325.1:477467-492547 GCA_008711295.1 Anarhynchus alexandrinus | reverse complement strand
GCTGACATCTCCGGGCGGGCGGGAGCCGCCGGTCCCCGCTGTCCCGCGGGCGGCTGGCCGGGGCACGCAGCTCGCCCGTGCACGGACGGCTCCGGCTGCCCGCGCCCCCGGGAGCCCCTTTCCCGGGGCTCGGCTGCCCCCCGCGCTGCGGGAGCGAGGAGAGGTGTGCGGGAAGCGGCGTGCGCTGGCCGGGGACCCGGTGTCACTTTGCCAACGCCTGGGGTCACCCGGGGGGGGGTCCCTCGCCCCCTCTCCTCCTGCCAGCGCAGACGGGGGGTGCCTCCCCTGCCCTGCGTTTCGGGTTATCTTCATCCGGCGCTGACTGGGGGGATCTGATCGTTCCCCGTAAACACACTGGGGAGGGTAAAGGCTGAGGAGGAGGAGGGACGGAGGAAGCTTCGGGGCGATGCTGGTCTCCGCACCGAGCACCCGTGAGGCTGCCACGGGAGAGCGGAGCAGCCCCGTCGGAGGGGACGGCAGAGCGGGTCGGGGCTCAGCACAGTCCGAGGGCACACGCAGACCACAGGGACCCCCGTCACACAGGGACCTCGGTGGGCACATTCGGCAGCCCCCGCCGTAGCACACAGAGGGGGGCACTCACTGCAGCCTCCCCACGGGCTGCTCACCGGGGGTCACGGGGCCGGGCAGTGCGTCCCCGGGGAGGGACAGAGAGGGCGAACACTGCGGGATGTTGGTGCTGTGCTGTGCTGCGATCTGGAGCTTGGGAACGAGCAGGCAGGATTAGGCCTTCCCCTGGGGCTGGGGCTGCATCTGCTCCACCCCGCAGCCCTCGGGAGCGGCCGCGTGCGGCGGTGGGAAGAGGTGGCTGCGGAGGCCGGCACCGGGGTCCCCGCACCAGCGGAGAGGCTGCTCCCGGCACCGGGGTCCTGCCTCAGCTCCACGGCCGCCTGCTCCTACCCAGGCCCTTCTGGGTGACAGCGGCGTAGGTCCCGAGGGGACGTGGCACCCACGGTACAGCTGCAGCAAGGGCCAGGGCTGCAAGCCCAGCTTCAGCACCCGTGGTGCTGTGGGTGCTGGGTCCCGGCCCCCGTGACAGGGAGGGGGGTACCAGTGTGGGGTGCTGGGGGCCTGGGGGAGGAGGGATGTCCGAGCATCCCCGTGGGGGTCTGGCACGGTGTTGGGGCTTGGGGTGGCAAGGATGCTGCAGATGGGAGCAGCATCACCCAACCCATGTCCTGGTGGCAGCGGGCGCTGCCCTGTCACCCGGCCGGCCGCATGACGAGGGAGGCAGCCCAGCCCAGGGAACCCTCTCGCGGTGTCAGAGGCTGTCGGGAGTCCCGACCGGGCGCGCTGCCACCTCAAAGCGCCCCAACACGTTCCCTCGGCCGTGTGGCAATGGGGCCCGGCCGGTGGAGCGGCTCCAGGCTGCCGCATGGGGCTCGCGCTGGTTATCAGCAGATATAACCTGCGCTCGGGCTCTGCTCCTCAGCCCTCACGGCAGCTGCAGCGCGGCCGGGGCTGTCCCAGGGCGTCCCCCACATCGAGACCCGTATCTGCCCCAGCCTCCCTGGGACCCTGCTGGGGCAGAGGGTGTGAGACTGGGAGCACTGGGAGCTGCCCCCGGGCTGCTGCCCCGTGCCTGCAGGGACCCGACACCTCGCGTGGAGCCAGGCACTGGCCGGGCATCGGCGAGCAAAGCACGGCAGAGCCGGCCGGGGCGCCGGGAACTGCAATGGGGGGTTATTTTTAGAAAAGCAGAAGTCCTTTGTTATAAATAGCAGCAGCTCCAGACGGTGATCAAGTGGGATGGATTCGCAGGCATTTGCTCAGCCCTTCCCCACGGCTGCTCCTTGTCAACAGCTTCGCTGGGCCCAGCCCTGCGGGTCCCGGGGGGTGCCGGGGCAGGGTGCTGGCGGCAGCACCGCGGCGACTGGGCTGAAAATCCCCTCTTACCCATTGCCCCGAGGGAGCCAAACGCTCCGGAGCCCTCACTCTGCCCTGGTGCTGTATCCGCCCCCTCCGCTCCCGGCGAGGGCACGAGTGCCCCCGGGGAGGCGATGCCCAGGTGATGCCGGCTCAGCCGGGGGGGTCGATGCCGGCGAAGGCACCTCCCCGGGGCTGCAGCCCCCTGCGCTGTGTGCTGCCAGCCAAAGCCTCCGCTCCTCCTCCCACCCCGGCCAGCCGGGGCAGCGGAGCCCGTGGGCAGGTCCTGCTGCGGCTCACACGCTGCCCGCTGCCCTGCCTGCACCTCTGCCCACTGGAGGTTCCTTCTCCCCTTCCCCCTCACCCTGGGCCCGGTGGGCGGCAGGGCTGGCGGCGGCGCTTGGGGCCGGTCGGGTGCGAGGCGGTGCAGGAATCCTGAGGCCCTGACGATGCTCTGGGTGTTTCCCCTCTCAGAGCCGCTGGTCCGACCGCATGCCTTTCCCATTAGCGGCTGTGCCGGGAGCTCGGCGGCCGGGCACACGCACGCCAGCCCAGCCAGGTCCCGCTGCGGCTTCACAGCCTGTCTGCAGCCACCTCCGGGGCTCGGCCCCACGTCCTGCAGCGCTGCCGCATCCCTCCTGCCCACAGTGCCCGGCACAGGGCTGTGTGTCTGTGCTCGTGCCAGATCGGCGGTGACACCCACGGGCAGCACCATCCCGGCCCCATTCCTGCCCCCGCAGCCCTCTGCCCGGCTGCCTCCATCCACCGTAACATGGCCATGTGCCGTCCCTGCCGCCCCCGCGCACACTTTGCCCCTCGAGGGACGCGCCAGCGCGGGGTGCCGTGCGCCGCGAGAGGCGCGTCGGGGACAAATGCGCAGGCAGAGCTGCCAATGAGGGGGGGATCAGCGCGAGGTCGGCACCGGGCAGAGGCTGAGAGTTTGTTCCGGGCAAACGGAGGTTGCGCTTGGCATGGCTCCGGCGCAGCCCGGCTCCTGGGAAGCGGCTGAGCCCTGGGGAGGAGAGGAGTAAAGATCAATTCCCCCCGGATCGGAGGTTCCCCCTCCCGCTCCCGCCTCAGGCTGCAGCCCTTGTTCCCGCTGCCCCTCTGGCTGCTCCGGCAGCGGGCGAGGGTCAGTGGCCCCGTCCCTCCCGGGGGGGGCACGTTGTGGCCACAGACCCGGCGTCGGGGCAGGGCCCCTCGGGGAGGTCGCCCGTCCCCCCCCCCGCCTCACCGCCGCGCTTCGCTGTCCCACAGGCATCGTCGAGATCCGGTCGGTGCGTGTCGGCGTCGTGGCCATCCGGGCGGTGCACACCGGCTTCTACCTGGCCATGAACAAGCAGGGGAGGCTCTACGGGTCGGTAGGTCGGACGCTGCCTCCCGGGAGGGACCGGACCGGGGTCAGAGGCGCAGGGCAGAGCTGGAGCGGGGGGTCCCAAACCCGCCGGGACCGGTGCCCAGGAGCGGGCTCCTGTTTTCCCACGCCCTGACCTGTTCCCCAGCGGGGGACTGCACCCACAGAGCCCCTCTGCCCTCCGGGGACCGGGGAGGAGCCGGGGTCCTGCCCTGCCCCGCTCTCGGGGTCCGACCCCGCCGGAGCAGGGCGATGACGGGCCCCGGCCGCCCCTCACCCCCTTCCCTCTCCTGCCAGAAGGAGTTCAGCCCCAACTGCAAGTTCACGGAGCGCATCGAGGAGAACGGCTACAACACCTACGCGTCGCTGCGCTGGCGGCACCGGGGCCGCCCCATGTTCCTCTCGCTCAATAGCAAGGGCAGGCCGCGGCGAGGGGGCAAGACGCGCCGGCAGCACCTCTCCACACACTTCCTCCCCATGCTCGTCAGCTGAGCCCCGCAGGCGGCTCCGGACCGTCCTGTAGGAAAAAAATGGAAAAAAGGGTTATTTTATTTATGTACATATCTATTTTTTTGCTATTTATTGTTTCATTTTTAAACGCACGGCAGAGGACGGATGTGGAAGGCGGACGCTCCGGACGCAGCCTGCGGCCGCGCAGGGACGTGGCTCTCCCCACCGTCCCGCGGAGGCAGAGCCGACGCGGCGCAGCCCCGGGAGCGCGGCCACCGTGTGCCGGAGCTGCCGACGTCGCGCTCCCGCCTGCACAGCCCGTACCGGGCGGCTGACACGCTGCTACCGGCGTCTCCGCAGGGGCTGGGGCTGGGACGAGGGCTGCGACGTAATGGCGGGTTGTATTTGTCTCGTGTCCAAGCACCCGCCGCAATTAAAGCTGTGTTCACGGTACAAAGGGGGAACGAGCGTTGGCGCTTCGATGGTGGGCTTGGCGCGGGCTGGGTGGGTTTGGCTCCCCGGGGGTCCCTGCTGCTGCCGTCGGGGACCCCAGCCGGACCCTGCCGTGTCCAGCTCCTCATCGACCCACACCCTCACCCGCGTGTGTGGGCGGACACGCGCCCAACCCAAACCTGCGTGAAAACACAGCGATGGTTGCTCAGCGGCACAAAGGAGGGAGCAGATGAAAGCAGCTGCCGGCAGGGCAGAGCCCAGACCCTGCGCCAGCGCCGCAGGAAAGCGCTCGCATGCGTGACTTGCTGCAGAGCTGCTCCGAGGGGGAGCATCCCCCGGGAGGCACCAGGGGATGCGGCCCTGGAGACCCAAAGGGACAAGGCAGAGGGGATGAGGGGTCAGGAGGGTCCCTGGTGCCGGAGCAGGAGCCCGGTTGCAGCTGAGCATCCCGCTGCAGCGCTGCGGTGGGCTGTGCGGGACCAGGCGCTGGGCAGCACCGCGGGAGCCGGCTCAGCCCCTCGGGCAGACACAGCCCTGGGATGGTGCTCCCCACCCACGCGCAGACCCCGAGTCAGGACGTCGTGAGCAGAAAGGACCAGACCCGCTCTGGGGACCTGTCCCCAGTGGGATTACCGGGGCCACAGCCCCCCACTCAGGCGGCTCGTGCCCGATCCCCACTCTGGATTGAGACGTGGAGCAGAGCATCCAGCCCCCCGCCAGCCCCAACCCCCCCGCTGGTCCTGCCCCAACAGCCCAGCTCTGCTCCGTCCTCCCCAGCAGAGATGAAGCCGGGAAGGCGGTGGTGAGGACCATCTGGGTGAGGACCATCCCCTCACCCAGAGGGGAGCACAGCCAGAAATAGCACCGGCACCGTGGTCTCCCGGCCAGGGAACGTTCCTGCGCCGCTCTCCGCGCCCGCCACGGCGAGGGATGGCAGCCCGGTCACTTTGTCACGTCAGACCTGAGCGATGGCCCCAGCGAAAACCACCAAACTCGTTCCATTTCTTACCCAACCAGCTCCAAATGAGCCCGAGAGAGGGAACAGCCACCGCGTTAACTGTGCGGTGACCGCGGCGGGCACCGGCCAGGAGGGTGGCAGCAGCCACACACCCGCCACGGGCTTTGCTTTGCCCACTTGAAACCCACCCTGAGCACCGCCGACATGTCAGAAATCACCCTCTGAGCTCCGGGGGAGCCGGGAACCCCACGCCGCAGCCAGCAGCTGAAACGTATTGAGGAAGGAAGGTTTTTCCAGGTCTCCTGGGTCGCATTTCAGTGACTAAACAGCAAAGCCTTCCCTCGGTGCCAGCCCAGCCGACGGGCACACGCAGGCTCAGCCAGGGACCTTCCTGCTGCCACCCACCTCCCGAGCCCAGGATCCCAGTGGCAGAAGCTTCTGGTTCAACCTCCGTCGGAGGATGAGCTATTAACCCTGATATACCAGTCCTGAGATAAACCCTCGTCCCGCAGGCATCCGCCCGCCAAGATGAAAGGCGCCGCTGGGCTGCCCTGGCTGCGCTGGCGAAGCCGAGGAGGAAAAACATTCCAGGAGAGTTGCTCAGCGCCGGCCGCGTGGCCCCGGCAGGCTTGGCAAAGGCTGTTGCCATCCACACCGGGCACGTTTTCTCCAACAAACCTTCTCTCCTTGTATTCTGAAATAGCTCAAGAAAGGCCAAACAAGCCGCCTGCTTTCCCCCTCCTACAGGAGGAACGTCCCTTCCCAGAGAGCTCTCTGGAGAAAGGACCAGGCCCTCGGGTAAGGCTGCTTTGGAGGAGACACCAGAGCTCTGCTGGTGGCAGGACACCGAGTGCCCGGGGGGGTGGCCAGCACCTTCCCCAGCCACCCCCGGCACACTCGCAGGGCCCCAAAAAGCCGGAGAAGGCACAGAGAGCCTCGCACGCCATTGAACCCTCCATCCATCCCACCCCGCAGGTTCCCCATCCACTGCTCTGGTGTCTGCCGCAGCAAGGTCCCGACGTGCCGCCTGGCGTCACAAACACCAGGTTACGGGGTCAGGGAGACCCACCGCCCGCCTGAAGTCCCTGCAAGAGAAGGGGACCATCAGCTGACATCTGTCCCCCACCACCCGGGGCCAACGCTTCAGAGCCACATGCCACCACCTTTCTCCTCCTGCCGGCTCTGCCCTGGGCTGGGCTGCAAAAGCCCAAGTGGAGCAGAAACCGCAGGCATGCTCCCCCGAGGACGTCGCCCACCCCAGCATGCAGCTCCGGCCCCTGGCAGGGCTGCAGAGACCCAGCATGACCAGAACAAAACCGAGGGCCCTCGGTGAGAGCCCCACGTGAACCCCAGATTTGTCCCTCTCGTGCCTCCCGGCCCAGGTGAGCACGGACACGGGCAGCACGTAGGTCACTGCCCACTGCGGTCACATTCTTTTCATTCCCCAGCCTCCAGCTCTGTGACACGAACTGAGTCACAAACACACCTGGATATTTGTCTCTCTCTCCTTTTTTAATCAGCTGTATTTTAAGTAGCTTTGAAATACATTTTTCTCCAAAATGTTGTTTTTCCTGTATATTATTCGATCACAATGAAATTTGGCTGGTCCTTGCTCTGATGCACGCCCAGTCCCGGTGTCGACACAGTGGAAGAGTCGGCTCAGGCTGAGAGAAGGGCAGGACTGCAACAGGGAGGAGGTGTAAAAAATACAAAAGACCAGGCAGGGATGCTTTCAGTCGCAATCCTGCAGCCAACCGCCCGACGACGCGCAGGCTGGCAACACACGTACGGGTGCTGGTTGTGTCGGAGCTCGCAGCACGCCTGTGCTCAGCACGCCTGTGCTTGGCGCGCAGGAGGGCTCGGACAAGCCCAGCCTGCCTGGGGTGAAACGGGACGGCTCAGCACAGCAGTCTCCGGAGAGCTTACCCTGTAGTTTTCCTCAAATCATGCATAACGTCTCGTTGAGCTGAAACGTCCATTTATTTAACAGCAGTAATAATTTAAAATTATAAAAACCCTTTCGGTGTTGAGTATCAGAAGGGCGAGGTTACAAAGAAAAATAAATGGGACTTGAGATGGGGAAGGGAAGGGTAACGGGGTCTATTTCAAGAGTTCATGTTTTCGGTGACAACTATCGGCCCTCCCCAGCTGGAGATCCCGGGAGGGAGGCAGTATCATTACGCTTGCGTTTTAAAGACTTCAATCTCCAAAGCAGAAGAGATAGTATCCAAGGGGAGGAGGAGGAGCAAAAGAAAGAAAGAAAGGAATCTCAAATTCAAAACCATACAAACAACCTTTCCATTCAGAATTGCAACCGCTAGCTCAGCACCTCGGGGTTCCCATCTGTGGAGCGCAGCAGCCTTTCACTGCAACGGTTCAAAGTCCACGCGGCAAATGGATGATTTTATTAATAGACAGAGCTCTTTTCCCCCCATCACAGAACTTGAGGCTTCTCGTCTCTGAAGGACCCAGAGTCTCCGTGTCTTCAGAACTCAAAAGGGAATTCTGGGGGCGCTGCTTTCCCCCCGCTACCCTCCCCTCGCTCTGCTCTGGAAGCCCCTTTCGCTGCTTACGTGGCTGGGGAGGGAGGAAGGACAATGGAGAGGGCCCCGGGGACAGAGGGTTAGATTAAGATTCATGAGTTGTTCGATGAGTTTTCGTTACTTGGTGAGCTGGAGGAAGAGGAGGAGGAGGATGATGAGAAGTTCATCCCCGTGAGTCCTGGGGGGTTTGTGGCAGTGTTTTGTCCACTTAAGCTTTTCCGGCACACGGGACACGTGTCATGCTTTGGAGAGCAGACAAAAACAAAACAAGAAATAGGGGAAAGAGAATTAGAAACACGATACAGGAATGGCACTCAAGGAAAAGGCTGGGATGACACTCCTTCCTCTGATCAAAGGCTGCTCATGCTTAGGCCTCATCGTGGAGGTATGAAAATATTTACAGAGGAGAACAGTACCACCAGAAAAAACACCCAAGTGCTACAAAACCCAGGTCACCCACTCAGGTGGCACTAACCTGTTCCAGCCAAGGGACTATACAGCTGTTGTGGAATAGGTGATTGCAGGGTAACTGCCGGACATTTTCACCGACTGTATAGTCTTCTTTACACACAGGACACTCTAACCCAGAATCTGTATGGTAAAGGGAAAGCAAAACACAGCTAAGCAACAAAGGAGAGAATGATGCTCAAAACACCTGATGTAGGGTCCCATCACCTTTTCCCCTTCCCCCCCGCTGGCTCTTGTGGCTGCTGCCCCCACCACTGCTTCATCCCTGCAGAGAGGGAAGCGTGTTGCTTTGCAGCTCCTACCTCCATCACTCCACCTCTCTCTGCCCTGGGTTTGCTGCTTTGTTCCCCTCCCTTCTGCTATCATCTCTGTCCACACTGAACTCTGCAGAGCAGTTTGCCTCCCCAGGGCAAATCCACCCTGTCCACACTGCTCTTTTTTGTGTGTGAGTATAACAGAGCTTCACCTTTCTCCCTCTTTGAAATGTTTTAGGCCTTGAAGGTACTAGCAGACAAAATTAAAATCCCGAGAAAACGTTGAACAGAACTTTCACAGAGCTCTTTGTGAAGGATTCCCTGGAGGAGATATACGTACCTACGTGTTCCTGTGTGATCTGTATGGTGGGGAGGGCCTGGATCTTCTCTTTGTCTGCTGGCGGCGGTCCAGTGTTTTCAAACTGATTTAGTAGCTGAAAAAACAATAGGCCACAGAAGGCAGAAAGAAGATGTGAGCTCAGCAGCACACAGAATCTGCCCTTTTATTGCAGGGTTCAAGCGCCCTGGTTCGCCGCCTGCGCTGCGGACATGGTCTCCCGTTTCTCCGCCTTCAGTGGTTTGCCCCCCCCTGCATCACACCAGGTGCTGACAATTTTGCAGCACTGCACAAAAGGACAGGAGATGCCATTATAACCCAATTTTACCTGTGTGATAATTGCATCCAAGCCATTGGCACCCCACGCGTAGTCCATTGGATTTGAATGCAAGACTCCCCTTTAAGAGCAAGGACAACAATTAAATTGGGCTGGGAGCACAAACAAGAACACTCAGAAAGAGCAGTACATCTTCCAACTCACCAAGGACCTAGTCCTAGGTTTGGTATTGTTGTAGGTGCAATAATTCCATTGACCAGCTGCTGGATAATTCTGAAAGACAAGAAAACCGGGATTCTGTAAGAATTAGTGTGAGCTCCCGGCCCGGAACCCTGACTTGGCAGGAGTGGCTAAATATGCTAAATACTGTCGCATCACCAGGGGCAAAAGGAAACATATCCTGTAGCAATTGCAAATGCATCTTAGGAACTGACTACTCATTGATAAAGAGAAGTTTCAATATTTTATTTGTAAGGGGATAATTTCTGACAAAGACGCCAAGTGGCTCTCCAGGATGCAGTTAAAGAAACATCAGTCCTCTTGTCCAGAGTTCTCTCGTTTCCTGTCGCACCGAGTACAGCACTTTGGTAATACCTGGTAACGACCAGGGAAAGCTTTCTCACTGCAGGCCTAATGGGCAAAACTCCCCGCCACACGGCAGTCCACGCCACTGTGCTCAGGTGAAACGGCCACTATAAACTCGAGGCAAGAGCTCGCCAGCAGCCGCGGGCACAGCTGAGGCCTGACCGTCCAGCAGCGGGAGTCCACGGGGCAAAGCCGGGCACCTACGGACGGGCTGCAGCGGACAGCCGTCCTCAAACTGGTGAGATAAAGGTACAGGCTGATTTTCAGCTAGGTTTCATCAGTGAAAAATGACGGGGCTTCCTCCACAAGAACCCGGCAGTTGTTCTCACCCTTCTAGCGTGGGAACGCCCTCGTGCCTGCCAGCGGCACGGCGTGTGGCGAGGCGGGCTCGGGGCTGCCTTGCACCGTATCGATGCCGAGACTGATGCTCTCGCTCCCTCCGGTTCTCAGAATCCCTGTTGTCTTCCGACTGCACATTGGACCCGAACGGAAACTCAAAGCTGTCATCAAAGATCCCGAAGGCAAACTGGCCATAGCCCTGCGGCAAGGTGAATAAGTGCTGATCCACATTCTGGGAGGGAGAGAATTCAGGGAACAGATTGTAACAAGGAGAGAAACAGCTCTTAGCTTTCACGCCTGGTATTTCAGCAGCCTTCCAACAAAGACTAGTCTCTTCAGATCCGCAGCAACTCACAAACCTCAGGTGACACAGGATCAGTGCACTCTCAGAAGCAGCTTAGTGAGGAACAGACACAGACCAAAACTACAGATGAAGGCAAGAAATAACTACAACTTCCCTGGTTTCTCTTTAGCTGCTGCATGTAACTGCTGCCTTTTAAGCTGAGGCTACTGCATAGCAACACACCCCGACAGCTCACTAAATCCCAGCTTAGCCCCCTCACAACAAGAATAAGCTACAAGTGATGGTCCTATTAAAAACACGCAGTAAAAATATGACACGCGGAGATTTCAGGAGCAGCAACCATGTGGATGATATTAATACCTCTTTCCTAAATTCTGTCATAATCCGAGGAACATTTAAACAAAGCAGAAAGTGTTGGAAGAGATGGAGAGGACTTACCTCAAAAGGATGCCTGCTCTGATCACTGGTTGACGTAGAGGAGCTGGTCTCATTGTCAGCGTTCCTGTGACAAATGAAGAGCGTTGGTAAGCCTCGGGAGGGTGCTACGAAAAGATTTTCCCAGCAGAGGGGAGTGAGGGACACGAATTTGACAGGAAAAGCAGACACCACAGCCACTCGGAAACAGCACGCAGAAAGCGACAGACTCATTTTTGTGCCAAGCCAGAGCTCGAAGGGACCTCAGAGGTCTGCTCACCTTCCTTCTGCCCCAGGGCAGGGCCAGCTCCATCCAGAAACGAGTCCACCCTCAGCTGCTGATTTTCTAATTGTCCATATCGATTGTCATTTTTCCCTCCCCACAACCCTCATTTTCCCACATCTTCATCCATCTCTCCCCACCCTTTTACATTCTGATTTCATGAAGCTACAGAGGAGTGTTCGAACCACGATGTCAAGCAAGGATTCCCTGCACAATCCACCTCAAACAAATCAGCTAATCCTCTGGAGCACCAGGAAGAGAAGACTTAAGGTACAAACCCTGATCACTATGACCCAAACATGCTTAAGTCTAATCTTGAATCAAAGGAACTTCTCTATTGCAGAGGCATGTGACCAGACGGGACAGATTATTAGGAAAACTCTTAATGCTGTTAGGCTTCTGCTTTTGGAGAGCTGCAGGAGCATTCACTGCTCAGTACCCAGGCCTACGCTTTGCCACTCATGGTAACAAAGACCTCAGGTTCGGTGATTACACGACTCTCCCAAGGTCACAGCAAGTCACCAATACAGTTAGGATTAGACAGGATTGATTTTCAGCCTCTAAGGTTGGCGTAGTCAGACCAAACGTCACCTCGTCCGTTCAGAAACACCAGTCTGTAAAGACCACCTCTCTCAGCAGGCAGCAACACCCCCCGTGCAGCTCCGTGTGCCCCTGCACTGCGTGCCTGCCGGCACGCTGCCCGTCCCAAAGCCAGTCACAGCCAAGGTCCAGCAAATGTGTCTGAAACATTTTAAGACTTTTCTTCCACTTCTGCCTGTTCTGACACTGCCGGAGAGCAGTCCCACTACTGAGTCAGCAGGAAAGCACGTGAATGCAGATCTCCGCTGCTCCAGTGCAGAGTCCAAAGTCTCAGTCAAAATGTTTTGCCATTTGTACTCTAAACTAAGTTATTAAATTATACACTGAAGCATACGTACGCTCTCCATCCCACAGATTCCTCTCTCAGAGGGTTATCTCTACCCTGACGACTCAAACCAGTTCAGAGCTACCACATGCCATGGGGAAAGCCTCTCTAGCACTTTTTTGTTTGTTTGTTTTAAATAAACCCATTCCTCCCCCGCCCTTTACCAGCAACATATGACACTCGGCATTCCCATGGCTGATTTACCTGTAGATGCAAACTATGCAAATGAAGCACTATATACCCATAGTGAGGAAAGATGAACCAAATATTGCACAGAAGTAATAAAAAATGGTGTATTTAGCATCTAATGTTGCCTTTTAACTAGAAAAAGGAAAAGAGCAAAGCAGACTAAATTCATTCCAGCAACAGCCTTTGGGCCAGCACTTTACCTCGGCTCTTCAGGAAGTTCTTCAATAAAACCAGATTCACACCGCGGGCAAATATAGTCCTACGGGAGAAGAAATACTGAATGAGACACAAAAGTGGTATGTAAAAGCTGCAAAGAGTGCCCTCGGTGTGATGGGGTGGAAGAGACCTGCAGCCCATCGTCCCAAACACATGCTACGACTACAGAGCCAAAAAGACCCCAAACCACCAATATTTGCCATCATCAGACCAGTGAGGCAAATTGTTAGGCCTGAGCCTGTTCGGAACTTGGCTTTAGAAAAGATTTGGATAACACTAGTTAATCCCCAGTAGAGACAAAGCATTAGATAACATCTGATGTAGTTCTGGGTGAAGTGAAAGCAAAACCACCGGCCTTCCCAGAAGAGCAGCACTCAAACACGAGTTTTTAAATAGCTGCGTGTTCTGGGAGCCTTCCCCCGCCCCCTCAAGGGGCCAAACTGTCCTCATGAAAGAAACAAGGGGGGAATTGCAGCACGGGCTAATCACAGTGTCACTGTCGCTTGGGAAGGGCTGAATGGAAAGCTGTTACTACTGTAGCCTGGGGTTCACACCACACTGGGGTCAAGGAGACACAAGAGGGTCATTCTGCAACACACAATACCAGAATCTTACACTCCCACGCTCAACGCTCATTACAGAAAGCTACTGCCACCCTTGTAGCCTTTAACACTGAAGAGCGAACATCTTGGAATAAACAGCCTGTGTGTGCAGAAGCAGGACTCCTCGGGAGTTTGCAACGGTCACTCTTCCTCACAATCCCTGGTGTTAGTGAAGAATTTATACTCCACAACCACGCTGTCGTAGAGAACAGCAGCCCAGAACGCTTAAGATCCTGAAAGGAAATTACTGCACTTTTCAGAGCTGGAGAAGAAGTAGCACCACGCAGCACTGCTGCGTCAGAAGAGGAAGCGACAGACCCTGTGCCTAGCCCAACCACAGACAGGGAGGAACGGCCACCACGGGCAAATGCAATCGCCCAAAACCCCGCGCTGGCAAAGCCAGGCTCACCATAGAAGAAATTTAAGAGCTTCTAAAAATAATGCTACTTCCCATTACTACCACTACGTTTGAATTGGCACAGGCCCTTAAACAAAGTCAATGGATTCCCCAAAAGAGGAGAGGACGCCAGCCACGCTCTGATAAGACATCTGGGATCCCTCCTCCAGCCACCGCAGAAAACACTGATAAGGCCCCAGCACAGGGCAGCAACGCCAGCGACCCACTCACCGCTGCCCTGCCTGCCCCGCAAGATAAGGAAGCAGCAAACAGCAAGACCCAGAAACAGACTCAGAGAAGTTGCTGCTCCCTCTTCTGCGCAGGACTCTTTAGATTTGTGATTGTGAAATAACTGGGTCTATGCAATTTACACAATGTTTGATTTCAATAACATTTCCACACCGTCCAAATTCTTCTCAAAGTTGGTTACCGGCACATGGGAATTCCCGTGTCGAGCACAGCACATCAGATCAATTGCCTCTGCCTTTGAAACGCCCCTTTATTGTTTTACTTTTCACCAGTATGCCACCGGGGTAAATTATGATGGTAACCACACTCGAGCAGCAAGCAACTTACTTCCTCTCAACTCTCCTATTTTAGGGAGGCTTTTTTGTGCGTATGTGCTCACAGACAACTCTGAACACAGGGATCAGCAAATTCCTCTGCAGCTGGAACAGCACAAATGCCAAAGTTTGTTGTTTCTCAGGCTGTTTGAGCCACTTCTTTTGCAGCGCACACTACGGTATCTCCAGTAGCTTGGTCTGCAAACAGTAAGTGAAACCAAATGAACTTGGACCCCCCCAAGTTCATTAACTAGCAATTCACTAGACCTGAATCAACAAAAGCAGTTGTCTGCTCCCTATCACCATCCAGTGCGTTCACTCCCAGATGTGCTCTGCTGCCACAAGGCCAACACGGGGTGTTTAAACAAAAATAAATGGCTGGTATTTCTAGGTTACAACCTTCAGGTCCCGAGCTGCTTTCTCCAGCCCGTCTATGTATTTAGCAAGAGCATTATCAAGAGTTTTGCCCTTACACCTGAACACAAGCTGTGAGATTTACCAGCAAGGCCTGCCCTTGCCAGTGAGACCGACGGAGAGGGCGAAAGGACAAACAGCACGTCACAAAACCAAACTGACGGCCACGTCTAATCAACCACGGCAGAGAGACACCTATGCTCACCATCAGGTGACTTTTAAAATTCAAGAAGCTTTAACAAAAAGCAATGCCTTATTCTGACAAGACACTGTGAAGAGTTTCAGGACAAATAGAGACGGACAGAATCCTCCAAATCGAATTTAACATCTCAGACGTTGGGCAGGCGATCAACAGAAAGCTGAGCCGTGGCCCACCACAGTGTCGTAGCCAGTTCCCTTCTGACAGCCAACGCTCCGTTTGTACCACCACCAGGAAAACACGACTCCTGACAAGCCGGGGTTTCGCTGGGCGGTTAATGCACCCCTGCTCGGGCGCCACACGGAGCCTACACCGCACTTGGAGTGGAAACGGGGCGCACGCAGTGGTTCTGCCCCCGCCTACACCTCAGATATTACCACCCGCGAAGCTCTTCTCCTGCCCGTTTAAACCTACTGAAAGGGACAAAAAAAGCCCCCCCCCCGGTCACCCCCCGGAGCGGCAGTTCGCCCCGGGCCGTGCGGCGGGTGGCGGCGCCTGAGCCCGGGGGTGTCGCCCCGGGAGGGACGGGGGCACGGAACGCCCGGGGCCGGCCGGCCCCCCCCGCCCCCAGTCCCGCCCCGCGGCACTGCCCCTCACCCCACCGCCGCCCCGCAGACACCCACACCGGCCCGAGCAGGGCGGGGGGGCCCCACCGGCTGCTTCCCCTCTCCC
>VUYV01000325.1:466413-476898 GCA_008711295.1 Anarhynchus alexandrinus | reverse complement strand
TAAATTTCCGCTCAAAATTTTATTTTTTTTTTTTTTTTTCTGGGGCGGGGGGGAGAGAGATGGTGGCCACCACCCCCAAAATGAAGAAAAAGGGGTTTTCCAGTGAAAACCCCAAGTTTTGTGTAAAGTTGCAGTAGCTGCAAAGGGACGCGGATGTTGAATTTCACCAAAAAATGCTTAAGTGGGGTGTGTCCCCTCAGATCTCCCCGTGGATGTTGGTGTGGGGACACACATACAGATGAAATCTTTGTTTTTTGGGGTTCTTTCCCTGGCTGAGTTCGTTGGGGGGGGCTCGGAAATGAGCCAGCGGCCCAGGCACGGCCCTGCCTGCGTGGGAGCGTGCTGAAGTCCCACACGGGGCTGGGACCAAGCCTGGCCCACGCCTGAGGCTGCGGCTTTTGGGGGAACATGGGGTCCACATGGTCCTCACCAGGGTCCCTGGCACCAGGCAGCAGTGCTGCGGCACCACCGAGCTGGGGTTGTGGGGCTGCAGGGTTTTGGGGATTCTGCATAGTGAAGTTGTGGGGTTTGGGGGTTTCCTGGTGGTGAGGTGGGGGAGGCTGCGGGATGATGGGGTTTGAGGGTGGCAGGGCTGTGGGGTTTTGGGGATTTCTTCATGGTGGGGCTGTGAGGTTGTGGGGTTTTGGGGCTTGAGGGTGGGGTTTCTGGGTGGTGGGGTTTTGGGGCTGTGGGGTTTTGGGGTTTCTGGGTGGTGGGACTGTGGAGTTTTGGGTTTTCTGGGTGGTGGGGCTGTGAGGTTGNTTTGGGGGTTCAAGGGTGGCGGGGCTGTGGGGTGCCCACCAGCAGGTGGCATCTTTGGCCCAGGTTTTGCTGCTCCGGCTCTTTCGGTGATGGAGCAGACTGGGGAGGACTCGGGGAGCAGCTCCGGAGCCCCGGGGAGCAAAGCTCAGGGTGCCATCTCCGAAGGCCTCCCCTCGGATGGGGACAGGGGACAGCGCTGAGACACCATGGACTGGGCGCTGGCGGGAAACGGCCGCGTAACGGCTCCGTGACCGGTCGGCGACTTCTGGAAGGGTTTGGCCCTTGGGTGGAAATTGCAACTGTGGGACAAATTTGCAGTCGTTTAGTCGCTGATTGATGATCCCAGCTGTTGATAAGGCACGTTAGCAATTATTTACAGCCCGTGAGGAAACGGCCAGCGAGTCCTGCAACGCCTTTATTCGGGAGGTGGGTCCAGACAGCGCGGCGTGGCCCAGCCCCGCAGCCAGACGGAGCCCGCGGCTCTGTCCGGGGCATCGCACCCCGGAGGGAAGTTCCCTTCCACGCTGAGGACGTGGACGCGTTTCTCCTTGCCCCGTTTCGCGGTCGGAGGACAAGTTGCCACTTGATCCAATGGGCGCTGGGTGCCTGTGGGATGGGGAGGGAAGGATCCGGCTCCACTGACTTTGTCCCTCTGGAATTCCCTGACGCAGGAGCTGCGGAAGCCGAACGTGGCAACACTCGTTGGGATGTAAATGGCAACGGATGTGAACGCACGTGGAGATACGGGCGGGCAGAGCGGTGCCCCGACACCTCCAGCACGCGGCAGTCGAGAAGAGCCCCCCCACCCCGACCCCCCCCGGCTGGTTGGGGTGTTTGTGGGGCTCAGGGCAGGGACCTTCCATTGCAGGACCACTTTGTCCCTGGGCTGGGGGAGCCTGGTCAAGCAGAAAGCTCCTTGTCTGAGCTGCAGCTCCTCCGGCGCTCGGCCCGTGCCCCACCACCTGCATCCTCTGCACTCGCACGGCGTCCCCTGCCCGGCCCTCGGCCCCCCATGTCCCTGATGCTGAGCGTGGAGAGGGGGATCCCGCCTGAGAGCCCTTCTCCTGCTGCCCCCCGCCTGCCCCGTGCCCTGCCTCCGGCCCCGGCCGCCATCCCTCCCTGCAGGGGACACAGGGGTGCCTGGGCAGAGGCACCCCGTCTCTGCCGCCACGCTGGCAGGGGGTGCACGTCCCAGGAACTGTGTTTCTGGACTTGGCCGTCCCCTGCCTGCCCTCCCGGGGAGCCAGGTCTGGCCAGGAGCAAACTTGAGTCACGGTGGGAAGCGAGCGGCCGGCAGGATTTTCCCACGGCGCTGCAGCAAGAAGCAAACTGCACCCTCTTCCGAGAGGGCTGACGAAGAGGTGACACCTCCTGAATTAGTATCGATTCATCGTTAGGCAGAGCCTGCTCCCCAGGCAGCCGGGCGGGCGAAGCGGCCGTCCCCCCACAGGGAAAGCGGAAGGGAAAGAGGGCGGATTTTGGCCAACGGCAGCGGAAAATATCCTGGGCCTGTCATTGTCCGAGGGGACGGACGGGCTGGGAGCCTCCTCCGGCAGCTCTGAGGCACGATCCCCCCCCGGCTATGCCGTGGAGGGGGACACATGTCCCTCTGCGATCCCTGACCGGGGCTCACGGGAACCCGTGGGTCCGTCAGCCTCCGCCATAAAATCTACGGGTGATTGGGAGTGGAGGCGGTGTGGGGCCGGTGGTCGCCCCGGGCAGCTGGGGCTTGGCAGGAAAGACGGAAAACCCCAGTGCCGCTCCGGACCGCGCCGGTGTCAGGAGGACGAGAGCAGTGGGTGCCACGTGGGAGCCGCCGTGGGTGTCGGCGATGAGCTCACGTCCCGAGACGTTACTTAATTCAGACAGTGCCACCGTGCCAGGCGCTGGCGGGGAATGGCCGCGGGCTGCGGCGGTGCAGCCGCCGGCGGGCTCCGGCGCAGGCGTGTGCGTGTGCGTGCACGCGCCCCCGGCGTGCGGTCTCAGCAGGAGCCAACGCGCCACATGGCCAGACTCCCCCGTGGCACCAGCCGGGGGCACGGGCACCACACCGGCTGCACGGGGTCCAGTTCCCGTCGCACCCCCGTGGTCAGCACCGGGCAGAGGAGCCCATCGCCGGGGCCGGCCCCGCGCCCGTGTGTCCTGCAGGGAGCACCAAAGGCTCCGGGTAAATCCTGCCGGTTTGCTGCCACGGGATCTGCAGCAGAACCCCGACGTGCAGGTGTTGCTGCACGCAGCCGTGGCACTGCGCGGGCGTGTTGGCAATGGCGCTCCCCCTCCCCCAGCACCACGCTCGCTGTGCTCGGCTGGAGCCTGGGGTCCTGCGCTTGTTGTCTTTCCTATCGACGAGCGTGGAGGGATGGACGGCAACAGTCACACAAGGACCTGGCTTCCCCCTCCAGCCCCACACACTCCTGCCCCGCGGGGCCGGCGGCAGCCACTGCTTTCGGCACATCCCGGCGACTTTGGGTGCAGCTTCCATCGCCGCCGCCGGCTCCCTGCCCGCTCGGGCGAGTCGTTTCCTAAAAGGTCTCGGCCTCTGGGCCTGGTGCTTTCAAATGAAGCAGTGGCTGTAGCCGAAGCCCACTCACCGCGTGGCTCTCCGTGCCCGGCCGTGCCCCGCGGGGACCGGGGCAGCTCTGAGCTGGGCTCCGTCCCAGGCTCTGCCTCAGCCCTTCGACGCACAGGCACCTCCCGGAGCCGGAGCAGCTTTCCAGCGCGGTTCCTGCCAAGTGAGAATAACTGGTGCAGCTGGTCTCCCCGCTCCCCTCCACCCCACATTATATATAATTGCCTATTTTAATTAATAAATTGGAGGCCACTCAAAGGAAAGCGGCGAGATTTGTTACAAACACTGCAGGGATTGTCTGCCAGCCCCGAGCCAGTCATGTCACGGCGGATTTGAATCGGTCTCCCTTTGAATTCGCTCACAGACAGATCGGGAGATTTACATCCCCCACCTCGTCTCCCCGAGCCCTGCACCTCCGGGCTGCAGCTCCGGATCCCGCCCTGGCGCTTATCCGGCAGCTCCCGATAACCTGCGAGCAGCGGCTCTGGGCTCAGCCCCGTCCTCGCCACCGCCGCGCCGACCGGCTGCGAGGTCTAAGGGACGGTGTGTGTGCGGTGCCCGGCCGGCTCCCTGCGTGGCTCTCATCTCCCGGATGCGGGGTTTCACCAGCAGCAGGGGCTGGCAGCCGCCGAGGCCGGGCAGCAGCGTGGCGGCGCAGTGCCCGTATCTCGCAGCACGAGCTGCGCCGTTGCGCCGTCCCGGCGGGAGCCCACCTGCCTCCGGAGCAGCGGCGGCAGAGGCTCGGGGCAAGTTCAGAGTCTCAGGGGTCTGCTTTCGGGCTCCACCAAAAATTTCACTTTTCTTTTTTCTTTTTGGATTCTTTGCTTTTCTTATGCTTGATTTAAACCATTGTTTTTCAAGGGAAATTTTAATGTGAAAAACATGTTTTGTTTTTCTACTAACTGCAAGCCTGGGCTATGCAAGCACTCAGGCTCCTCCGCTGACGAGGGCTGGGGGGCGGACGGGGGCTCCGCGGGGAGATGTGCCCTGCGGCGGCTCTGCCCTTCGCTGGCCAAACCTCGGCTGCCGAGAGCCAGGGACGGGGGTCCCGTGGGGCTGCCAGGCTGGCGGGGCCGGGATGCTCCGGCCCGGCTCGGCTCGTCCGCGGCCACAGCGGCTGTCGTCATCGCAGCTTGTAGTGGAAACCTCCTTCTCCCGGCGAGGACTGATGCTGCGAGGTCAGGCTGCGGGAACGGCGCTGGCCTGCCGGCATCCCTGGACCCGTGCAGGATCAGCCCCTCCGGCGGCTCCGGCGGATGCTTTCCCCGATGCAGAGGGGTCGGGCTGGGCCCTCGGCGGGAGGTTACGACCAGCCCTCGCTCCCCACACAGCCTGCGCCGCGCTGTGCAGGACGGCCGCTTGCCCTCGCGTTCCCGAAGACGCTGCCCCCGCCTGCGCTGCGCCGCCCCGGCCTCCGGCGGGACCCCCGGCCCCGTGCAGTGGGGTCCCTCAGCCCCTGCGCCCTCGTGCTCTGGACAGACAGCGGGACGCGGCTGCAGGGGCTGTGTCTGGCCGCGGGGCCAATGCGGCGGCATCTCCCCCCCTTCCTGAGCGAGCTCTGTCCGTGATGAGCGCTGGGTGCTGCTGGGCCGGGGCTGCGGGAGCGCTCCGCAGAGGACCCCCTGGGCAGGACGGTGGAAGAAGAGCGCTCAGGTGCCGTCTGAGTTCGCGTCCTCCCTCTGGCCGTATCGGAGGAGGGCGCCCAGCAGCCCCGCTGTCCCCTCCAGACAGCCAGCACGGTACTCCCGGAGCAAAGGAGAGCGGAGCAGGCGCTGCCCTTCCCGGTGCTGCTCTGCCTCCTCCAGCAGCGCCTCTCCGCAGCCTCTCCGAGGAGCCAGAGACGCTTTAATGACCCAGGAGGTTTTCCCGGCTCCCAGCTCCTCTGGACGCAGTTCAGCCCCACACGATTTCATTACGTTTTACGGCGCTGCCGGCTCTTCCCTCCAGGCTCCGTTTGGCCCTTCCTTCCACCGCGGCAGAGGAAGCATTTACACTGGGGAAACCGCACGGCCGGCCCGGCCGCTGACTCACGGCTTGTTTACACGGCGTGCCCGTGAAAGTTACTCAGAGCCGTGTGTCACACGTGGCGGAGCTCGGCCACGCGAGCCCGGAGACCCGGCAGCACTGCGGCTCCTGCGGGGACGGTTACGGAAAGCAACGGCTGAGCCGGGGCCGGCCGGGTGCTGCCAAGGAGGTGCCGGGCACAGAGGTGATTCCTGCTGCCGCTTCCCCGTGGATGCGTGGAGCGTCCTCCTCCTCTGCCGCCGTGGGATGAAGAGCCCAGTTTGCCCACGGCGTTGGCCTTGCGCCTGCCCTGGCGGCTTCCTGCAGGACGGAGGTGCACCGCTGCCGTCCCCTCTGCGTGCGCATACGGGGACGGCTTTCCCGCATCATCTTCCTCGTGAAGGTGTTCCCTGCTTGGGTCGGGAGGCAGAAGCACTCGGTGTGGTGGGGAGCGACCCCGGCAGCTGCAATGCGGGGCTGAGCAGCAGCGGGGACCCCCCTCTCCGTCCTCCCCATCCAGAGCCGTGTCCCGGGCGCAGCGGTGCCTTCCCGCTCCGCTCGTGGTGCGCCCCGTCCCGGCTGGACGCCGGCAGGTGACCGGTGGCCTGTGCAGGCGTTTGGGGCTGCGGACACGAGCCGTGGTGGAGCCCTGCCACCTCCTCACCCCAGCTCCCCCCACGGCCGCCCCCCGCGAGGCTCAGACGGCCATGTGGGCAACAAGATCGTTTCGTAAGGAACTCATTAAGGCAGCTATAAATCTGTGTGTGCACAGACAGGAGAGATGGAAACCAGAGCCAACTGCAGGCCACGGACAAGAGACATCTGTTCTTTCACCGAGAGGGGAAACGCGCTTCGCCAGACCCGGCTCCTTCTCCTGGGCCGGGCAGCAGGGTCCTGTGGGATGGGATGGGATGGGATGGGATGGGGATGAGATGGGGATGGGGATGGGGATGGGGATGGGGATGGGGATGGGGATGGGGATGAGATGGGACGAGACGGGGANTGGGATGGGATGGGATGGGATGGGATGAGTCCTGGACGGGGAGACGGCTCGGGGCGGCGGCGGTGGCAGCAGTGAGGTTGGGAGCAACTCACACCCGGCCGAAAGCGGGGAGCTGAGAGCCTCACGGGGACTGATAGACTGATGGGGGGTGCGGAGGGGATGTGGGCAGCAGAACAGATCTGGGCTCTCAGTAAGCCTTTGACGCAGCGCCTGGTGAAATCTTACCCGAATAATGAAATCCAATTGCCTGAGAAATGAGCGCCTTTACAATACACTGAAAACTGGCACGGAGATGTCAGCGCATGGCAGGGAGCGAGGGGGGGGCTGCGGGAGGGGGCAGCGGGCGCCGCGTCGTTTAACCTCTCTCCTGCCGCCAGCCTGGAAGCCGGGGTAAAGGGTGCGTTAATTAACCGCCCAGTTGGTGCTGCGTTGGGAGTCGGCGCCACGAGCGCAGTGGGGAGGGACAGGGGCGCTGCGGGGAGCCGCCTCGGAGCGCGGGTGCTCGCAGGGCGCAGCGGGGGTGGCAGAGAGGCGGCAGCGGGAGGGATCCGAGTTTGATCAGGAGTAAAACAGGCCGGGTGATCAGATTTGGAGGGGCAGGTCTTGGGAAGATATGCAAGCCTCCCGCCCCCCCTGCCCTCCCCACACGCAAGCTCTCCCGCCCTGCCCGCCTTCGTCTGCAGCGGTGGAAGTATCCCAGGAACATGAAACGATTACTCGGCGAGGAGAATCCAGCTCAGCACTTCTTGGCATTTGTTCACGGCTTTTCATCTTCAAAGCTCCTCGCAAACATTAGCTAACTAATCCCTGCAACCTTCCTGTGAGATAGTGCAGGATCAAGCGGAGGAGCATTATCTCGCCACAGCAGATGGGGAAACTGAGGCACGGAGCGGTGACGCTGCTGCCCCGGGGCGCGGGGCGAAGCTGCGTGTCAGCGCTGGGGGTGGAGTGTGGCCCGACGGACCATCGAGGTGCGGATCGTGCCGCTCCGCCACTCTCTCCCCAACGCCGGTGATGCAGCCGTGAGCCATAGCATCTCTCCGATTTACCCGGCTGGAGTCGTGTGGACACGGTGGAGAAAATCCAGCCCTGGGGTCAGAGCCGCCGGCAGCGGCTCCGCACCTCGAGGGGCAGCTCCCCACCAGGGCGGCAGGGCCACGTGCCGTGGGGCTGCAGAGCCGGTGCCGCCCACAGCCCCGGAGCCCTCAGCTCACGCCTCGCACCGGCGACTCGCCACGTGCTCCGAGGGACGCTCGTGGAGAGGGAGGCTGAGGCTCGGGCCGAGCTTCACCCGCTTCCCGCTTGCTGACCCTCGGCAGATCTCCGGCTCACCCCACTGCATCGAGCGGGGGTCCCGTCCCCGGGGGTTTCTGGGTTCCCGTGGCCCCACGGCTACGCCTGAGCTCGGGCAGTGCCTCGGGCTGCGGGGACCCCCGGCCGGCAGCCCCGCTCCCCGCGGGCGCGATGGGGTGTTGGGCAGCGTCCCCGCTCGCATGGGAGAACCCCGGGCGTCCCGCTGCGGCAGCGAGCGTAACGGGGCCGGCACCGCTCCGAGGGTGAAACGGCGACCAAAAGCCATCCAGGGACCTGCCCAACGCCCGCCAGCAAACCCACGCCGACCATATGAAACCTCTGCTCTTTTGCCTGTGCCCTGACCCCGCGCTCCGCCAGAAACACTTCTCAATTGAATGTCTTGTTGCAAATTGCAGCTCTAATTGGTTTAGCAGAGTTTAATTAGCCTGAACTGATGAGGGAGGCGAGATTCCCTCCTTAAAGGAGCCCAGCAGTCCAAGAGGAGAATGAAGCAGCCAGGGTTTGGGGGTGGGGGGGACGGTTGGCTCTTGAACCTCAGCCCAAAATCTTGCTGCAGCCCAAACGGCAGCGGGACGCCGCCTGACCCGGCACAATACCAGCGCCCAGACGGAAAGGTCAGATGTGAGGCTGCCATTCACTGCGGCTGCAAAGAGCTCCTTTGTCCCCGCGCCAGCTCCCGCCGCCGCCCCCAGCCCCCTGCCCGGCCCGGGGGCTCCTTTGATGCTCCTCGGGTGCCGCTGCCAGGACGGAGCTGCTTTCTCCGCGGTTCCCTGCCCGGCTCCTCTCCCCCCGCGCTCCGCGGGCGCTGCTGGGGCCCGGTGCCCCCCGCTTCCCGGCAGCGTCGCCCCACATGTGGCAGACCGGTTGGTGGAGTTTTGCTCCCCACTTTGCTGGAGAACCAGCCTTGGCCCCCGCCGGAGGCGTGACCCACGGGCAAGTCGCTTCCCTGCCCACGGCACGACGGCGCTTCCCAGGGCTGCGGGAGCCGAAGCCGGGGCAGGGGGCGAGCGGGGTCTCGGGGGGCTCGGAGCCCCTGGGCGCTGGAAGGCCTTCTCGAGGCAGCGCCGCGATGCGCCGGCGTGGGGGAAGGATCCCAAGCCGCTTCCCTCCCGGCCTCCAGGCTCCTCCTGCCCCACGTCAGGCGGAGCGGGAGCCCGGCTGCTCCCTTCCAGATGCGGCAGCGCCGGCTGCTCCGCAGCGAGGTCCGACCCCTTCCCTGCCAAAGCCGGCCGGTTGTGCAACGCCGCTCGCAGCCAGGGAAAATCCCTTCCTGGCCTCCGCAAGCTCCTCTCGCATCCTGGAGCATGTGAGCGAGTGCATCACCGCCCGCTCGCTCATTGAAATCCAGCTCGGGGATTTGGCTCTTCTGCCCTTACATGGGCAATTGCTCCGAGGCCGTCAGAGCGAGCCAGGGGTCACGCCGGACGGGGACGGGGACGGGGATGGGGACAGGGAAGGGAGCAGCACTGCTCAGCCCGGGGCCAGCAGCACGCCGGGAGCCTGCACGGCCGGGGGCTGCCGCCTCTGCCCTTCCTCCCCAGGACAGCAGACCCTCCACTGTCCCTCATGGCGCTGCCCCTGCCTCGTACCCACGCTGTCCAGGGGTACCGTGGCACTGCAGGGCACGAGGGCTCCTCCACTGAAGCCCTACGGTTTACACCGATGCCATCCAGGGTAAAACCCCATTCCCGTCCCCTCCCCGGGGGTGTATGGGGAGAAGGGGAGGAAGGTCCGCCTTGGTGGAGGGCCAGCCCGCTGCCCTTCCCGGGGACTTGTCCTCAGGACGGAGGGAGGGATGGGGACGTGGTGGTGCCGGCGGACACAACTGCTCTGCCTGCGCTGCCTGCTGGCATCCCACCCCGCGCTCCCCCGGCCGTGGGACCCGCGCTGCTCCATGTCTCACTGGACCAAAGCTGCATCCAGCCCCATCCCGCGCCAAACCGAGCGGCTCATGCTGTGCTGGCACCGGCTCGGAGCGAGGAGGCTGCTGCAGGGCCGGAGGGGTGGTGCAAGGTCCCCCGGGCCCTGCGGCCGGGGCCCCTCTCCTGAAAGAGCCCGGCTCAGCTCTGCCGAAAACATGACCTCAGCTGAGGCCAGTGCAAAGGGTAAAACGTTCCTCAGCTGCACGGCCGGGAGACGGACACAGAAGTTCATGGGGCTGGAGAAGGTCCCTGGGCTGCAGCAGGAGGAGCGGGGACAGGCAGAGAGCCCGGTGTCCCCAGTGCTCTGCCCGGGGAGCGGGGCGATGGACGGGGGGCCCTGACGGTGCCCTGACCCCTCTTGCAGACGGGTGGGTGATCTCTCTGCGGCGGCACCAAGCAGGGAGTGAGGCCAGGCGATGTCGGGGAGCCAGACCCACCGTGCCCTGGGCTCCCCCCAGCCCCCAGCCCCCCTGCCCACCCCTNCCAAAGCCTGGCAGCGCTGGCACAGCCACAGTTCCCCAGCCCAGGACGGACCGTGCAGGGTCCGGCACACGTTTGGGAGCTGGGACGGAGTGGCCCTAGCAGCAATGGGGACATGTGGGGAGGACAGTGAGTGTGTGGCGTGGGGGGTACATCCCCCCATCTCATCTCCTTCCCCTCCTCACCGTGCGTGGCTCGCCCAAACGAGGGCTCACGCGGCTCGAGGCCGCGGGACCCAGCGATGCCTCAGTTTCCCTACCGGCGCAGCGTGGGTGACGCTGGGCTGCCGGTGGAGCTGCACCGGTGTTTGGGGAGCAAAGATGAAAGGAGCCACATGACACAGACCTTACGGTAACTGCTGCCAGACGGGGCTGCCGTGGGGAGGAGGAGGAGGTGGGGAGGAGGCAGACAGAGGGTTCACGCGAGAGGCT
>VUYV01000325.1:450443-465634 GCA_008711295.1 Anarhynchus alexandrinus | reverse complement strand
CGGGTGCTGCCGTTCCCCCCCCGCCCCGTCCCCCCCCGGCAGCCGCCGCCCCGGGGCGGTGGGTGCGGGCGGCGGGACCGGGCTGTCGGCGGCAGAAACCCGTTTTCCCGGGAGGCGCTCGGGTGCCGGGCGGTGGCGGAGCAGTGCCCGGTGCCGGCAGTGCCGCTCGGGCGGCCCCTGTCCCCCGGTTGTCCCTCCCTGGGGGCGACTGCCTCCGTCGGGCTCGGTGCCGGGGCTGCCGCGGGGGGAGTGGGCACCGGGGGTCCCGCACGGCCCCGCTGCCGCGTCCCGTGTGACGGCAGTGCCGGTGCCTGACCCCTGTGTGCCCTGCGATGGGGGCGACCGGGGCGACAGCCTGGCGGGCCCCACCAGCCCCCCTGCACTGCTCCCCAGAGGGGTCCCTCTCCCCGGGACGGGGGGCAGGAGGACTGCGCTCCCCGGAGCTCCGTGAGCCGCGTCGGAAGAGCTGGGCACGGCGGCCGGTTCATGATCTGGGTGTGGAGTTTGCAGCTCGAACCCCTCCCGGTTCGCCTGACCGCGCTGGCAGCTCTCCTGGGCGCGTGGGGGGTGTCCAGGCTCTTTGGTGGATGTGTCCCCACTGGAAAACCATCCCGGCACGGACCCCGTGCGGAGCTCCAGTAGCCCTTCCCAGTGGTGCGGAGCTGTGACCGCTGCTGCCAGCGTCGGCTCTCCCGCAGCGGCGCTGGAGTTTCCATCTTCCCCCTCACACGGTCCCGTTTGTCTCCATCACTCCCTGCCAGCGTGGGCAGGCGCTGCGCTCCCCTGAGAGCGGCAGGTCAGGATGCCCCGAAGGACGGTGGAGGCTCCCGAGGGGCCCCTCGTGCTGCTGCAGCCCCCGGGATCGCATTTGGCATCGCCCCAGCCCGCAGGATTTCTGCTTGCTGCGTCGTGGGGTCGAGTACGAGTGCGGGAAGGCCCCAGGCAGGGACACACTGTGTGTCCCCTGGCAGAGCCCGGGTGCTCCGGCCACGCTGAGTGCGGGAGCGCTGCACCCTCGTGGCTGAGGCACCGGGGAAACCCCGAGGATGGGGCACCCCGAGAGCCCCGCGCTGGCCCTCCGGCCCGCGGCTGCCTCGCTCCGCTCGCAGGGCGGATGGGCTCCGTCCCCCTGCCTGGGGCAGGTCCCTTGGCATCCCCGCACCCCCGCGCGGCTCGGAGGGCGGTGGGTGCCCCTCTGCTGCTGCTGCCGGCCGGGGGTGCGCCCCAGAGGCCGGACACGTGGGGAGGGGGTGCGTGGATCCGTCCCGTTGCGGGTGGGATCGCTCCACGTGCCCGTGGGCAGCAGTTGCGGGGTGACCGCAGTCCGAAGCCAGGACACGGCTCCCGGGGTGCCGTGCGGGAGTCGGGGCCGGGGGGTATTGTAAAGGAAAAAATGGGCTTGAAAGAGCAATTAGACAAATCCACGGAGGATAAACCCGCTGATGGCAGAGGTGTGGTGGCCCGGCTGATGCTTCCAGAGGTGTCCAGGCCGCTTGTTCCCGCAGCCCGAGGGTTTGCTCCATCCTCGGCTGCCCCACGGCACTGCTGCCGGCTGCAGCCACGCTGGGCACCCCACATGCTTTTGGCTGAACCAAAATCGGGTGCATGGGAGGGAGTGTGGGGGGGCACCTGGGGTCCGAGGTGGGTGCGGACTCCGCTTCAGGGCAGGGTGAATCCCCGCTTTGGAGAGGAGCAACTCCAGGGCACTGGCAGGATCCGTCCCTTCCCCCATCCCTCCCTCACATCTTTAGCCGTTTAGCTGCGTTTGAGGGCTGTTAATGAGAGCATAAACCCAAATACGCGTCAGAAGAGGCTGGTTTGCAGAGGCGGAAATTGCAAAGGAATCACTCACGAAAAAAAAAAAATATAACTGATTTGCTCGTGGGGTTAAGGAACAAACAGGCTTTTGACTCAGAGGGATCCGATGCCGCTGCGCTGGCCCCGTCCCAAGGGCTGTGTCAAGTGCCCCGTTCTCCAGCCGGTGGCTCAGATGCTCCGCGCCGAGGCCGTGGGCGTCGGGGCCCCCGCACCGCAGGGATGGTCCCCGTCCCTCCATGGGGCCACTGGCGCACGCCGGGGGATCCAGCCCTCGCAGCGTGGGCGCCCACCGGCCCCGCTCTGCCCGTCCTCCCTGGGCTGGAGCCCCTGCGGGGTCGGGCAGGAGTTGGGCAGCGGTGCCGGCAGGGAGGGCAGGGCAGGGGGGACGCTGCAATCCCGGACGCTGGCCCGCTGGCCGGGCATCTCCCAGAGCATCGGTTGCGAGTGTTGAGATAACTGGTGCGTCCCTGTGGTCCCGGTGCTGGGTTTGGAGTTGCCGGAGGAGCGGGGCTGCCAGCAGCGCAGGGCGGTGGGGCGGCAGTGCGGGCATGGAGCTGCCATGCTGTGCTGGGGTCCCACAGGGACGGCTGCTCTGGGACAGCCCTTGAGCCACGGGAGGGATGGGAGCCAGCACAGAGCCTCTTTAGGTTCCCCGACTCGTCCCGCGCCCCCCCTTCCCAGGCACTGGTGCGGTCCCCGTGCCTCTGCCCCGCGGGTGGCCCAGCCGCAACCGGTGTCTCGTTGCCCTTCGCGTGGTGGCCCAGCGCAGCGGGGACCCCTCACCCTCTGCCCTCTCCGCAGGTGGGATCTGCTGGCTGCAGCAGGGGAAGGAGGCCAAGTGCACTATGATCCTGAAGACAGGCGTGACGTGGGAGGAGTGCTGTGCCAACGGCAACGTGGACGTGGCTTGGTCTAACTACACCTACCCCGGCAACAAGATCAGCCTGCTGGGCTTCCTGGGGCTGGTGACCTGCCACCCCTGCAAAGGTGAGCGCGGCCGTGGGGCGAGTGGGCTGCTGTGGGGCTGAGCTCTGCCCCGGGAGGATGCTCGGAGCCCGCAGCTCCCGGTGAAGTGGCAGCGATGGGGCTGGGCTGCCCCTCACCAGGGAGGGCTCTCCGGTGCCCTCTGGGACCCCGGGGACCGTTGACCCTGTGCTCCTGCTGCTGCGGCTCCGGGTCGGACGCTGCCGTGGGGCCGGGGCTCACGGGACAGCCTCCGTCCGCTGGCAGCTCTCATTTTGTGTGTATTTTTGTTGTTCCCCCTGCGGAGCGGGATGCGTGACCTGGCTCTTGGCTGGGCAGCCCGAGCGCGAGGAGCTGCGCTGGGGCTCCCCGTTGCCAGATGAACTCTGCTGTGGCCGCGGCCTCCTGCCCCTGCCCTCGCCGGGTCTGCTCAGAGGGAAACTTAAGGGTTTTTTTTAAGGAAAAAAGAAGATCTATTTCTTCCCCTCTGCTCCCCCTTCCTCCTCCCAGCGTGTGTGTGAAATGGCTTTATGTAACGGGCAGTTCCAGAAGTGGAAACTCTCCAGCTGTGAGTTCCAGCCCCGCCAGATGTTTTGGCGTGCGCCAGAGGCGCGGATCCCCCAGTCGCACTTGCGTGGCCGTGTGAGAACATGCTTGAGGACCTGCTGACCGCAGTAGGCAGGAGCAGGTCTTTGGAAGGTCATGTTGTTATTTGCTTAAAGGGGGAAAAAAAGGGTTCTTAAGAAAACCGCTTCTTCCAGCCCCTCTGCACCCCCCGGCGCTGCCGCACCGGCTGCTGCTCGGCCCCGTCCCGGCACGGCTCGGGGTTGCACCCTGTGCCAGCCAAAGGCTGTGAGAGATCCTGGCGCTGGCTTTCTGCCCCATCTCCCTCCACGGCCTCGGCCCCGCGGTGGCCGGGCAGACTGCTCCCGCTCGGTGGTGCCGGGAGAACCGGGACCCTCTCCAGGGGCTGACCGGGGAGCGCGGCTGCCCCGTGCCCGGGGCTGAGTGTGGTTGGGGACAGTCCCAGGGGTCTGCCCTCACCCCTGCGGGACGCGGGGGGCTGCCAGCGGCCACAAACCACAGCGGGGGCTGCGGCTCCTGGGGGATCATCGGGGTCTGGGAGCGGGACCTTTGCCGAAACCGCCGGAGAGCCCGGCCGGCACGTACACCACAACTCCCCACCCTTCAGAAAGCCCCTGCCTGTCCCGTCCAGATGGAGCTGGTGCTGCTCCCCACCGGGCTCCAGCGAGCCGGAGGCCTTGGAAAAGGGCGGCTGAGACGCGCTGCGCTCCCGCTCCCGGGGCCGGCGGGGGTTACTCCAGGATAAAGTGGGCTGCAGCCACCAGCCCCGCGCCAGCAGCCGGGGCGGCCGAGCCCCGCGGGAAGGCGCTGGCCGGACCCCGGGGGTTCCGCAACGCGTCTCTGGTGGGGAGGTGAAATTCCTGGCTCCAGCTGCTGGGGACACGGCGTTCCCCCCCCGGGGACCCGGCGCAGGGGGGAGAGTCGGGCTGCGGGGTCGGGGTCATGGGCAGACGGTCCCGCCGCCTCCCTCCCTCCCTCGCTGCGACGTCGGCGTGGCCAGACCCTGCCGTGCCGGTGGCCATGTCCTGGAGCGGAGGGCAGCGAGGGTCCCGCTTGCTCCGGCAGCGCGGGGGCAGGGGGCATTGCCCTCTGTCCCAGGCTCTCATCCCTGCGGCTTTCCGCTGCCGGCGCTCAGCCTCCCGCTCTCCCCTTCCCTGGGACAGGCCCCAGCTATGGAAACCGGGGAGAAACCCGGGAAACTGTCTGTCTCCCTCCAGGGACTTTCCCCTGGGGAGAGCTGGGCCAAGCAGATGGGGAATTTCCCCTTCCTCCTCCTCCTCCCCTTCCCCCCCACCGCTGTCTCCCAAAGTGACCCCTCTCCCGCAGGGAAATCCCCCTCTGCCTCCCGCAGCGCCCAGCACACACCCTGTCTGCGGGAATCCCTCCTGCTCGGGGCTGAATCCCCGTCTCGGGAAGTTTCTGGGTCCTGCCCGGTCCCTCTCCCCACGGGTGCTGATGGAGCCGTGTCCCGGCGCCGGGGGCAGCCCCGCACCCCCCAACTCCCGCCATCGCCCGTGTCCCGGGGGAGCTCAGGGTGATGGGTCCCTTTGGGGTGAGGGTCGGAGGGGGTGAGGGGCTTCCAGCCGCCCCAGCCAGCGCCCCCGTCCCTGCCTTGCTGCGGGCGCTGACCCCTTTGCCTCTCCCCGCGGAGGCACCAGTGTCCGGGACGGGGTCCCGCTCGGAGCCGGCAGTCCCTCTCCATCCCCGCCGGCGTGGGCACGGCCGCGGGGCAGCGCCGGGCGCTGGCGGGACCCTCTGAACCCGGCCCCCGCGCTGGCCGGGAGGCGACCCGGGGGACAAAGCGGCCGCCTGTCTGGGGACCCGCGCTCGCCGCCGCGTCCCGCTCTTGTGTTCAAGTCACGGAGGCCCCGAGCGAAACAGGGCTGGGTATTGTCTGGTGGAAGCGGCATTCTTGATTGCCCAGACAACTCGCGAAGCCCAGTTCCTGCTGGAGGAGCCGGGGCCTTGCGGAGATAGATTTTTTCCATTGCACAAGAAAAAGAAACGTCTCCTTCCAAAAAAATAAATACATAGAAATGAGTGAGCTGGTGCTGAGCGGAGGCCGGGGCTCCGGCTGGGGCGAGCGCTGGATGAGCGCGCGGAGCTCCAGCCAACGACCTGCTCCTTGGCGGAGCTGAGCAGATCCAGATGCTGCTCGGGGCAGCTCGGCGTCGGCGTGCGTGTTGGGACCCCGGGGGGGATTTGGGACCCCGGGAGGGATTTGGGACCCCGAGGGCGGATGCTGGCCCCATCCCAGTCGGTGCCGCCCGGCGTGGCCGTGGGGCCGGGTGCCGGCCAGGCTGGGCAGGACGGATCCGCATCCTCACATGCCGGTCCCCTCTGTCCCCAGAGAGCTGCGAGGGGGTGGTGTGCGGCCCCGACAAGGTCTGCAAGATGAAGCACGGGCGTCCCCAGTGCGCCTGTGCCCCCGACTGCTCCAGCCTGCCCCGCAAGCTGCAGGTCTGCGGCTCCGACGGCTACACCTACCGCGACGAGTGCGACCTGCTGACGGCCAAGTGCAGAGACCACCCCGACCTCGAAGTGATGTACCAGGGCAAATGCAAAAGTAGGTCCGGTCGTGCCCCCATCCCCTTTTGTCCCGTCCCCATCCTGTCCCTGTCCCATCCCCTGTGGCTCTGGTGTCCCAGCTCCGCGGGGGATCGGTCTGGGCTGTGCCCACGTGGAAAGAGATGAACGGCAGTGCGGGTCCCTGAGCCCACGGGCTTTGCCGGCTCTCCCGGCACACCACGAGTTGCTCCGGTGCGCAGAGGGTCGCCCTGCTGTGTCGTGCCGGCACGTCCGGGCATGTCCTCCCCATTCCCGCCTGGGAAGCCGGGTCTCCCCGTTATCCCCCTGCGGGCAGCGTGTCCCAAGGAGGAGCCATCCTGCCGCGAGCACCGGCTGCTCGTCCAGCGCGGCACGGAGGGTGTGTAACCGGTGCGTGGCCCTGGCCGTGCCCAGGGAGGGACGGTCAGTCTGTCCCGGCGCGGGGCTTCACCTGTGGGACGGGGGGCTCTGTGCCCGGTGAGGGGCATTGCTCCGCAGCCAGCCCGGCGCTGGTGGCCACCGGCGGCCCCTGGCCCGCAGCGGGGGTCGCATCTCTGGGCATGGCCCGTGCTGTGCCCGGCTGGCAGCCACCGGCCGCCCAGGGCCCCGGCACAGGCTGTCGGTGCGACGGGGGCTGAGCCGCGCCGCGGGCTGAGCTGTAACAGTCCGTAAAATGTCACTTACGAACATCAAGCCCCTTTTTTTTGTTGTTTTGTTAAAGAGAGCAGCAATCCTCCCTGCCCTGCCAAGAACTGTCAGAATTATTATGATTATTTTTGCCAGCCCTCCTCTCTGAAATGCTTTGCCTGTCAAGCTCTGGACTGCGCAGGGAAATGTGGGGCAAGAAATGTGAGTTGCGAGCTGGGAGTTGCGGATGCCAAATCCCCTTCCAATCCGGCAGGGAGGGCGAGGAAGGCGGAGGGACGGCGTTGCAAAGTGTTTACGGTGTCCGGAGAGCGCTGCGGGTCCCGCCGTGCCCCACCGCTGCCACGGGGTTGTGCCGGGGCAGGGGGGGGCTGCAGGGCTGGCGGACCGTGCAGACCCCGGGGGGTTTGCTGCGGGATGGTGGGGGTGCATGACCCCCCCCTGCTCCGCACCAGCCCGGCAGAGCTCCATGCGGGGCCTGATCCTGCCCGCGCAGGCTCCCTCTGCCCCCGCGCGCCCTCGCTCAGGAGCTGGGTCGGGTCCAGGGTGACGCTGCCTTTCCCCTCTCGCCGGGGCGCGCGGCGCGGCCGCTGCCAGCCTGACCGCGGCGGCTCCCGCTCCCCGTGCCAAAGCACCTGCGTGGGGCCGCCTGCCCCAGCCAGGTCCCGCCGCGCCAAGCCGGGCTCAGCCCCACGCGCTCGGCCTCCGCAGCCGGACGTCATCCCCCGCCCCGTGCCGCCAGGCTGCGGCCGGAGCCGTGCCCAGAGGCACCTGGGACGTCTGTCCCCGCCGGCTCCCATCCTCCGGAGCGGTGGCGATGGGGCAGCTCGGGACCCTCCAGCCCCCGTCTCCGCTCTGTGCCCCGGTGGCTGAGGGCGGGAGGGGGTCTGAGCTGGCCGGGTGTCCCTGGGACGATGCCCGCTGCCCCCCCTGGGTCGGAGGAGCCGCAGGAGGAGGACGGCCGTCCCCGGCTCACCCCAACCAGGGAGGCTCAGCTGCGGCCGCCTGTGCTTCCCCGCAGAGTCCTGCTCCAGCGTGGTGTGCCCCGGCACCCACACCTGCGTGGTGGACCAGACGGGCAGCGCCCACTGCGTGATGTGCCGGACGGCTCCCTGCCCCGAGCCCACCAGCCTGGACCACGCTCTCTGCGGCAACAACAACGTCACCTACCCCTCGGCGTGCCACCTCCGGCGGGCCACCTGCCACCGCGGCCGCTCCATCGGCGTGCGCCACTACGGGAGCTGCACGGGTGAGCGGGGCGTCCCGGGGGCGGGCGGTGGGGCGAGCGGGCTCGGACCCCCAGCGCCCGGCCGCCCCTCGCACCCCCCTCACCGCTTCCCCCCCTCTCCCGCTCCCTTTCCAGCTGCGGCCAAATTCTCCCCGGAGACGGACAACGCGGAGGAGAACTACGTGTGAATCCTCCCCCGCCGCGAGGCCGGACCCGGGAGACAGGGGCATTATGTGTATATTGTACAAACCATATACCTGATATTTATTAAGATAAAAAAGATCCTTATTTATACCTGTGTATGTTATACAGTGGCAGGGGGCCCGATTCTGGGTCCTGCCGGCCGGGGAGCAGGGGAGGGGGCTCCCAGCCCGCGCGGCCAGGGCGATGCCGAGCCGTCCCGGGGATGCTCCGGCACTCACCCGGTGCCCGGCAGAGCTCTCCGCCGGCGGTCGCCCGCTCCCGGCGCCCGTACGGCCCTTCCTCGCAGCCGGCGCGGCGCTGAGGGGGCGTCCGTGCTGCCGCGCGTTGGGCCCCCCCACGTGTCCTTGGCCGGCAGCCCTGGGCCTATTTATTTTTGGATTGAATTCTCGGTACTCTGCTGACGTTTCTGGCCGGGACCTCGAGGTCTAGAGGGAATCTGCGCTTTCGCCTTCCCCGGAGGGGCTCAGCCCCAGCTGCCAGCGGCAGGAAAGGCAGCGCGGCGCTGCATCAGATTGGAGATGGATAGATATTTTATATATATATATATAAAAAATATATATATATGTATGTTATTTTCTCCTAAAGTTTTAGCATGTGTGTGTTAAAACAGATTTTAGTTTAGGTTTTCCGGGGCCCATTCAGACCAGGCTCCCACGCCGCTGCCCGGGAGGCTGATGCCCGCCGGGGGCACGACTGACCCCCCCAGTCCCACCGAGCCCACCGCTGCTGCCGGTGCCCATCGCCCAGGGCCAACCTGCCCAGAGCCCTCCCTGCCAAAACCCCTTTGAAAGCTGTGGGGGGAGAGGGCGTCCGTGGCCCCCGGAGGCGTTTCCAGGGCCGGTGCCGGGCGAAGCAGCCGTGCGGTGCTCCGGGACGGTGCTCAGCTCCCGACCCTGCTGCGGAGCCCCCGGGGGGGCGCAGGGAGCACGGCGTGGCGGAGGGGGACAGGAGGAGGGCGATGGCCCTGCCCGCCCCCCCGGGGACCCCCAGCCCAGCTCCCCCTCGGCCGCGCAGCCCCGGCCCCCGCAGACCCCCTCCTCCCGCACCCCCTGCTCTGTCGACACCCTCTGTATTTATTTTACTACTCCTCTCATTTTGTGTGTTGTCACCTGTGTAAATACCATCTCATCTCTGACACTGAGAAGCTATTGCCTTTATATAAAAATATCATATATATTATATATATATAAAAATACCCTATTTTCTATTTTTGTATGAGTGCGTTCTGATTGCCGAGGCAGACACTACGGGAACATATACATTTCCTATTCGGTATTGTTAGGGGCATTTTACAGCTGTGTTACGATTTGGATTATAATTAAAAAAAAGAATAAACGGTGCTGCAGGTCCGGTTTTGTTCTGCGGGTTCTGGGGCCGCAGGAGGCGGCTGCACCTCCCGGGGCCGTTTCCCGCAGGGGCTGCGCTGACTGCAGCATCGCTGCTCACCCCCTCGCCGGGTCCGGGGGGTCGAGGCAGCCGTGGGCAGAGGGACGTGGGGGCACCGGGGGCGGGAGAGCCCCTGGCAGCGGGTGAGGAGCTCGGCCCCGCACCGCATCTGCTTCATCTTGGCGTCGGGGTGTTTCCAGCGCGGCGGAGGCCGCGGTCTGCAGCGGGAGGAAAGGGGAGAGCAAACACCAGCCAGCGACGCGGATAAATCTGTTCCCAATATCGGGCCGTGCCACGAGGGTTTGGTATTTCACAAAACAATTCCTGCCATTAATTGGGTCCTGATGTGCGGTGCTGCCCGGGCGCGGCAGCCCGGCCGGCAGCCTGCGGCTTGGCGCTCCGAGCTCAACGGGAGCTGCCGGCGGTTCCCCCTCGGCCGCTGCCCCCGCACCCCGCCAAGCCTCGCGTGGGTCGAGCCCTCCCCGGCTCGGGACCTGCCGCGTGGACGGGCCCCGGCACGGCCCCGACAGCTCCCGGGGAGCTGGGCTGGCCCCCGCAGACACCCCCGACCCCCGCAGAGCTGGAGCGGGTTTACATGGGGGAAACTGAGGCACTGTGAAGCGGTGGGGGGGGAACGAGACCCTCCCTCCTGGCCGGCACCCGGCACCCCCAGCCCTCCCTGCGGTCCGGGAGGGCGCTGAGCGTTGCGCAGGATCCGTCCCCGGCTGCAGCTGGGCTTGGACCCAGGTGCCCTGCGCGCCCCAGAGCTGCGCTGAGCCCGGCCGGGCAGTGGGGTGGGGGGCTCTCCTGCCACCCCTCTCTACCTGCCCAGCTCGGCGATGCCCCCCCAACCCCTGCTTTTGGGGGTGGCTGTAAAGGAGCTGCTAAAACGCTGCCCAGGGCTTGCCCTGGCGCCGGCGTTTGCCGCACGTGGTGGTGTGTGGCCCCGGTTTCTCTACAGCCCGCCCGCGGTGCCTTCCTCCCCGCGGCAGCTCGCCATCCTCCGCCTGCCCCGGCCGGAGGGTTTGGCCCCCGCAGCGCCTGGCGCGCTGCCCTGCGCCGAGCCCGCGGGCACGGGCTGTGGCGGCGACGTCAGCTCCCGCCGATGAGCGGGAGATTTCGGCTTCCAAAACACGGCCGTGAGTCAGGCGCCTCCTTCCCGCCGGTTTTTGGGTGGTCTGGGACAAGCCGGGACAGGCGCCGGCTCTCCAGGCTTCCCGGCAGCGCGCAGAAGCCCCGGGGCTGGCAGCCCTGCCCCGCCATCCTGGGGGGCTCTGCCCCACGCCGCCACTGCCGGGACCCCACGGGGATTTGGGATTTCCGTGGAGGCTGGCAGCCTGGCAGGGGTCTATCCTCTGCTGGGTGTCCCCCGGTGTCCCCAAGGCCACCGATGCCCGCGGCTCTGTCCCCCTGACCCCGGTGCAAAGCCCCGCAGCGGGGAGCCGGGGTTGCGACCGCAGGGTATGGGGCAGCACACTGCGGGGAGGGGCAGCCGCCGTGGGGACCACAGGGACCGCAGGGGTGAAGGTGGCTTTTAGGGGCCTCTGGGCACACTGGCCCAGCGCTGGCCTCCATCCTCCCCGGCGGAGTGCCGAGGGCGGCGCGATGGCCCGTGCCGGATGCTGCGGTCGGCTGCAGGCTCCTGCGGGACCCCCCGGGCGGGGAGGGCGGCTGCGCCCCGCAGCCTGCCAGCAATCTGCAGATAAAACAAACAACCAGGAGCAGGGAATGTCTGGGTCTGTCCCCGGAGACGGCCGCGACGCCGGGCAAAGCCACACGCCGTGTGCGCGTCTCAGCTGAGGCCCAGCAGCAGCTCGGCACACGTACCGGCGTGGGCACCTCCGGCCCCTGCGCCCGGGGCCACCCCGCTCCCTCCGGGGCCACCCGAGCGCGCCGGGGAGGCGGGTGAGGCTCGCGCCGGGATCTCCACGGGCTCTGCCAGCGCAGCCGGGTGGATGGGCGCCCATCTGCCCCCGGGGGGTGTCTGTGGTTCCCCTGTTTGGGGGGTCCCGTAGAGCGGTGGGGAGGGTGTGGTGTGGGATGGGATGGGATGGGACAAGATGAGACGGGATGGGATGAGATGGGATGGGATGGGATGGGATGGGGAGCCCCACCCCGGCGGGGAGGGGGCTCCGGCGCTGCTGGGGATGCTCCGTGGGGTGGCAGCGCCTGGATGTGGATCGCGGCTCCTCCGGGGCAGGGCCGGGTCCTGAGCAGGGCTGGCGCTCCCCTCCTCCCTCCTGCGTGCCCTGCTCCATCCCCCCCAGCCCAGGACAAGCCAGGGGTCTGGCTGGGGACCGGAGCAGAAACGGGAACAGCAGGATGGCCAGAGAGGGGGTCGTGATGGGGCAGGGGGACAGGGGACGGGAGAGCTGGGGAAAAACAGCCCCCGTTGAGATGGGCAGCAGCCGCCTGGGCAGTGTGGGGTTAAGGATCGGCCCAATCAGCCCCTCCCCGGGCTCAGCTGCCCACCCCGCCATTAAAGGGGGCTAAAAGCGGTCTGACCCAGGTGGGTCTCGGTCTCCTCATCATGTCCCCGGGGTGGGATCAGGGTGGGCAGGGGCTGGTGGGGGGTCGGTGTCCCTGAGGCTCCTGCCTGTGCCGGAGCCGGGGGCCGTGGCCCCGTGTAAGGGGGCAGCGGGGTGGGTAGCGGACAGGCGAATGGACAACGCTGTAGGAACCAGGTTTTATTGCGGGAGGCAAACGCTGCCACGGCAAGAGGCTGAGCGATGCGCCGGGGCTTCTTGTACAGCCTGGGGGGGTGCATCTCCCCCCACCAAGAGGTAGTCGGTCTCCTGCGCTGCCCTGGGTCGAGGACCCCCGAGCATCAGCCCACAACCCCCCCGGGGCTGGGAGGACCCTTTTCTCCCCTCCTGAGAGCTGCCAGACAGCCAAGACGCCCCCGGCCCCTCTCCCTGCGGCCCGTCTGCCCCCGGGACCCCCTCCCAGCCCCCATTAGGGCTTTGGCTGCCCCTTCTGATGGCGGTGCCCTTGCACGGTGCGATGTACCCAGTCGATGTAGTTGGAGATCTTGGTGTAGACGTCAGGGTACCGGCGATCCCCACATCTCTCCCCAGAGAACGAGACGATGCCATAAACCTTTTCCTTGAAGATCAGGGGTCCCCCGGAGTCGCCCTGTGAAGCAAAGGGATGGGAGGGAGATTAGTGGTTCTCCTGGAGAGGGGTGGATGGGGAGCAGGGGGCCGGGAGCGCGCTCACCGCGCAGACGCCCTGCAGCGTGGTGTTGCGGCTCGCCCCGCACAGCATGTTGGGCGAGACTTTGCCCCTCCACAGCGTTCGGCAGAGGCTCCGCTTGACGATGGTGGTGCCGGTCTCCATCAGCTCAGTGGGCCGGTCGCCATAGTTGGAGATGTCCCCCCAGCCCATCACGTAGCAGACGGTGCCGGGCTTCAGGTCGACGTGTGGCGAGGGCAGGCGGATCCGCTTCACGTACTCGTTGAGCGTGGCCGACCTGTTCAGCTGGGCAGGGAGTCGGGGGCGCGGGTGGCTTTGCTGCCGTGGCAGAGCCCCCCCAGCCACTCCTGCCTGGGGTCCCCGACCCCTCCGCACCCCATCACACACCCACCCCACCTCCTCACTCACACCGACCGCCCCAGACCTGCCCTTCCCATCCCTCTACAGAGGCTGACCCCCCCCAACCCCTCCTGCCCCTCTGCACTGGTCCCAGTCTGCTCTAGAGACTGGCTGCCCGGGAGCGGTGGGAGCTGCTGACCCAGCGGGGGTCTGCGTGTCCTCGGCCGCCTCCATCGCACCCCACGGCGCGGGCCCGCTTCTCCGGAGAAGCACTGACATCTAGTGTCGGCTCGGGCCGCGTGGGCATCTCCCTCCCGCGGGCCGTGGGGGACCCCATCTCCCTCCTGCGCCCCGCGGGGTGCCCCATCTGGGGTCGCAGGAGGGGGAGGGAGGCGTTCGCCTGGCCCGAGCGGGTGCGCGATGGCCGGCGGCACATGGGACTCACCCTCAGCAGGCGGATGTCGTTGTCCACCGAGCGAGGGTTGTAGTGCGGGTGGGCGATGGACTCCACGATGCTGAAGACCTGCTGGGACTCCTCGGGCTCCTCCAGCCTGTGCGCGCCCAGCACCACCCGCACCGAGGGGTTGCGCCTGCGGCAGAGGGGCCCTGAGCGGGTGCTGGCGCAGCCGGGGGCGATCGGGGAGGGAGAGAAGGGGGCCAGCGCGGTGGGCTCAGGGGGAGCACCGATGGGTGGTGGTGGGGTTGCTCCAGGACTGTGTAACCCCCTGGGACGGGGGTATCCGTTTGAAGGGGGCCGCGCTGTGTCCCGGGGGGACGGGGGGGTGCGCGCCCCGTGTGGGAGCAGGGCTCACCTGGGAATGAGGCAGTGGGCTGCTGTCATCACCCACTTGGGCCACACCAGGAAACCCCCGCAGACGTGCTGCCCGTCCAGCTGGATGGAGGCGATGAAGGGCCGGGAGTGGGGTGCCACCACCTTTCCCCCGATGATCCGGCTCCCCTGGGCGCCTGGTGGGTGGGTGCGGGCGGTCACCAGCTGCCGGAGAGTCCAGGCACGGCTCTCGCCTGTGTCTGTCCTGCTGCCGGCTGCGTGTCCCGAGCACCCCAGCTCTACCCACGGGTGCCAGGCAGTGGCCGAGCGTCGGCTCCAGCCAAGGAGGGCTGCGCATGGCAGGGCGAAGCCTCCCCGGCACTGCAGTGCTCCAGCCCGGGGTCTCCCTCTCCCGCCCCGGCCGTGGGGACCAGCCCTGCAGCCCTCAGCCCCGTTACCTGCCGGGGCCAGTGCCGGGAGCAGGATGGAGCCCCCCAGGCTGAGGATGAACAGCCCGGCCGTGACCATGCTGGCGCAGAGTGGGCCACTGCCACTTCCTCTGGGGCCGCTCAGGGGTGGGGGTGCTTAAATAACCCTGGGGGCTGAGCCTCTGCCCGGGTGCCATCTCCCCCCGCTTCCCCCTCGCTGGGTGTTGCTGCCTTGTGCAATTGCTGCGGGGTGGGGGGCACCGGCACGCAACGCTGCGCCGGGGGAAGGTGCAACGCTGCAGCTTCCCCTGGAGCAGAGCAGCGTCTCGCTGGGAGGAGGGCGGATGAGGGGAGGAAGAACGAAAGCAGAGCGGCTCCCAACCCAGCCCTGCTCCTCCTGTGCCTTGAGTTAATCGGGGTGAACCCCCTCTCCTTGTGGCCCGGAGGGGGGAGCAGCAGGGCCCCACCACGTCCCAGGACACTTCCCCGGCAGTGTCCCCAGGGCTGGCGGGCAGCCTGGCTGCTGTGGGTGGCACTGGGGCTGTGCTGTGCTTGGACCTGAATCCTCTTTCGGCCCCTCCAGAGACCGCCGGGCTCTGGGATGGTGCTGCGGGCAGCAGGGCGGTTTGCTCCCCCTCGTCTGCAGCCTCCCGGGGCGCAAGAAGGGCTGCGGGGGGAACCAGGGTGGGGGGACAGGGGGACCCCACTACTGGGGTGACCCTCGCTGCAGAGCGCGGAGCTCCGGCCCTGGCAGCGGGCAGATTTCCCAACGGCGCGGTGGTCGGAGGGTGGCTCGGGGCTTCCTGTGTCAGTTTGCCCAACGCGACCGTTGCATTGGGAAATGGGGGCAGCGACAAAGGGGGGACGCGCAGCCGGGGGCTCCCCCTTCTCCATCCCCTCCCCAGTCAGTCACCCTTCGGCGTGCCGGGGAATGTGGAGGCCCCGGTGCAACAGGGGGGATGTGCGCGGCCCTCAGCCGGGGCAGTGCCCGCGGTGGGGACCCTCCCGGGGCGGCGGGAGGGGGGGTCCATCCCTCCCGGGGCGAGGGGCCGCCGGCGCCCGCCGCCCCTCCGGCCGGTCCCGC